>JAFJYJ010000071.1:2400000-3000000 GCA_019022615.1 Acacia melanoxylon | reverse complement strand
CGGAAAGAAAAAGAAGAACTTGTATAGAATATCAAGGAAAGGATTTTGGGAATGATCAAGAGAAGAGAAGAAAGAAATAATTGAATTGTGGAAAATGATCAAGGAAGAAGAGAAGAGAAGAAAGAAAGAGTTGGTTTATGAAGAATGATCAAGAGAAGAGAAGAGAAGAGAAGAAAGAAAGAGTTAAGTTATGAAGAATGATCAAGAGAAGAAGAAAGAAAGAAGAACTTGCTTAATGGAATGAGAAAATCATTATACAAGTTCTTAGATTGATTCTGTGTCTCTACGATGATATGGAAGTTGGAATGGCTCAAATCGAGTTAAAATAAGCAAAATCAAGCTTTTGGATGAACTAACTCAAGCCAAGGGGTCTTAACTCGAGTTATAATGTTTTTCTACAGTATTTTGCGCATCTAATGAGAGTTGACTCGAGCCAGGAGTTCATAGACTCGAGTCCGGCTCAAAACTCGAGCCAGACACTATTGGCTCGAGCCAATAGTGCTTTTCAAAGACCTCTGCTCTACTCTGTTTCACGTTCAGCTTGGGCGAGGTCTGGTAATTCGATGATATCTTCCAAACCAAAGATTCGATTAAGGTGAAACCAGTGGCATATGAACTAGACTCCCAATGCGTCATTGTGATATAAAATTCAAGCCAAAACGAGTTTAGATCAAGGAGCTATGAATTGTACAAGTTGCTGCATCAGTTAACGTCACAGAGCTGATCAACCTTTGATGTTTTGAGTATATCTCACAAATTACAACTCCAATGGAGCTGCAATCAATGGCATATGAAAGTAGACTCACAATGCGTTCCATCAAGAGTTGCACCAGCCAAAATGAAGCTCAGACCAGGGAGATATGGCCTTTGAAAGCTGACACTCGAAATTTTGGATTCATTTCAGCATAGGCTTGGTTTTCTGGATATAGCTCACTTTATACACAGCCAAATGAAGTGAAACCAATTCCATATGAATGTAGACTCAACAAGTGTTTCACAAATTTTGGAAGCAACCAAGTTTGATGGGATCTTACCTCGAGCCAAGGCTTTGTCAAACTCGAGTCAAACCAAGGCAGAAAGTTAGGCATTTTGAGAAGAGTTTTTGACTCGAGCCAAGAGTCTTGAACTCAAGTCAAGTCAAGCCAGAACAACCTGATGAAGAGCAAATCTGACGTGCTAACTCGAGTCTTCAAATACCAACTCAAGTCTAAGGCTAAACTTGAGCCAGCTCCATCTGACTCAAGCCTAGCGTGTTTCATCTGAACAATTTGACTCTAGCCTATACAATATACCTTGAGTCTTGACCTAAACTTGAGCCAGAATCTTGTGACTCTAGCCTATCATGTTCCATCAAAGGTATTTGACTCCAGCCTAAGAGTAGTGACTCTAGCCAAGTTTTTCGACCGTTACTTTCAAATAATCACCGACTCTAGGCTACTCCGTAATCGGAGTTTTGACCCAAACTGGAGCCAAAGAAGTGTGACTCGAGCCAATATGTTTCTGTTTCTGAAAATGCTGTACGTGTGAATCTTCTAATTCTCTAACTTTCTATGATTGGCTTTAGACTCTTCATATCATCTATCATTATTATTCTTAATCATGTTTAATCAATTTGATAATGAGTCCCAGATGATTATATGAAGGATTCATGCACACAATTTATCAGACAGCAGAATTTCCAACGTCTCAGAGATTTCAGAAATGATTGTTATCGATTGATTTCTACTTGCTATACTTCTCAATGCTATTAATCATGTTTGTTAGCAAGTTTCAGATTATCAAACAAAGGATTAACATCAGATTATCAAAAAGCAGATGATTACGTTAGAAGCTTCAACAGTAATATTTCTCCAACGGTCGAATAGTTCCAACGGTCATATATGCTCACAACGATCATATTCAAACCTGGAAGAACTGCTCAATGTTCCTCACTGACTATAAAAGGAGAACCATTCAAAATGGAGAAGACAACGATGAGAGAATGCTGATATTCTGAATCCAACATTTAGCTCACACACTCTCTGTTCTCAATGCTTGTATAGTTCATCATAGAGAGTGAAATGATTTGTATTATACTTCAGTGTTTATTTATCTTCTCTTTTAGAGAGAACATTTCTTATTATTAAATCATTGTAAGAATCTCAAGTCGTGGGACTTGGAGATTGAGTTATCAGTTTACAACTTGTAAGGGAGAGTGTATCCTAGTGAGAGGATAACTTAGAGTACAGAGTGTGTAACTGATTAGAAGGAGTATCTCAGTGAGAGATTCTGCTTCACAAGTGCTTGGGTGAACTTGTGCGTTTGTAGAGGCTTCTCTTGTGCCCGGTAAAACAAGAGGATAGTGGATTGAAAATCTCAAGTGGAGCTTGGGACCGGACGTAGGTCAAGGATTGGGCCGAACCGATAAATCACGCTTTGCATATTCTCTTCCCTTACTCTTATATTTCCAGTACATGCTTATCTGTTGATTTAGAAGACGCGAAAAGTTTTTCAAAGTTTCAAATTTTTAATCTTCACCCAATTCACCCCCCTCTTGGGTTCAATCGGTTCTACACATGTGACACTTTAGTGTTAGTTTGCTCATATTCAAGTGTTGATGATTTTACTCACTAGAAGAAGACTGCTAAAAAAGAAGATTATTTTAAAAGACACTAGTGCAAAAAAGGGCTTTAAGACCGAACGAAAGAGGTATCATAAGACCGGATCTGCGACCGGTCTTATTACAGGCGGTCTTAAAAGTCTGTAACTTTTAAGACCGGATGAACGACCGGTCTAAAAAATTTAGACCGAACTTTTGAAATATCCGGTCTTAAAAGTTTTTCAAAATAAAAAAAGAAAAGAAAAAACCCAAATGAAACTACCGGTCTCAAATCACCGGATTTGGCAACATTTTGAATGTCCCTCCGTCATCGCGACGGAGAACCAAGAGAAGATTGAATGCAACACCAACAAGAAAAAGAAAAAAGAAGAGAAGATTGGAAGCAACACCAACAAGAAAAACAAAAAAGATGAATACAAAGTCCAGAAATAAGAAAACATAACAAGAAATAGAAATCATTCACATTCACCATGGAAATTGAATTTGAATCAATATAAAATCAGAGGTGAAATTGAAGTCCAGATCTACAAAAAAATCACAAGCTTAAAGCAACCAAATTTGAGCAGGATCCTCTTGTCGATGCTGGCAAAGCTTCAAGCAACCAAAATCAAAGTCCGATCCGAAAGGGAGCGGTCAAGGTAGGAGCAAACAGACTTAAGCAAGAAGAGATCTTGGTTTGATTTTAAGCCGGATCTGTGCGAAGGCGGTGTGGGAGGAGCCATAGATCGAAGAGGAAGGAGCCGCCGTTGTCCAGAATCCTTGAAGCAGTACGCTTGCGCCATTGCTGAAGATTGGAGTTGATGCCATCGCAAAGCCCTTGAAGCATCTCTCTACCAACGTTGCCAAGGATTTGATTGTGTGGCTCTTAGGATGACTTACGAAGATTGCGAGTAGGTTAGAGGAAGAGGATGTCATTCTTGCTGAGGATTTGACCCGTGAGGCTCTTGGGACACTCGTTGAATCTATAACTAAGCAAATGTTATATCACCAAGAAGACAAGCACGCTCACGGACTTAACGAGTTTAGCGAATTTAGTTTTTTTTTTAACACTTTTAAGACCGGTTGTTTGTAAAAGCAGGTCTTAAAAGTATATTTTTAAGACTGGATCCTTTATAATCTTGGTCTTAAAAGTGTTCTATATATTTACTGAAATTGCCACTCGGTCATACTTTTAAGACCAGATCTTTTATAATCCGGTCTTAAAAGTCTTCTATATATTTACGAAATTGCCACCGGTTATACCTTTAAAACCGAATATTTTATAATCCGGTCTTAAAAGTGTTCTATATATTTGTTGGAAATTCAGATTTAATTAGTTAGCATATAGGATTATATTGTGCAATTATTTTAATTAAGTTGTTAGAGAGATTTTAGGAATTAAGTTAGCGAGATCATGGTTTTTTGAATTTCGTAATTATATTCCCGATTGTAATCATCTTAATTAAGTTGTTAGAGAGATTTTAGATATTAAGTTAGCAGATCATGGTTTTTTTGAATTTCGTAATTATATTCCTGATTGTAATCATCTTAATTAAGTTGTTAGAGAGATTTTAGGAATTAAGTTAGTAGATCATGGTTTTTTGAATTTCGTAATTATATTCCGATTGTAATCCCTAGATTATAGGAAGGCTTGCCTGTCGTCAAGATTATTTACTTATTAGCATCTGTATATAATTCCAATTAAGCGAAGGAATAAATCATCGCGTTCTCGGACTCATCTCTGATCGGCGTCTTCTCACAATATTTACGAAATTACCACCGGTCATACTTTTAAGACCGGATATTTTATAATCCGGTCTTAAAAGTGTTCTATATATTTACAAAATTACCACCGGTCATACTTTTAAGACTGGATCTTTTATAATCCGGTCTTAAAAGTGTTCTATATATTTATGAAAGTGCCACCGGTCATATTTTTAAGACCGGATCCTTTATAATCCGGTCCAAAAAGTTCTTTATATTTACGAAACTGCCACCGATCATACTTTTAAGACCTGATTCTCTACAATCTGGTCTAAGTGAGGCGGTCTTAAAGCTCTTTTTTGCACTTGTAAGATATCGTTTTCTTCTAGACACTCGAGTGTCAATTTAGTCATACTCGAGTGATAAATTTCCACACTCGAGTGTTGATGAAATATGTGTTTAGTAGAAATTTGTTCAAAGAATGGATGTTGGAGATGTTAACTTTAGTGTATCACCCAATAGAGGGTGAATTATAAAAATTAAAAATATCGTAGAAAATAATTAATTCACGAAGTAAGAGTTAGAAAAATATCACCGCGGTGTGCACAAAGATTTTTCTAGTAGCGTAAATGTACCAACGAGAAAACAAGCAAATAACAAGATCTCGCATTTTATTTACACTGGTTATGAAAAGTGAGGAAATAGTAGTATAATGCCGTGACACTCCAATTGTTGTGTTGTGGCACCCAAGAGAAAAGTGATGGATGTAACGATAAGTTAACGGCGTTCTCAATTTTACTCGCTAAAAATATTTTATGACCATGTTTACACCTGTCAAATGTTTGCATGCCCAAAGTGAAAAACATTATTAATATTTTTGCACATTTACATTATAAAATATGAATTACATTATCATACTTTTGCTATAGCACTGTTTTTTTTAAAAATAAAATAGAATATTTTTTTTGAAGAACATAAAAACTAAAAAGGTCTTTATTCTTATTTGGTAAATTCAAGAAATATACCTTCAAAAATTAGAAAAACCCTAAACAAGGTTGCGTAACAAGATAGAAGATGATTTTATTGCAAATAATATGGTAATTCATATTGAAAGATAAATAGTTTGGCACTTTCACTACTGATTCGTTATTGATAATTTCAAGTCATTAAAAGATCGAAGGGCACTACTTTAAGTGAAGGTAATTTATAATTGTTTCATTTAGTATAGTGTTTTATTAATTTTGTATTATAAATCACATTGTTAACTTTTAATAGTTTGATATATTATATTCATATAACATGCAATCTTCTGGAATTTCATGATATCTTCCCATTTTGTAATTGATATGACATCCATACTAGAGACAGATATGTTATCTTACACATTAGAATTGTTAAAATACTTTCATTATAAATCTGAATATTTTAAAAATGTTATATAATCATAAAATTTTTAATTAGTTAATAAGTATTATTTGACCCCCAAATATTTCTTCCAAGGTCCGTCCTAATTATCGAATAGAGAATTGAGTCGGAGGACCACTATCACCGGAGTCCGACATTTTTGTGTGCTAAACAATTACTCGTATAAGATATAGGACTATAGGAGGATAAAATATTGTCTCCTAATTATCCTTCATAATTTTTTTCCTTGATTGATTTATTTCCATGAAGATGAACCTAATCAATATTGAAAAACACTACGTTCGATCCTAAATATAGGACATAGTTTATATATAAATTGTACTACAAACTATATCCTATATTTAAGATCAGAGTAGTATATATTTTTATTAGTTCCGATAGTTTTCATCAATTTGGAGCCACGTTGTTGAGATTTTTCACTAAAGAATCAATATTTGGGGGTCATGCTTAATTTTGATAAAATTCTTTATTATTACCAAACATTATTACCACGTCATTGGCACGTTATCACTACTTTCTACGATCATAAATATAAGATATAATTGATTTTTTTGGGAGATTAAGGAAGCTAAATAAGTTACTTAATTATATCATATGTTGTGTATCCTTAAATTATATATCGCTTTATTACTTAAACTAATTAGTTTAGAGAAAAAATAAAAATATAAAATACTCTAGAATAATTTAATTAACTACTTTAATCTCTCCAAAAAAAAAATCAAGTCTGTCTTATATTTAGAACAGAAGGGAAGTACCATTTAGCAATTTGTCAAAAATCACCATAGTTACAAATTTACAAAAGAGAAACTAATTAACGTGTAAACTACTCTTAGAGTTATTGAGTGTGATAGAGTAACGCCTCCGTGGCAGCGAAAATGTCCCTAAGGTGATAGTTCCGAGCTCCCCAGAGCTATGGAAGGGATACTTTAATTTGAGGAAACAACACAAGAGGGTTCTCTCAGAATGAATCACTCAAGCAGAGTTGAATATTGAAAGGGGCATAGTAGAATGAAGGTAAGTGAGAAGGAAGTAATAAAGCGGAGACAGATGATGTGAAAATTTCTCTGGTCCCAAGAAGATGTAGTGAAAAAAATGCACCTCATTGCTTGGGATAAAATTACTCAAGCTAAGAAGCAGGGAGGTCTTGGTTTCAAAAATCTGCGGCGCCAGAATAAGGCTTTTATTATGAAACTTTGTTGGAGTCTCTTGACGAAAAAGCAAGCTCTGTGGGTTCAATGCCTTTGGTCTAAATATAATTGTGGTGCTTCTTCTGTGCCTAATGTTTCCAGGAAGAGAAACTCATCCTCTGCATGGAAAGCGATTGTTGAAGTGTGGGATAAATTTCTTACTAGAGTGGGGAAAAAAGTTAATAACGGAGCGGGAACCAAGTTTTGGAAAGACCTTCGTTAATGAAGAGGAGACGGTACGAGATCAACTCTTAATGAATGGAAGATGGGATACCAATAAATTGTAGGGCATCTTATCCCCTGCAATCATAAACACTATTTTCAAAGTGCACCCTCCTTCTAATAGCTTCCCTGATTGTTTTACTTGGAGAGTCACGAAAGACGGCTACTTTTCTATTAAATCTGCTTATCTCTACCTTTTTGATCGTGAAGGAACGAATGCTAATAGTTTTTGGGCTCTCATGTGGAAATGGCAACTTCCGGAGAAAATAAAATTCTTCATGTGGCAACCGCCACGAGAGACTTGTCACTAACTCTCTCAAAGCCAGAAGAGGCCTTACAAACGAAAACCTTTGTCCTTTCCAAGTGTAACTCTGAGAAAAGTGTGATTCACATAATCGTGGACTCGAGAGAGAAAAAAAACTTGTGGAAACAAATTTTGAAACCTAACTACTTTTCTCGCTTTTCACGGTAATTTGCAGGTTTTGCTCAACTGGAACACCAACCACAAACCTGGAAAAGGAAGATCCAAAACTTCTCTTGGCTAAGGGTCTTTAGTTTGGTGTGTTGGATCCTTTGGACATCCAGATGCAAGTTCCTATTTCAAGGCGAAAGCATTAATACCAGGGAGATGATTCATTTATGTAATTATCTTCTCATGGAAAATACATCTAATCAAACTCTAACGCATCAAATTTTTCAGCTTGACAGGTTTGAAGAGAAGACTTGGACGCCCCTTTTGCAAATGTCATCCGTATTGACGTGGATGGACCAGTGTGTCACCAACATCAGGCGGCTTGCGGAGGAGTGCTAAGGAACTCTCATGGGCATTGGTTGGTGGGGTTTCATAAGCCCCTTGGACTCTGGACTATTATTGAAGCTGAACTATACGCTATCATGACTGGCCTTAAAGTGGGTCATCAAATAGGCTTACAGAAAATTATCCTCTATTCAGATTCTCTAGACGCCGTCAACATTCTTATGTGAGACTGTTCTACCAATCATTCGCTAAAAGACATCATTGGGGAGACTCCGAGACCTTCTTTTACGTGGATCGGAATGTGGAGCTTCATTATACTCAAGAGACAACATCTCGTGTGGCCGACTATATGGCCAAGCAAGGCCACGACGCTCCTGATGGTGACGATATTGTTCTGGTTCCATCAATTCCAAGAGGATGTCTCGATATGGTCTTGAAGGACCAATTGGCCTGTCACTATTAGTTTATTTCATAGTGTGATGTACTAAGGGCTTGACCGTCACGGTCTTGTCCCTATCTCATTTCTCAAGCTTCGGCTTGCCTTTATTTCACAAAAAGGGAGACAGAGTGTAAAAACCAATTTTTAATTTTATAATTTGAGTAACATTTGAATGAAATTAATTTATAGTAATTGATATTTATCATTTAATTATTTAAGTTAGAATAACGTTTTTCAAAGGGAATTAAGTTTTCGAGAGAGAAAAACTAGAAAGTTAGATGAGATTAAATTGAGGCATCCGAAGTATTTGTTTTAAAATATTATATCATAATAAGTTAAATATTATGAAATTTTTATTTGGCCAAAATACATGCATTTAGCCCTATTTTAATTTTTTAAGAGTGGTGGAAAAAGTGGTTTTAAAAAATAATTAAACAAATGAATAGTGGGGGTCACGTGTTGTACCCACACCGTTCATTAAACCCCCAAATGCCTCCTCCGTTCAATTCTCCTCCCCGGCCATTTTGTTTTTAATCTTTATCCATCTCTCTCTCTCTCACACACTCATACACACGTTACTTCATTTGGTCTCGTCTTCTCTATTGAGCAACGACGGTGAGAGGGAGGGTAGAAAGGGGAAGAGTGATTGCCTCCTTGGACTATTTGGTAAGAGTTCTTCCTCCTATTATTTTTGTTTTCTCATCTTTGATTTGGTTTTAATGTAGGGGTAAAAAAAGGCTTGATTGGTGTGGAACAAATGCCAAACAAACCATATTTTCATGAGTGTTAAGAGTTTAAGAAGAGACCAATATTATTTCATTTGCTTGCTTTAACTTGAGTTTTTTTAGGCGCGCTTATGTTTGTTAGTCGTTGTGTATCACCAAAGAGGATGGGTGAATTGGATGATTTATAAAATTTAAAACAATCTTGACAAACAATTAAATCAATCAGGAAGGGTTAGAAAAATATGATCGAAGTGTGCATAGAGATTTACACTGGTACGACCTTAATATTTTGACCTACGTCCAGTCCTCAGAGCGTCTTTGAGATTTCCACTATCTTTTAACGATTACACAAGCTCTTACAGAGTAATCATCACCAAAACTCACTCTCCCCTACAAATGTAATCGGAAAACCACACTCAAGATCCCACTACCTTGAGATTTTACAAAAATCAAATTGATTGTAAAGCTCTCTCACATAATAGATGAATAAGCACCCATGAACAGAATATCAAAAGATATTTCAAAGAGTATTAATGCACAATAAGTGAGCAATAAATTTAATCGTTCGTAGTTGGTTAGCTTCAAATTGAATGCTCTTGTATTTATAGATTAGCACAATTAATGATCGTTGAAGCTTTTCTGTTGGGTGTGTTTAGTTTGTTCGTTAGATTGGAGAAACTTTCTGTTACACACAAACCAAAGTCGTTGGAACATTTTGAGGATAAATCGCTTTCGCATTGCTACTATAGATCTTCTTACGACATCCTATTGGTCTCTGCAATTGCCTAAGGTTGGGTCGCTTTCGCTATGTCACAATTGACACTTCAAGAGAAACTCATTGACCTACTCTGAGTTCGCTTGCGTCTGTTTTTTTGTGTGTGTGTTCGCATTTAATGTTCCCACACAAAACTCATAATAAAATATGTTAAGTAGCATTGAAAAGTATTATGAGTAATAAACAAAAGTTACCAGATGATAATCGGTAAATTTGAATTCTCGAAGACGAAGGTTCAGTGCAGGAACATGACACTCTAGTGTCAGTTTGCTTATACTCGAGTGTTGATGATTTTACTTTTTGGAAGAAGACTGCTCAAAAAGAAGTTTATTTTTTCAGGCCGCAAAAACCCTAACCCTAAAATCCTATCATAAACTCCGGACTGAGGGTTGAGCATGTTAGTATTTAGGTGTCCTATAGACAATCTGTGAGAATAGATCAGGACCATTTCTACGTTGTAGTATTTCATTATGAATAAATGAGCATATTTTATCTTTATCATATTTATGTCTCGCCTTTATTATAAGATAAATATGTGTTTGAAGATAAAAGCCCTAGGAATAGAACATGTGTTATACTTGAGGATCAATTATAGAGATCTTGATCATGAGGACTCGAGAACACTGGATATCTATTACTTAAAACTTGTTTCTAGTCTTGAATCACCAAGAAATGGCATTGATGATCTCAACAAGACTAGTACGACATCATCTACTTGTATAGGGATACAAGGTAGGGACCTCATGGAATACATGCATGGAGATGTCTTAGCTGATGTCGTGGGTGGATCTGTTGGAGAACAGACAACACCGAACTGACCCGCCGAGAGACTCCACAAAGATTCATTGTAAAGAGTATCATTGGATATGTAAAGTCTCTCATCGTTTGGTAGTGCGGATCGTCTCAGACTTAAGGATGTCATCGAACACTATGTCCTAGGGTTATACTTTGACTGTACAACTCTATTCACCTAAAAATGGGGAAAATAGTGTACTCTTGGGTGTAACTCAAATACATGAGTATAGATGGACATGCTGAAAGGACTCACAGTTCCCTACAAGGGATTAGTCATTCACAAGACCGGTAGAGCTTGGATAGCTTCCAATTAACTCGAGAGTCTGTGCGCACAGTAAGTGATCATGAAGAGTCATGATCCATTATAGAGTTAATATAAAAAGATTCATAGTTCTGTGAATTAGCTATATTTAGTCAATTAAGAGAGATAATACTCTATCTTTGCTCTCGACTAAATGTGAATGACGATGTGAGGGATGATGCCTGCACAATATCCAAATATGAAAGGTAGACCGCTCGATCAACTCAATTAGTTCTGAGGTCGCAGAGCATTGCTAGTGTCTTATTGATGAGCACAAATTATGCCATGTTTTCCCTATATTTCATGACTGAATTGTATGGTAAATAAAAGCTTAACTGCAAACAATCCAAGCAAAAAGGCATATATTCATGATATAGGGAACTAAATGATAGAAACCATTTACATCCTAAACATGTGCTAAGAAATGAGCAAGTTACATTGTTTTTAAGAAAGAACATATAGCAAAGCTGATACTATGCTATAGCATTCTGACAGCAACTCGAAGTGCAATAAAAGGCATCACGAAAGCTATAGCATAGTAAAGGACGCAATGCTATGCGGCATATTTTCTGACCTTTTTATCTAGATAATTTTAGGGATAATAATGAAGGTCGAGAAAGACAGGTAGATTGCTGACGTAATAAAATAGAAGATGCGGAGGATCAAAACTGAAAGATTTGAAGAATCCCGTAGGATCAGCAGAATCAATCTACTATAGTCAGAAGATGCAATGGATCTTGACAGATTTGGAAAGCCCAGCTCCCTGGAACTTGCGCCACAAGAAAGTTTGATTATAAAAGGAAACAACAAGTCAACCCTAGCGGAGAGTCGCGCAGAGCCAAAACGAGATTTCACATTCGGCAGACTCGAAAGAAGAGTGAGAGATTTCACAAGCACGAGAATTCCAGGATAACCCAGCATCCTTCCTTGCAGTAAGACATAGAGAAGAAGACGTGGAGTGGTGACGTGACAGGGCTTCTTCCACGCCGTCGGAACTTCATCAAGCTTTATGGTTTTTCTTTTTATTTTAGTATTTAGATCATGGGTCGTTCTGTTACTATCTGTTTTGTGTTTCCCTCGTCAGTCATGAACTAATTTTCCTATGGCTGAACGAGGATGAATTCTTAAGTGTTAAATGAACCCAGTTGCAAGTTCTTAATTTAATAGATTCGGTTTGCTTATTATTGAATTAATTACTAGTCGATTAGCGGAAGCTAAGGGCTAGATTTGTGGCCTCGGCTTACTGGCAAGGAGTTGAGGTTAAACCTCTGAGAAACAGTGTTTGCTAGGCAGCCGGTGCAAGGCTTGACCTATTATTGTAGGCTTCAGGAATGAGTCTACCTCTCATAACCATGACACCCTGTGTGTAATGCAGATCTAACTAGAAAGTTACCATAGGAATATGGAAGGAGTATAGTTAGTATTACATGTATCAGACGTGGAAGCTTCGATAGATTATAGTGGTGGGTTAACCGAATAGCGTTGTAGTTAGTAGCTATCTTTGCGGATTGCGGAAGCTGCGATATGGATGCTATAGCAATGGGTAGAGCAACTGGGCGATTGATGCACTTAAGGGTGATTTCGAGTTCAGCCTAACTTCTTACTGATATCTTCTTAAAACTACAATACTCGGTTTATTTATGTTATTAGCATAAATACAAAAACCTCTCAAACCAATCATATTTACTTTCTGTTTGCGCAACTATCATAGCAATCGAGCGTCACTTTTTGGTATCTCAGTCTCTGTGGGACGATACTCTACTTAACTTTATTACTTGTTCGATCGGTTCACTTGCCATCAAGGAAATCGACCAACAAGTTTTTGGCGCCGTTCTTCGGACTTGCTTGATACCCTTAGTGACGATGCCCTTTTGCTTAATAGTTGTGATTTACCTAATAAAAGCTCACTTTTTCTCTGTTCTTGATTTTCAGGTACATTCTGTAGTGCATGCGCAACTCGCTTTCAGCCAACCTAGAGCCTTACGATCCTGAAATAGAACACACCTACAAGTAAAGGCATAGGAAGTAGAAGCGAAGAAGTCAACCTTTTGACTCAGCAAGCATGGCGGATATCCCTGTCAACCACGAGCAGAATCAACGAGAGCAGATAGTAATAAACGAGGATAACCAGGTCCCTCCACCTCTAAACCCATATGTGAACAAAGCCATCATGGAATTTGGAATTCCAGATCTAAACAAGCTGAATTCGGCCATCACACCGCCAACCTTCAATGCAGGACACTTTGAAATCAAAGGTGTCATGATTCAAATGCTGAATGCAGCCGGACAATTTGGAGGACTTCCATCCGAAGATCCGCACCTGCACCTCAAGACCTTCATGGAGGTGTGTGATTCTTTTGTCATCCCAGGAATCCCACCCGACGCCGTCCGGATTAAATTATTCCCATTCTCATTAAGGGACAAGGCTCGGACGTGGCTTAACAACCTACCTGCTAATTCCATCACCATATGGAATGATCTGGGGAGTAAGTTCTTGCTCAAATTTTTTCCACCTACTAAGAACGCTCAACTCAGAGGGGACATCACCAATTTCCAACAAAAATCTGGTAAATCTACCTATGAAGCCTGGGACAGATTTAAAGACCTCCTCAGAAGATGCCCACAGCACGGACTGTGCGAATGAGTCTAGTTAGAAACATTTTACAGAGGTCTCGATGGACAAACACGATCAATTGTAGACGCCTCTTCTGGAGGATCCATCCTATTGAAGTCTTATGAAGAGGCTCACAACCTATTAGAGCGCATGGCCATGAACAGTCATCAATGGCAAGCAGACAGAGCTACATCCTCCCGAACCGTTGCAGGAATACATGAACTAGATGCTATGACTACTCTCATAGCTCAAGTATCATCTCTGACCAATATGGTGAAAGGAATGACCCTTCCATCAAGCAACACATCGCTGCAACCATCTCGGGTAACTTGGGTGTGCTTGTGGCGGAGAGCACTCTTACTCTCGGTGCTCCGCCAACCCCGAATCAGAAACTTCGTCAACAACTTTAACAAGGGGCGATACCAACAATCAGTACTCAAATATATACAACCCCGGATGGAGGCAGCATCCCAATTTCTCATGGAATTCTCAAGGTCCACAAGCAGCGGGACAATCATCGAGCCTACAATACTCAAACCGAACATCAAACCCACCGGGTTTACCCAAAGCAAGCATAGCGACGGGCGGTGAGTCGGACCGCGGCAGAATCTATATTGACCCTTCCGAAGGAATATATGGCAAAAACGATGCAATAATTCGGGAATCGGCAAGTAACCCCGAGAAATCTTGAAAATCAAGTGGGACAACTAGCTACCGCCATTAACAACGACCTCGGGATCCCCGCCCGGTGACACCGAAGTCCCCGGATCCAAGGAAGAGAGGAAGTCAAGCGATAGAGCTCCGAAGTGGTAAAAGCTTAGAACCCAAGAAAGCAACCAAGCAACCTATGGTTGTCACTGATCCGAAATATGAGAAATTTAAGGAAGGGCAATGAAGTACTGAAAAACTTCTTGAAGACGAGCAGAGTCAACCAAGAATGTCACAACCGGAAAAGGATCTCAGCACCGCAACATTGCTTCCGCGTGCAGCACTAGATGATCACGTGCAATACCCAACAATGAATGCTACCGCATCATCATCAAAGCATAATCGTGATCTTGGGCCTTCAAAGATGCTAAAGCAACCCCCACCTTTCCCACAAAGGCTACAGAAGCAAGGCCAAGAGAAACAATTTAAGAAATTCCTCGACATGCTACGGCAATTGCACATTAATATTCCTCTGGTGGAAGCTCTGGAGCAAATGCCCAGCTACGTGAAATTTATGAAAGAAATTCTATCTAAAAAGAGACGACGGAAGAGTTTGAGACAAGAGCATTGACCCGGGATCGCAGTGCCATGCTAACAAATCGGCTACCTCCGAAATTAAAAGATCTTGGCGGCTTCACAATCCCCGTGCAATCGGACCTCAATATTCGGGAAAGCTCGTGTGATCCGGGAGCTAGCATAAATCTCATGCCCATGTCTATTTTCAAACAATTGGCGGTTGGGAGGCCGGAGCCCACAACAGTTACATTGCAACCGGCCGATCGCTCCATAGTTCTACCTGAAGGAAAGATTGAAGTTGTTCTGGTAAAGGTGGATAAGTTCATCTTCCCTGTGGATTTCATTATCCTGGACTTTGAAGCAGATCGCGACGTCCCAATTCTTCTGGGAAGACCTTTCATGGCAACTGGGCGTACCCTGATTGATATGGAAAGAGGAGAACTTACTATGCGTGTAAATGATGATCCGGTCACCTTCTCAATCCTTAAGACTGCGAGATTCGAAGACCCAGTTGAGAAGTACTTGACCCCTGAAGATGATGGAAAAGGCAGTAGAGAATCGATCAGCCGTCCAGCACTACCGCAGCATTAAATTGCTATAGCAAAGTCCGACTGAAGACTTTAAAGCAAACGCTATTGGGAGGCAGCCCAATTTCGTGGTTCTTTAGCATCACAGCAGGGGGGAACGAGTCCAGCAGGGTCCATGCTACGGCATGCTGCAAGGCATTATGGGCCCAGAACGGAAATATGGGAAAAGCCCATTGAACGCTAGTTAGGTACGCCCCTCATCTCTAAAATAAACATTGTGTGCATGCGTTTGATTTAGTAGGCCACTCTTGTGGGCCCACTACGCGCCAACTAAGTTTAACTCATGGTCAAAAGAGTCATGACAGTTCACATTCAAAATTCTACCTCTATCTTGTCTATTCTCTTCTTCCTTTCCTCCCGTGTCTTTTCACAAGCACACCGACACTCTCCCTCCATCTTCCTCCTTACCCAACCACCATGCCTAGAGTAAAAAAGATGACGAGGCTTCACCAGGCGCCCCAACCAGTCTACGCCCACCGTTACCCCGACCCACCACCGGCACAAGCACCAGCAGCTTTCGTACCCACTTACTCGTCCTCATCCTACTCCTCCGACTCTTCAGCTTCCACAGGCCCTGCCTCTGCTTCCGACATGGCCTATATAATCTCCAATGCACCCCTTTACTAGCGTCCGGAAACCGATGCCAACTCCACGGACAAGTTCCGCAAACGTCTTCGCCTGTTGCGCACGGAGTTGAAGACCATCCACAGCGACCCACGCGCATTCTCTGCTGCTCATCGTCAAGGTCCGCCGATATCCCTCTCCCTCTCACAGTCGCATTCGGGAATTCCGGTCGTCACCGGGGTGGACTACACCTCCTCCGATGAGGATACGGCCAGCAGTGGCCCAGCACCGCCCGCTCCTCCTGCCCCTTAATCTTATTTTTGCTGTTTTATTCTAGTTGTTTATTTGCTTTTCTGACAATTTGCTAATGCCCTGGGCGTTTTCCCCAGGGAAATTTTGTGAATGATGCTAGGATTAATTTGCTTCTCTTGCTCTTTATTTTCCACCCGCTCCCTTGTTGCGCGCCATATCTCTGATTATCGCTCTATTGCTGCTGCTGCTGCAATAAGGGCATTGCATCGTTCTAGTGTGGGGGGGGTAAAAGGTTTAATCTTTGATCTGCTATTTCTGTATTTCCGTGTGTGTGAGCCTAATTACTCTGCATGTAGTTTTTGCACAAACTGATTTTTTTTTTCAAATTGCATGATAAAGTATGAACAGAATTTTGTAGCAATAGAAGGAATGTCTGTATAACGGAGCATAGCATGATTGCCTAAGGAAACTGAACCTTTAGGCTTGGGAAATTGACAGTGCTAGCTAATCTGATACAGGGTAAAGTGGCAGTGAGGAAGTTTAAAGGGAAGAACCCCCAATGGAAGGATTGAGTTGAGCTTAATTGTTATATTCTAAAGTGTGCATGTCTGCTAGCCCATGTTTGATCCTTGATTTGTCTTAGTTCTTTGATAAACTATCTGGCATCTGAGTTTGAAGTTCGTAGGATAAAGGCATTCATGTCATACTCATCAATCCCATACACAACCCATTTATCATTATCTCCATATTGCTACCCCATTGAGCCACACGAGTGTGCTATAGCAGAACAAGATAAACAGAAAAACTAGAAGAAAACTGTGGAAAATGCTAGGGCAGAGTGCTCCCATGAAATGCTGCAAAAAGAGTTGTTATTTTGCATATCAAAAATAAAAAGGGAAAGACCTAGAATAAAGAGTAGCAAGAAATACAAAGTTCAAGGAGGAGCACTCGGCTGAAGCCAAGATATTTGTCTACCTAATCTTATAGCATTCACCAACATTTCCCATCTCAAACTCCTATCCATCCTCACCATTGTAACCCAAGAAGTCCTTTTGATGAACGAATACTCAGATGCGAGGAAGCAATCTTAGAACTTTGACAAGGCTATGGAACTTCTGGGCCCGTATGACAAGAGAGAAACTAAAATCCCCTGGGTAAGAGAGCGTAAACACTGGACTTGAGTATTGGGCAGTGGGATTGCCGAATGGGGGATGTTAACTGAAAGCAATTGTGTAAGCAAGGGTTATACAGACAAGAGTACTATGAGTTTTTGTTCGCTTCATCTTATTTTGCCCAGGAGTGCAAAAAGCTAAGTGTGGGGGTATTTGATGAGCACAAATTATTCCATGTTTTCCCTATATTTCATGACTGAATTGTATGGTAAATAAAAGCTTAACTGCAAATAAGCCAAGCAAAAAGGCATATATTCATGATATAAGGAACTGAAGGATAGAAACCATTTACATCCTAAACATGTACTAAGAAAGGAGCAAGTTACATTGTTTTTAAGAAAGAACGTATAACAAAGCTGATACTATGCTATAGCATTCTGACAGCAACTCGAAGTGCAATAAAAGGCATCACGAAAGCTATAGCATAGTAAAAGACGCAATGCTATGCGGCATATTTTCTGACCTTTTTATCTATATAATTTCAGGGATAATAATGAAGGTCGAGAACGACAGGTAGATTGCTGACGTAATAAATAGAAGATACGGAGGATCAAAACTGAAAGATTTGAAGAATCCCGTAGGATCAGCAGAATCAATCTACTATAGTCGAAGATGCAATGGATCTTGACAGATTTGGAAAGCCCAAACTCCCGGAACTTGCGCCACAAGAAAGTTTGATTATAAAAGGAAACAAAGAAGTCAACCCTAGCGGAGAGTCGCGCGAGCCAAAACGAGATTTCACATTCGGCAGACTCGAAAGAAGAGTGAGAGATTTCACAAACACGAGAATTCCAGGATACCCAAGCATCTTTCCTTACAGTAAGACATAGAGAAGAAGACGTGGAGTGGTGACGTGATAGGGCTTCTTCCACGCCGTCGGAACTTCGTCAAGCTTTCTGTTTTTTCCTTTTATTTTAGTATTTAGATCAAGGGTCATTCTGTTACTATCTGTTTTGTGTTTCCCTCGTCAATCATGAACTGATTTGCCTATGGTTGAACGAGGATAAATTCTTAAGTGTTAAATGAACCCAGTTGCAAGTTCTTAATTTAATAGATTCGATTTGCTTATCAGTGAATTAATTACTAGTCGATTAGTGGAAGCTAAGGGCTAGATTTGTGGCATCGGCTTACTGGCAAGGAGTCAAGGTTAGACCTCTGAGAAACAGTGTTTGCTAGGCAGCCGGTGCAAGGCTTGACCTATTATTGTAGTCTTCAGGAATGGGTCTACCTCTCATAACCATGACACCCTGTGTGTAATGCAGATCTAACTAGAAAGTTACCATAGGAATATGGAAGGAGTATAGTTAATATCATATGTATCGGACGCGGAAGCTTCGATAGATTATAGTGGTGGGTTAACCGAATAGCATTGTAGTTAGTAGCTATCTTTGTAGCATTGTGGAAGCCAGCGGTATGGATGCTATAGCAATGGGTAGAGCAACTGGGGGAGTGATGCACTTAAGGGTGATTCCAAGTTCAGCCTAACTTCTTAAAACTACAATACTCGGTTTATTTCTGTTATTACTTTCTGTTTGCGCAACTATCATAGCAATCGAGCGTCACTTTTTGGTATCTCAGTCTCTGTGGGACGATACTCTACTTACACTTTATTACTTGTTCGACTGGTTCACTTGCCATCAAGGAAATCGACCAACACTTATGTGGTCATTAAATAAATTGGGCCCGTTAGAAGAGTTTTAATTGGTTCAAGTTTATTTATGTCAGTGACTAATTGGGCCTAATGGGTCACACATAAAGGTTATTCCCGATTGTTTAAAATTAGCAAACTATGGCCAATAACTGTTATTGGGCTTTATCAAGAGTAAATGTGTAATTGGGTTGGAGTGAGACTCCAAGCCCAATAAGAAGAAAATGGCGTCACATATATGGTCCCAAGTAGGAAATCAATTTCTCCACAAAAAGGGTCCAACTGTGTTGGAAGACCCAACGAGTTCTTAGGCCAAGTAGAATTTGGAATTCGAATTTTGAATTTAAGTTTAAAACTTAAATTTGAATTTTAATTCAAAAGGTTATGTTATAAAAGATAATTCTGAATTATCTATTTTATATATATATATATATCCAATAATGATTGGATGAAGATAGGAGAAATAATGAATGAGGATTAATATTTTGATTTTGAATTTTAGTTCAAGAGATGAATGTGATTCCTCATCTTAAATTATTATTCAATATTCAAGATATGAATTTAATTCATTATGATTTGAATTTTCCAATTCAAGTTTTGATTGAGTCTTTCTTGTGAGCCCTTAAATTAGGGTTAGACTCTTATAAAGTGCTGATTTTTTATGTGCCCTTTTTATGGACGTTTTTTGAAGGAAAAATGAAATAAATGTGATTCATCATCTTAAATGATTGATTCAATCAATCAAGATATGAATGTGATTCATCATCTTAAATTCAATCAATCAATCAATCAAGATATGAATTTAATTCATTGTGAATTGGATTTTCCAATTCAAGCTTGGATTGGGTCTTTCTTACAAGCACTTAAATTAGGGTTTGACTCTTATAAAGTGTTGATTTTTGGTGTGCCTTCCTCTTGCACATTTTTCTAGGAGAAAAACAAGAACCCTTATGCTCTCTAAATTTAGGTCTTTACCAAAGATTTACGAGAGGAAAAGGCACCATCCGTAAAAGGGTAAGGTTCCAACCTTGTTGATCATATCTTTAACCTAATCCTAAGAAATCATCATCTTTTTGAAAAGATAAAAACCCAAGGAAACCAAAACTCAACCTTGTCTTCGCCTAGTAAAAATCCAAGGAGTGGGAGGTTTCAAGAGAAGGAGTTCTCATTGCAATCGGGGGGATAGCCGTGTGGATCAACGTTAGAGGATATCAACAACCTTGAAGTCTTCGAGTGATCTAAGGTAATTATAATCTCCAATAATCGTTTTATCAAATTATCGTAAACCTCAATAGTTGTTTTAAAGAGTAATCCTGAAACTCATGAATATTATAAATTGTTATGAATTCTCATGAGTACCGTAAAGAGTTACGGATTAATAATTAATAACTAATTAGCGTAATGAGTTAAAGTTAATGATTCATGAGAACCGTAGTAGCGATTCACATGTTTTCCGCAACAATTAAACAAATTTTTTGTTTTCAACCTCATGAAACTTTGCATGAAAGTCATGTAATAAGCAAAATTAATCATCACAACAGACTCCTGATGGATGGGTGATGAAGAATCTCTCTGTGAAGTGATAGGCAGAGGGATGGATGGGACCCACCAAGAGGCTTTCTACTATTTTTATTCTGATTTCTCAGAATGGGAAATGGACGGAGGGTCTGAACTAGGGAAGGAGAAGAAGCAAAGTAAAATCATTCCAATTTCTAAGACAGGGACGTTCATCATAGTTTTAGCAACTTACTAACCTTCTGAATAATATTATGATTTTTATATGCATTATATATCATTAATTTTGTGTCCCCTTGGTCGCGTGTGGCACGAGGCATAGAGATAACGATATAATGAAAAAGAGAATAGAGATTAGGTTTCTATTAAAAAAAAGAGCTTATAAAAAAGCTTCTCTCATATAGCTTTTTTATAAGAGTTTTTTCCTTCATTGTTAAATAGGGATAAGGGTCTTAAATGCCATGGAAGTTTTCACTATGGAGCACTGGTAAGACGAAAGCTTTTTTTGGACCAAAAATGCCACGAAAGTTCACAAAACGTAGCAATTTTTCCCCTCTTTAAATTTTGACCGTTAAGTTTAACTGAGTGCACACGTGGCATGCCTCCTCATCACCCTATTTACACTAAGGAGCAATTTTGCCCCGAAAGTTTTCACTGAGGAGCAATTGTGCCCCAGAAGTTTTCACTGAGGAGCAATTTTGCCCCGGAAGTTTACAAAACACAGCAATTTTTCCCTTCTGTCCCCCAATATTAAATTTGACTATTAAATCAGTCAAAAACCACATATGCCATGCCTTGAAAAGGTCGAACTTGGAGTCAGAGAAGGAGATCCTTGAGATGTTGAGCTCAAGGCAACCAAAATTTGTGAAGCCGAACTGGTCAAATGGACTGAAAGGTGTGTTACAAAACCCAGAGGAAACATCACTTATGATCTAAGCAAATGAAACGCAAAACGAAAAACGTATTGTCCCAAAAATTTGTTCAGTAAGACAAATCAATAGTGATAGTATTTACCTTTGTATAGATTGATCTAGGCCACCCACCCTGTCCCACAAGGTAAATCTATAATGCTCCCAAAAATTCCAACGATTTTAAGTGATGCATACTGAATCGATTTTTGGGACAATTCATCATTGATTTGTCCCAAAAATTGGTTTGATCTATAGCTAGACAAATTAATAATGAATTGTCCCAAAAATTGGTTCAGTAAGCATCACTTAAAATCGCTGGAGATTTATCTTTTGGGATAGGGTCGTGGCCTAGATTAGTCTATACAAAGGTAAATAGCATCACTATTGATTTGTGTTATCGAACCAATTTTTGGAACAATTCATTTCCCATTTTGTGTTTCATTTACTTAGATCATAAGTGATGCTTCCTCTCGTGTTTTGCGACAGCACTTTCAGTCCATTTGACCAATTCGGCTTCACAAATTCTGGCCGCCTTGAGCTCAACATCTCAAGGATATCCTTCTCTGACTCCAAGTTCGACCTTTTCAAGGCATGGCATGTGTGGTCTTTGACTGATTTAATAGTCAAATTTAATATTGGGGGACGAAGGAAAATTGTTGTGTTTTGTAAATTTCCGGGGCAAAATTGCTCCTCAATGAAAAATTCCGGGGCAAAATTGCTCCTTAGTGAAAATATGGTGATGAGGTGGCATGCCACGTGTGATGAGGTGGCATGCCACGTGTGCACTCAGTTAAACTTAACGGTCAAAATTAACGGAGGGACAAAATTGCTACGTTTTGTGAACTTCTGTCTTACCAGTGCTCCATAGTGAAAACTTCCATGGCATTTAAGACCCTTATCCCTTGTAAAAGAAGCTCTTATAATTATACGAGTTTTTGTTAAAATTTGTTTGGCCTAGCTTATACTTATAAGGAAAAGATAAGCTAAAAATAAGAGGATCAAAACAGACACTTGATTTCAACTATTGAACGCATCCTCTTAATATTCGAACTACTTTGTCAATAAATACATTAGCAAAAGTAGAGCGAAAGAAGCATCTCTCTAGCTCACACATCAGCAAAATAATAAGCTCCAAACACTAAATTTAAAAAAAAAAGAAGGTGGTTATGAAAGAAGGATAATGGGGAAGGTAGTTATACATTATTTTATCAATCTCATTTTTTCCTCAATGGGCTTGTTTGGAGTGCGGCGTTAGGAGTCAGTAACTTTGAAAAAAAGTCGATTAACGTTGCCCGGTTTGATTTTGGGTCCATTTGGGTTGAACTTTAAGTTCACTTGGACTTAAAAACTCAAAAAAGCTCATAAAAAAAAGCCCGTAAGGAAAAAGCTTCATCAAAGAGTTTTTTTTCCAAAAAAACTCTTAGCTTTTTGATATGGGCCCCGCCACTTCTACCACTATCAATCCAAACACAAATCATTATCTACAACCTAACTTTTTTTCTATCGAGCTTTTTTAAAGTCGAGATAGTTTTTAAGGCACCGCTCCTACAACCAACCCAAACAGACCCAATGATAACTAAATATGTGTTCACCAATAACCGCATTTGAATTTACGGGTTTTTCATGTTTTTATCTTCAAAACGCATTTGAATTTACTTTTTTTTCACTTTAATAGTTTAAATCATTTTGTAACAACTTTCCTTTTATCTCTCCCTATATTTGGTATCTTTTTTTGTCAATAAATTATGTCTTTGTTTTTTTCCTCTACCTTCCGAATTACATATTTTAAAAGTTTTTGAAACTAACCATCATTCTCGCTCTTTATATATGAACTATTTTTTGATTAAATATATTTTGACGTCTCCCCTAATTTATTTCAAACATTAAACGCGTCCTCTTAATATTTGAACTACTTTGTCAATAAAGACGTAAGCAAAAGTAAAGCGGTAAGCATCTCTTTGGCCGACACAACAAAAAATGATAAGCTCAAAACACTAAATAAAAAAATAAAAAGTAAGGTGGTTATAAAAGAGGGATAATGGGGAAGGTAGTTACTAACTATTTTACTGATCTTATTTTTTCCTCAATAATAACTAGATATTTTTTCATCATTATTTTAAAATTAGAGATATGATATTGTCACTACCATTTTTTGTCACTACTACTTTTTCACCTTTAGATTAGAATTTTATATACCTTTATCATTTCTCTCGCCTATTGAGATTCTGATCTAACGGTGAAAAAAGTGGTAGTGATAATATCATATCTCTTAAAATTATAATTGAAACATGTGGATGTGGACTTAAAATTAAAGATTGACAAATAAAAATAATTTTGGAATCAACCTGAAATGTGAAGTTTGATCCTTAAAAAATTTAAAGAAGTCGATTTACAATGAAATTTGTAATCATTATATATGAACTTATATTTTCATATTCTATTATATTGAAAATTTGTATATTTTGGATTTTTCTAGAAAATTAATGAATTAATGAATTTTTTTCGGTCTTTACAAGAATTTATAAAATTTTCGACATGATAACATGTGATAAAAACAATTAGTTTTGCTATCATATAAAATTATTGCAAATAAAATTGATAATATTTAAGTAACACTGCAGCAAAGCAATATAAATTATCATTTTACTAGACTTACACCCGTGTATTGCATGGGTCTGTACTAGTTATTTATAATTTTATAGTGTGGAATGGGGTACCGTGTAGGGACACAAAATTGAATTAATGCATGTCTTATTTTTATTGCAGAACTTTAGGGATAGATACATCTCCTTTAAAAATCTGTATGATTTTGAACTTAGGCTTTATTTTAATCACGTTTTTATATTAATTAAATCAAATATAGAACATAAATATAAAATAATATAAATATCAAAATTATTAATTTATAAAACAAATAATATTTTAACATAATATATAAAACAATAACACCTAAACCATATAAATTTAAATTTTGTAATAGTTGTTATAATAATAAACAATAATTAAGATGGCTCATATCATATGTGTGAAAAGTTGAAAACTAAACAGACAAGCCAGCCACACAATAATTCAAGGAAACACAAGTCTTTAAAAGCAAAATCAACAACTTCAAAAATAAGCAACGTGGAGAATTTGTACTCTTGTTACTTTTCCACTATGAAACAACTAGAGACGTGACGCAGAACAGCCTCTCATTCCTTAAAAAACTTAGAACTTTCTTATTTTAATAAATAACTATTATTCTTGACCAATAAATAAATAACTATTAGTATGATAGTAATACGACAGAGATGGATGAGTTTTGAAATAAATGTATTCGATGGAGACAAATGATATGTGGACATTAACTATCAATTTTTTTTGGTAATGTATATTTATTCGGCATTGCCGTATTGGAAATGGGATAAGTGCTTAAATCCACAAGTTTTATTTATGGGACTTGGTAAGACGAGAAAACTTTTTTGGATAAAAAATGTAACGGAAGTTCACAAAACGTAGCGATTTTGCCCTCCGTTAATTTTGACCGTTAAATTTAATCGAGTGCGCGCGTGGCATGCCACCTCATCACCCTATTTTCACTAAGAAGCGATTTTTGCCCCGAAGTTTACAAAACACGACAATTTTTCCTTGTCCCCCAATATTAAATTTGACTATTAAATCGATCAAATACCACATCGCTATCGCCATTGAAAAGGTCGAACTTGGAGTCGAGAGAAGGAGATCCTTGAGATATTGAGCTCAAGTAACTAAATTTAATGGCCGAACTCAGTCAAAGGGACGAAAGGTTTGTCACAAAACCCGGAAGGAAGCATAACTTATGATCTAAGAAATGAAACGCAAAACGAAAAACGAATTGTCCCAAAAATTTGTTCAAAGACAAATCAATAGTGATAGTATTTATCTTTGTATAGATTGATCTAGGTTACCCACCATGTCCCTCAAGGTAAAACTATAATGCTCCCAAAAATTTCAGCGATTTTAAGTGATGCATACTGAACCGATTTTTAGGACAATTCATCATTGATTTGTCCCAAAAAATTGGTTTGATCTATATCTAGACAAATTAATAATGAATTGTCCCAAAAATTGGTTCAGTAAGCATCACTTAAAATCGCTGGAGATTTATCTTGTGGGACAAGGTGCGTGGCCTAGATAAGTCTATACAAAGGTAAATAGTATCACTATTGATTTGTGTTACTAAATCACTTTTTGGAACAATTCATTTCCCATTTTGTGTTTCATTTACTTAGATCATAAGTGATCTTCTCCGAGTTTTGCGACGGACTTTTCAAATCCTTTCACCGCCCTTCGGCTTCATAAATTTTAGCGCCTGAGCTCAACATCTCAAGGATATCCTTCTTCGACTCCAAGTTCAACCTTTCAAGGTATGACGTGTGTGGTCTTTCGACTGATTTAATAGTCAAATTTAATATTGGGGGACATAAGGGAAAAAATGTTGTGTTTAGTAAATTTCCGAGGCAAAATTGCTCCTCAGTGAAAACTTTCGGGGCAAAATTGCTCCTTAGTGAAAATAGGGTGATGAGGTGGTATGCCACGTGTGATGAGGTGGCATGTCACGCTGCACTCGTTAAACTAAACGGTCAAAATTAATGGAGGGCAAAATTGCTACGTTTTGTGAACTTCTCGTGGCATTTTGTTCCAAAAAACTTCCGTCTTACTAGTCTTCCATACTAAAAACTTCTATGTGATTTAAGCACTTTTATCCCTATCGGAATCAGATCATTGATTGCAACCTGCCCACCGAAAGAAGGCCCCACAAAAAATGTCACTAAGGCTATGCATGGTTTGAGGGAAGAGGAAGGGAGGGAAGGGGAGGGGAGAGAGAAAAAAGGAGGGGAGGGAATTTTTTTTCTTTAAAATTGAGTGTAGTGGGGCCCACAAGTTTTCCTCTCCCCTCCTTTTTTTCCCCCTCTTCCCTCCCCTTCCCTCAAACCAAACATACCCTAAAAGAACGGGGAGATCGTGACCTCACATAGGCGCGTGGATAGAAGCTTCCAGCGCGTGGATTCAACATTGCCTCACAAAATATCGAAACTAGAAACAAAATAAGCTCTTTTATTTTTTAAATCTCAAAATAAGCCTATCATCTGTAACACAGTTTATGACCAAACTGGACCGGATCGATTTACTGACGAGTTCATTGGTTTGTGGGCTAGTTTGACTGATCCGGTCTAGGTTTCAAAATATTGATTTGAACTCCATGTCTAAAAAATGTTCGGTCAAACATTTTTTTAATGAATAAATTATTATTTTCATCATGTTGTTTTTGACCTTAACCATATGAGTTAAAGAACTAATTTATTAAAATTAAATTAATTATTTAATTAAATTAATTATTTATAAAACATGTGCGTTGATTTGCTTAAAGTATCATTTAATTATTTGTAATGCGAATTTCTCCTTGATAGAAAACGCTCTTAATAAATAGATTTAATATGGAGAGCTTAAGAAAAATAATTATAAATTTAAAACATAAAATAGATTGAGATCTTATGTACAATTAAAACTAAATCAAACCATTCTATGGCCCAAAGAAGGAGAACATACCAGAATTCCATCATATTGATGTTGTTGCTGTTGTTAATTCTATAAAAACAAATACAATTCCTTTTCTTCAAAAATAGTTGAAACCCTCGAGAAGGAATAATAATAATGATAGTAGAATTATTTGAATATAAGCATAGTCTAACAAAAGTCAATGAAAAAAAAATCACTCTGGCTATTCTATGAATTTAAAATTAATTATTTTAATAAGAATTTCAAACTTATTCTAAGTCATGACAAGATATGAACTTGGAGAGCACGCTTGCAAACCCATTAAAATACTCTTGACATTTTTTTTGTCAAGAGCTATTTATATTGTTCTTGCAATCCGTCAATACATGAAAACAAACCGATGGAATACAAACAAAGTCAAATCAAATACAACAAAATAAGCCAAATACAAGAACAACCAATCACCATACATTAAAGATTTAAGAGTAGAAGTAGAAGCATGGACAAAACCGGCCTCCTCGATATCCAAGGTTAGAAGTGACGTGAAAGAAAGTGTTGGTTGTAAAACCCACCCTAACGAACACACCTCCTTATAAGCATTAGGCGCAATTAAAGCGCATAGACACCCGACTAAGGGTAAAGATCAAAGAAAACCCAACCTCAGAAGGAAGAAAACTCATGATATCGTGAAGAACACTTCTGCTCCTCCGTTCAAGCAAATATGGTGACCTCGACCACACATCGAACAACACCTCTTGAAATCTTCCCCCAAGAACGCAGATCCGAGCCACCGGGAGATAGTCGAATCTAATAACGTTCGAACAACCATCCAACCAAGAGGATTTATACTCGGATCTCATAGATTTGTTTATTTCCTGAGAAAACAAGAACACCACCACAAAACTCAGCACCATAAAAAAAAGAAACAAAAGATAAATAGCTCTTACCGCCACAGAACAGATCTGAAGAAGAAGAGGAAAAAACTCGCCACAAGGATGAGAGAAGTCCACAACCCCCAGAAATCAAAAGGAGAAGGCACAGATCAAAGATCTGGGAACCGATCTACCACTCTGACGCAGTTGTGGCATAGAATGATACTCGCCGGCGGCTTGTGAGGCTTGTGATGGTGCCACAAGCCGCCGACAAGAAAGAGATGAAGGAGGGTTGTGAGGCAAAGAAGAGAGAATTCAAATTTTAGGGTTTTCCCTCAATCCTTTGACGACTCTCGACAGATTCCAATCTCATCAAAATGTTCAAAAATATTACTATAAAATATACAACTAACTAATTAATGGTATATACCATAAGTATATTTACATTAAAAATCTTGACAACTTAATTGATATTATTCTCACACCCCCTCCCTCTCTCTCTCTCTCCACATTACATGCTTAGAGTTAAGTGCTTATACCTCTAATTAGAGATATAAGCATATTTTTTTAATTTTTATATATATTATATTTATTTAGATTTAAATTATATCTTTGCTTTACGATATTGTTTTGCACCCGGTATCTCAAATTAATTAAGTTTCATAATACGGCGTTACGCATAAATAAAGAACTGGAAATTAATTAATTTGAGATACCGGGGTGTAAAAAACATCTCGAAAAGCGCATATAATTTAAATTTAAATAAATACAATATATAAAAAAATTAAGAAAAATACTTATACCTCTAATTAGAAGTACAAGCACCTAATAAGCACCTAACTCTAAGCATGTAATGTGAACTCCTCTCTTTCTCTCTCTCGCTATTATTTTTAGAGTAAATACTTTTTTACGGTCGCCCCGACAAAAACACGATCCCCATTTTTGTCCCTTACAAACAAAAGGTCATTTTTAATCCATAAAAAAGATGAATAGGGGTAGATTGGTTGACATTTTGATCTCTCACAAATTTCCAAAAGGTCTTTTTTAGTCCATAAAAAGGACGAATAAGGGTCAATTTTTTTGTAAGAGACCAAAATGGGTTCCGTGTTTTTTGTCAGGGACCAGAAAGGGTATTTACTCTTATTTTTAAAAAGGCGCTCACCATGGGTTGGGGTATTTGGATCCTCTCAAGAGTTTCAAGTTACAGGTTATTAGAGGATAGGGGAGTCACTTAGCTTCTTAGTATTTTCTTTGTGTTTCTTTCTGAGTTTTGACTTACTAAAACAAAATTGCTATGTAGGGCCCACATATAAAAAATGATGGAAATTTAACTACGGTAATAGAATTGATATTCCCTATTTTTAAAAGTTCATAAAGACAAATTTATGGTGTTGACTAGTGGTCTTCATGATGCCCATGACTATGTGCACTCGGTTGAGCTCGCAGAAAAATCACCCTTCCCAGCCCAAGAAAAAGAAGCCCCAAAAAAAATTGAGCATAACATTTTTGCGGGCTTGGCATTGGGCAGGGTATGTCGCCTTGCCTTGTAGTATATATTTTTTATTTTCACTTATGGGTATTTGACTATTTGTTAAGATATAAAGTTGTCTTTCTAATTTCAAGACTCAAGTTATAGACTTATTTTTGAATATTTCAAAGTGTAGAATTATAGATTTCATTTGAAGTTTGCAATATTATTTATTAAGTATGATTAAAGTTTTTTTTTTCACATGGAGTGTGGCAGGGTATTGTCATTTAGGCAAGGAAAGCCTGCCTTGCTAGCCCATTATTACCTAGCCCAAAAATGTTAGGGCTTCTATCGGGTAGGTCGACATCGAGGCTCGCATTTTTCGCCGATGATGTTTCGCACGGGACATCGGGCAAGGGTTTCGCACCCATGAACAACCCTAATGTTGAGTGCTCTTTTAACAAAAAGTTCTTCCATATTTTTAATTCTCAACCCAATTATTAAATTTAATTTAATCTTGCAAAGTGCGTTGATTTCAAGATAATTCCTTAACAAAACAAAATATGAGTTTCTTCACAAATCAACTGATCATGGCTAACTTCCCAACACAATATGTGTGTGTGTGTGTGTGTGTGTGTGTCTCAATATACTCCCTTTGAATCTTATATCTTGGCTATTGATCTTTTAGGTTGTAGCTTACGTTACAAGTTGGATTGCGTTAATGTCTGCCCTTTTAATTGTTTTTAGAAAAGTATGATGTCTTGTGGTATTTGATGATAACCTCTTAAGCTTACGAAGCTATATAAGTCTAAATATTCACTCTAACCGGATCATAGTAACGGATACGATTATGGATACACAACAATACATCATGTATATAGGAAGAAGAGGGATAGTTATAATGCATGGGAAGAGTAATCAAATCAGTTTCTGTGAATTGAATGTGATGTTCATCAAATACACAAGGAAACTCTTCATATCTATATATAGTGTTTCACATTTCCTTTGCTCGACCAACGTATTCCTTCGACTTCAAAAGATGTATTGTATTCGTTCAGCAATATTATTATGGAATATTATTACAGTTATTCATCATAGCTTTTCTTTTTCTTTTTTTTAATATCTTAACCTTAATGTTGTTAAGCTTGAGCCATAATTCATTAAAAATAGACCACTATGTATATTCTAACACAATTAATTTTTAAGATTTCAATCTTAATAATAAAAAAAGACTTTAATTATCATTCTGAACACACACATAAAGTAATTAGCTCGATTTTATATAACTCTTTTAATATATTCTAGCATGATCTTTACAAGTTTACATTTAAAATATATATATATATAATATTCAAAAAGAAGAAGAAGCGATCCTTACAAAGTACAAGTGGTTGGTAAGGGAGGGTAGGGTGATGGAGAAGGACATGTCATGGCAGGGCACAGGAGGACATCAGTGTTATTTAAGACAGACAACCACACAAAGTCATAAACACAAAACCTCTTTTAATCAAGGGAAAATCCTTTTAAGATCTTAATAAATTAAAAAAATGTTAAAAAATTCATATAAAAAACAGTTGTTAGCCATATATTAAAGAGTTGTTAATGAAATTTTTTTAATATTAGAATCTTTTAGTAGGCTTTTTTTATTTATTTATTTAGTTTTTTAAGACTTTAAAGAGATTGTCCTTTTAATTTATCTCTTTTCTTTTGTCAGTCAACATCATCTCATCTCATCTTATTCATCAATCACCTACGCCTTTTTTATCTCCATCATTAATATACTGACAAACAGTACAACAAAAAATAATTAAAAACGTTGGTCCCATTTCTTCTTTTCATTAAACATATATGTGTCACAGACTCACAGTGGACTGGCCCACAGGTTTTGATGTAGATGTGGTTGATTTAATTTACAGCGTTGGGGCCTACATAACATTATAGAAAATCAAGGTTTTTTTTTTCCTATTTGTCATTTTTTAAATAATTAATTACTAATTTCTAATTGATTTCAAAATATTTCGTGTGTGTCATTTCTTTGACTAAACCAGGTTTAGTCGACTAAAACGCTGAGGAAGATGATTTTTTTGAGTGACCCGCGATTTAGTTAGTAACCCAACATGATTTTAGTCGACTAAATCGCGACAGGTGTGTGTTTTTTTTTTTTTTGTGAAACCCCGACATTTAGTCGACTCGCGGCAGAGGGGTTTTTTAAACTCTCATTTGCGTCATTATGGAGCTCTTATCATATAGCAACCCTCCCCCCTAATACTCTCTCTTTTCTCAGTTTGTAGTGCGACACATCAAAGTTTAATCCCATTCTACCTTATTCAAGGTATTATTGTTGTGTAATCGTTGTAGTTTCATTTTGTTCGGCTTTTCTTTTTTGTTTGTAAGCTAAAACCCTCCCTTTGCGGATCACGATTGTTGTTTGAAGGATGAGTTCAAGTTCAAACATGTACGTTCGTAATCTACCATAGTGGGAGGCATTTTGAAGGCCCCGATGGTGTTCAATTTGAAGGGAAAACGAAAATGATGAAAATCAAACGGGAACTACGTACAACGAGCTCAAAGAAAGAATTCACCAAAAATTGGGGCTACGTGGCGTGACAATGCATTCATCGGTTAATTGCTAAAGTGGAGACTATAGTGGGTAAGGATAGTGTATACTACATTAGTAACGATGTATGTGATGATGAAGACGTAGAGTGTGTCATAGATGCATTTGCTAATCGAAGAGCACAAAATTTTATTGAGATATATGTTGAGCTTGAATCTAGTGAATCATCGTCTATACCCACAATGCATAGAAGATCTGCACAGTATTTTGGTCAAGAAGACAGACCTGTCGGTGTATTCGCACCTTCACAAGTCTTAAGTCGGGTAACATTGATGAGATGAAGAGGAAGATGAGAATATGCACAGCGATGAGGAGGACGAATTTGAGAGGTTTATTCCACTAGGTGACACCTCAGATACTGATGTGGAGGGTGATTTTGATGCTCACACGAACCCAGTAAACCCGAGGACCACAACAATGCCACCGCTTCGTGTTGACCCAATTAGAAGTGGTAAGTTAGTAAACTTGTATTTGTAGTTGTATTTGTAATATGTATTTAGTGGTTTTGAGAAAAAAATCATATTGACAGATGCAGGGTTTGAGAGTGAGCCATTTTGGAATGAAAGCCCGCACTATTCCTCAATTAATTGGGGGCAATGTGACGATGACATGGACACGTTGTATGGTGATGATGACAAGCAAGGTGGTTGGCAATTAGGTGATCCATTATATTTGTATCGCGGTTTCCTTCTAAGTCCGAATTGCAACATGCCGTGAAATTGCATTGCATGAAGTCTCATCGTTCGACCAAAGTTTATAAAAGCGATGAGCGTAGGTTGTTGATGAGGTGTCAAAATCATGCGACGGTTGTCCCGGAATATGAGGGCAATGGTCCCCATTAATGGAAATAGTTGGGTGGTCCGTAAGTGGGGTAAAGATCACACTGCTGAACCGAGTCTTGCCGGGATCATAGGCAACTGGATTCGAGATGTTATATATGCGACCATTATCGTAGGTTTTTTCTTTTGCAGTTACATTCGGTTTGTTTATTGACAGAACATTTAGAACTTGCTTTGTTTTTACCAGGTATGTTAAGAGAAGATCCGGCTTTAAAACCAGTGCTGATACAAGAGAGGATACAACGTCTGTATGGATATAATATAACATACAAGAAGGCTTGGAAGGCGAAAATGAAGGCCATTGTGAAGTTATTTGGTGATTGGGAGGAATCATATGCATTCTTGCCCAATTGGCTAACATATATGACGCAGTGTAATATGGGTTCTGTTTTCAGGCTTGATATTGATGAATCGTTCGACGAACGTCATTTTTTAGGCAACAAACGTGTCTTTCGTAGGGTTTTTTGGACATTTCACCCGGACCATAGAAGCCTTCAAATCGTAAGCCCATACTTCAAATTGACGGCACCCACCCGTACGGAAAATACAAAGGTACTGCTGATTGCGACTTCACGGGATGGGGATGGGAAGATCCCGCCCATTGCCTTTGGCTTTGTTGTTCCTCCAGTAGAAGTATGATGATTGGTGGTGGTTTTTGTGTCTCTTACGTGATCATTTGACACAAAGGCCGGGCATTTGTTTGATATCTGACCGTCATGCCAGTATCATAAAGGCGGTACAAGATCACCGGAATTGGCAGCCTCCATATGCCTATCATGTGTATTGCCTACGTCATGTCGCGAGCAATTTTAATACTAGATTTAAGGATATGCAATTGAAGAAAACAGTTATGAAACTAGGTATGAAAGTTCACATTTTAATTACTTCTTGGATATATTTGTAATGATTGATTTGTTCCCATTGTTATGAGTTTACATTCGCTGATATGCAGGGTACATGAGTTCAAAGATCCAGTTTGACATCAGGTTTCAAGAGTTTATTGATACAAACCCACAGTGTGTCACCTGGTTTGATCGGCTTCCAAAGGAGAAATGGTGCAGGTCCTACGATCAAGACGGACGGAGGTTTTGTCACATGACCACTAACCTTGCCGAGTGTGTCAACAAGGTCCTAAGGGGTGCACGTAATCTGCCGATAACGGCGTTGGTGAAGTTGACTTGTAGTAGACTTGTTGAATATTTTGTCACCAGGCGTGTTGAGATTAACAAACATACCGATGCGGGTAGGGTAGTCTCAAAAAGGTTGAACAAGACTTACAAAGGATGGACCGGTTGACGAGTCACATACCGTGTGCGACTTTATGACATGAGTTACGATTATATGAGGTTGAGGACGCTTACAATCAATCGACACATGTCGCCGGTGACATAATGAGGGTTGACTTGATCAATCGCAAATATCAATGTGGGAGGTTCACATCAAGAAGGTATCCTGCGATCACGTATTAGCGGTATGCAAGATGGAAAATTTGAACCATTACGATTATGTTGACCCGGTATTCACTATCCCCTACATTAGTCATGTATATGCGGCAGCACTCGGTATCCGATAGGCAATGAATTGTTTATTCAACAAGGAGAGGGACCAACCATTATCCCAAACGCATCTTTGGTCCGCACACGAGGAAGACCAAAGTCTACAAGGATACTGAGAATGAGATGGATTGGGTGGAGTCTCAACCCTCAAGCGATCGACCCGGATGTAGGACTTGCAACCAAGCCGGTCACAATAGCCGGACATGTCCAACGAGGATTAGACCGGCTTGAATTCTAGTTTCACATGTTTTGTATTGAGTTTATGATGACTTTTTTTGGTCATGACTTTGAAATTTGAACCATTCACTAATTCTTGCTTTGTAATTGAATCATTGACTAGTTTCGGGATTTTAGCGGACCAAACCTATGAATCGCCCTTAATTGATGCCAAAAACACCTTCCCCAAGTCACATTGACAGGTAAAAATGAGTTGGTAATGGTTTAGTGCAAGCAGCAAACCAAAATCAGCAAGTCATGGTGCCTCTGGACCTGGTTTAGTCGACTAAACCCCTGGTTTAGTCGACTAAATCACTAAACCATTACCAACTCATTTTTACTTGTCAATGTGACTTGGGGAAGGTGTTTTTGGCATCAATTAAGGGCCATTCATAGGTTTGGTCCGCTAAAATCCCGAAAAGAATTTCATTGGACAATAAACCGTCTAAACCGAAATGGACAAAGTTAAATCATCTAAACTGAAAGCATCGACATTCATTACAAATGAAGAACCAATTCCGGATCAAATTCATGAAGTTTAAGCTGACAAACAATAAAACATCGAATGAAAGACCAAGCGTAAAACATAAAGTCAAACAGCAAACATCAAACATCAAACATAAAATCCCTACATCTAATCTTCATCTTCATGTGTCTCGGAATCCTCATCTTCCTCCTCTTCCTCTAGCGGGCGTCCAATGCGGAGCTTACCAAGCGTATCCTCTAACCCCTTAATCCTACCCCCGCATCCACGTCCACCTTTCATCCTCTGTCTTCCACCTCTTACTCTGCTTGGCTTCCATCCGGGACATTTGTTCCCTGCTAGCATTGATGGCTTGCATGACATCACGAAGGGAGAATCCACCATCCGGCTCAACAAAGTCCTCCATATGAACATTGGCTTCATCATCATCATGGACCTCAGGAGGAACAATGGGTGGAACCGGACCAGCATCAGGTGCATCCTCTTCGACACCAGCGTATTGCCACACACCATCTACCACCTTGACGATCTTGCACTGCTCCAAAAGCCGTTGTCCAAACCTAGAATTCCAAGTTTTCTGGCTCACCATCTGCTCAGTGCGCATAGGAACACAAAAATGCTCTAGTATCTTTTGAACCAGATACGCGTATGGGAGTGCAGCTGTATTCTTTTGTTTGGCCTTATACATCATGTGGCAAATGTAATGCCTCCAATTCACCGCAATGCCATGACGAACAGCCCACATAACGGGGATGTCACCCTCCAACACCCCTCGAATGATTGTAGGCCCGAGGAACGAATGTGGGTCAAGACGTAGAAGAGGATACGGGAACTAACGTCACCGCCCCGGTAACTATAGGTCTATGACCTCCCGGCCTCCCGGCCTCATGCAAAGCCTCGTCTCGATAAAATCCCTCAATGGCTACATTGGTATCCCCATCATACTGGTATCTATCCTTTGCATCAAAATCAAATCACAGTAGAGTCGTCCAGATGGGAGCCATCATCAGTATGTCAACCCCGCAGATGCGAGACTGCAGATCGCCATTTCTGTAGCTTAGGTTATGGTAGAAAGCTCTCACCACAACCTGCTACGAAAAGGCACAAGTCATCTCTGCCCGACCATCAAATGGGAAGTCCCTAACATCGTCACTATATCAAATCCTTCATTTACAAAGAATGCCATGTCTAGTGACTTCGGCTTGATGATCGGTCTGTGGCAAGATTCGCCATAAATTGTGCATGTTCTGCTGCATTATTGTCAAACAAATAACCAAACAGCAGGTCAACAACGGGCTCAGCCGGTGGCTGCGTGTCCTAGAAGAGGATGCACCGCGGGTCGCTCGGTGCTTAATCCGTCTCCCACTCTGATTGCCGGTGTTTGAAGGACTTTCTCTATGATGCATGATGACAAAAAACACCTACAAGTAAAACACAACATAATCTTTAGAATCCAATGGGTTTGCGACAGTTTAAACAACAAATTTTAACAAAAAAACACAACGTTTAATCCCATTGTGCCCTGTTTAGTCGACTAAACCACTGGTTTAGTCGACTAAAACGCGGGATGATGTTTTTTTGAAAGCCCCCGCGATTTAGTCGACTAAACCGGTGGTTCGATCGACTAAATGGCGACATGGGAGTTTTTTATACCCCATTTGCGTCATACTCTGTCTCTTATCATATAGCAATCCTCAAATCAATCATAGATAAACAACAAACCACCCAACGAAAGCACAAAAGCAAAAACGCAAAAACACAAATGGAGTTGGCATAAACACAAAAACTATGGTGGAAATCCGAAATAGAGATGAAAACATACCGATATGAACGCAAACTCCACTAGATTGAAGTTTCCTCCGCAACCCACCAACGGATTCAAACGAATTGGTCAAAAAAATAGAGGGGAGAGGTTTGGGGAGGGATTTAGTCGATTAGGGTTCTTGTAGCCAAGGTTGGGGGTTTTTAAAAAACCCATCTGCCGCGATTTAGTCGACTAACCCAAGTGGGTTAGTCGACTAAATGTCGGGGTTTCACAAAAAAAAAACACCTGTCGCGATTTAGTCGACTAAAATCACTTGGGTTAGTCGACTAAATCGCGGGTCACTCAAAAAAATCATCTTCCCGCGTTTTAGTCGACTAAACCTTGGTTTAGTCGACTAAAGAGTGGCACATTGGGAAATATTTTGAAATCAGTGGCAAATTGGTAATTAATTATTTAAAAAGTGGCAAATAGGGAAAAAAACCGAAAACCAAAGTCCAAGGACGAAGCTTGCAAGCAGCTTCGAAGTTGATCTTTGTTAAGGAAGTTGAGGCTCGGAGATAACTTCCCATTAAGCCACTTGCCGCGTTGAACTTAAGCGGAGGTTTTTTCAAAACCACGAGAATTCCAACTAAGGAACATACAATTGTTACTCCCTTCGTGTTCTTAATATATATAAGATTTCGTTCACTTTACACTAAGAATGGGAATAAGTCAGGTTAAACTTTGACTAAATAGAGTTGAGCCTGTAATAAAGACAGAAGACCTTAACTTGAATGTAGGTTTTTTAAAGCTTATGTTTGAGCTTTCATAAGGCCTGGTCGAGTCTGAAACCTTTTTAAAGGCTTACTTATAATGTAGGCATTTAAAAAAGCCTCATACTTAGAGCCGTCAAAACGGGCCAGGCCCATTTAAGCCCTGGCCCTTTAAGGGCCGGACTTGAAAAATGGACGAGATATTTGAAATTAGCCCTAAAGGGCCGGCCCTGACGGGCCTCGAGCTTAAACGGGCTAGCCCTGCAAGCCCTTTTCACTGTAGCTTTTTCTTTTCTTTTTTTCCTTTTAAATTTATTAATTTATATATATTTTGTATTTGTTATAGAGTTATTTATCCATTTAACTACAAATACATAATAACTATACTCTAATTTTATGATTTGATTTATTATTTGTTGCAAATAAAGATTATGGATGTGTTCATGATGCGTGAGAAGAATTTCATGATATTCTTACTCATGAGCCAGAGGCTACTATTCAAAGTGAAGAACAATCAAATGTCGTTAAAATCGATGATAGTGACGAAGATGACGACAATAATAGTCATCGTACTAATGTCGCTTAGTGATATGCTTTTTATGTTTTATGTGAGTTATTTGTGAACATAGTTTGCTTTTGATTATGAATTAGTGATTTGTGCTTATTTATTGGATGATTCGTGTTGTAATTTACTAATTATATTTTTTAAAAAAATAGTGGAGGAAAAATAGTTAAAATTTGGAATAGTAATTTAAGGGCCCCAAGTGGGCCACCCTGCTCTCTCGGGCAAGGCTTTGAAAAACAGTGTTTTTCTTACTCCGGCCTGGAGGGCCAGCCACATTAGGCCTCGCCCTTCACTCACCCGGGTCCACGATTGACTCTACTCATACTGCAAGCCTTGGAGGCCATAAAAAGGCTTTGTACATTTAAGCCTATCAAAACCTATATAAATCTAGGCTTTTTGTAGGCTTCAAGGCATAATATTTACAAATTGTACCATTTATATTTATTTAATGTGTAAATAGGCCAGACCTTAACAAAATAGGCCTGACCTATTTACACATTCAGGCCTTTAAATAGGCCTGGACTTGTCCTTTTTATCAAACAGGTTCGGCTAGACCAAACCCTAAACAAGCCAGGCTGTGAGCCGTCTGATAGGGTCTGACCTATTCTCACCCCTACTTTTAAACAAGATTTTATGTTAAAGATTGAAGGTAGTATTAATTCTTATGGTAACAAGTTATTTAATGCGAAGATTTTGGGAAATGTCGGCTATTAAATTATAATCTTATGCTAAATTTTGAGAAAAGTCTTTTCAATTTTATGATCGGGAGAGGAATTGTTTTGAAGGCATGTTGTTTCAATGATGGCATTAAGAGGCTGAGAAGGTTAAAGTACATGTTAGAAGCCAAAGGAAGTTGCGGGTTTAAGGCTCGTTTGGGATAACGTTAGTAGAAGTGACTTTTATTTTTTATGGACTTTTTTTGATGGACTTTTTCTAATGTCATTTGTGTTTGGGATAGCGGTGGCAGAAATAGATTTTTTTTTTATTGGCATAGTTTTTAAAAAGATAATTGAGATAAGAAATGACTGAAAAAGGTATGCATTATATATATACATATATATATATATATATATATGTGAGTATTTGGGATAAAAAATAAAAGGCCTAAGCTACTATGATGAGATCTGAAGCTTGGATCAGTTGCTTCAGCCCTTGAAGCCCATCATATGGTGAAGCTTTCCCATACATCCAAAAAATAAGTTCTCACTTCTAATAGTTTTTTTTTAAAAACTTATAATACTTTCTGAAACAAGGTCTTAACTCATGCTTTGAATGTGAGTTTATGGGGTTCGGCTGAGGTCCTCTGATTTTAATATCCTTTGCTGTCCTCTGCTTGTAAACGACGCCGTTTCCTGGCTTGGGTAAAATGGGGCAGAACCAACTACACCCAGCCAAACCCATACGACGCCATTTCGATTAGCCTAACCCCATCCTCTGCCTCCTCTGCCTTGATTTCGTCCTCTGCCTTCATTTCATGCGCGAATTGAAATTGCAGCGTCAACGGCGCCGCATATCCGATCAGGGGCAAGAGCTGGCCGCCGGCCCCCCTAAACTTTTCAGGTACTTCCTCTCTCTCTCTCTCCCTCCCTCCCTCCCTCCATTCCCTTATTTTGCTTCTTTGATTTTTGAAATCACTACAATGGTGTTCATTTTCGTGCATCGTTGCTGAATGTCCTAATTAACGCTATTCAGATTCTTTGGAGTATTCGAATCCAGATTAAGTAGAATGGTTGTACTAAGGGAATTTTCTGCAATTTGTTGACCTGAGAGAACTTTCTGCCATGCACTCTCTATTTTAATTGACAGCTCTTGAACAGTTTTTTTTAACTACATATATATCATTTTTCGTTAATTAAATATGCAGCTCGATTGAAGGAAACAACTTGTCAGGTCCATTCCCCACAGTTCTCATCAACATCACAACTCTCCAAAACTTGTATATTTGGATCAAGTGAAATTTGTATTGACGGGATAATTTAGATTTCTCATGTTTGCAAACACATTTTTGTCACAACATAATTTATATTTCTCATGTCTGTATGTTTGGTTTATTTGCTTGATTAAATATTTGTACTGATGTTATAAGACTATTGAAGGAAATCTATTTTGAGGTCCCATTCCACTAGATATTGGAAAGTTGATCAAGTTAGAAAAACTGTAATTTCTCTCACTTTACATTATTTGCTTTATACGATTATGTTGATTCATACCTAATCTTTGCCTCCTCCCTAACATACTACACTTTGTTGGTTAACATGAATAAGGTTGTGTGTCTTGCGGCCATCCGTCATCAAATGCATTCCAACCAGTTGAACTTTCCAAGTTGAATAATTTGACTGATTTGTAAGCCCTTACTTTCTTATCAAGTTAGTTTATTCCTAATCCATATCAAACAAACTATTTTATACAAACTTATGGGAGCCAAACGCTAACTTGAAAATGTGGGACTGAAATTCTTCACCTTCTAATTGGGATCATAACATTAGGTGATTGATTCATGAGCCTCTATTTTATATCTTGAACTACAGAACTTTTGCATTTACATAATTGCCAATGTATGTTCTTTTCATGTTTCTTTTATTTTCTACATAGTTGTTTGGTTACTATCGTTATGGGATATATTCTAGGAGGATAAGTGACAATGACATCTCTGCAGATTCCTTATTTTATTGGTAATTGGACACTAATTAACACACTGTAAGCCTTGCCTAAGCCACGTCTTTCTCTTTTTGTTGTTTTGTATTTGTTTTAGCTTACGCATCAATTTTGCATTTTATCATGGAAGGAGAAATGTACAATATGGTGTTTGTGCATGAAATGGTCGATTTAATTTAAACAACCTGATGTGTGGCCTCCACATACGCGAATAAATGATAACCATTTGAATGTTCTGCACCATAATCCATTAAGAAATTGTGAGTTCAGTGATCTAAATGTTTTTTTCCTCTTTCAAAACGGTATGTATTTAACTTGGATGAGGATAGCATAATGCAAGATATTGAGGAACTGTATTACATGAGACCAAGATTATATTTGCATGGATGATAATGTTGGGGAGCTTTTCAATTACTCCTTTAACTTATTGGGTTTGTTGGGCTTTGATTCTGAAATCCCCTACAACAGAATCCAGTTTGATAAGAATGGCTTTCATTCTTGCAAGTAAAATGCATATATGCATATATTTTTCAAGAAGTTCCTGTTGTACATTCTTCTCCCCCAAATATTTACTTGTATTCAGTGTTGATGGATTTTTGTGTTCTAAGTTCTTTGATGGACTTTCGAACTATGAAGAATGCTAAGAGTTGTCACGTAGAATCATGAATATCATATTGCATTATTTATTCCTTAGACACTTTCTTTGCAAGGCGAATGATAATGACAAGCGGGAAATAAGTTTTTTTTTTCTATCTTCACTTTCATTATCCAATATATACTGAACATGGCAGTACATCATGTTTCATCACAGATTACATGAAGGATGACCAAGCTCAACAACAAAAAAAGAGTCTACTCAAATGACAAGGTGAAAAGACTTGAACATGATGGTGCTACAAAATGATGACCTTCTATGATCAAAATAGACATAAGCATAAGAGAACAATATGAACTGCTTGCTTGACCAAAAAAGACAGCAGTCCAGAAGAAGCAATAAGCTATACAAAAGAGCTACACAAAAGAAGCTGAACTGGAGACTTCATGTAGTAGTAGGAGTGAGATCACTGTCAATCATTGAACCTGTATTTATATCATTATGTAACGTTGTATTTGTCAACTTTGTCTTCAGATGAGACATTGTCATGTAAAGAATTCAAATTTCAATAAAAGTGACTAAATTGTTTTCTCTCACTATCATGATACTTTATGGTTACCTGCATTATATGTTTGGCTAAAATCCAGTGCTTCAAGCGATGTGATGTCACATTCAAGTGGCGCCTACAATGAAGAAATAAAAAGAATGACTCAATATATACATGTCCTAACTAAACAAATTAGTCGATTATGTTGTCAAACATGATATGACATACCATTAACAAATTCGTAAAAGTCATTTCACTCGGTTGTGAGTCCTCCAACATTATATTATTGTGATATATTTGAGTTGATAAGCCTGATCTTTGAAGTTGATTATGCTGTACCATTTTCAAATTTAGAAAGAAACCATAACCATAACCAACTAATATGCATCTTTAAACATTAAATTGTTATCATAAGTATACCTGTGAAGTTCTTAAAGGTTGTGAAACTTGAGGAGGTTTTTTAGAGGATTTTGTTCTTCGTCTTCTTGGACCAATTTCAACACAGCTTTTTATTCGTTTACTTATCTTTCTACCATATCTCTTTTTGAAACCAACAACTCTGTCACAACTATTACCACCATGATGATTCCCCACACCATCCTCATCACCATTACTATCATCTGATTGGTATTTTATATGAAGCTCGAGTTACTTTCTTACTAAGTTCCAACACGAGACTCTTGGACAAGAGAGAATGCCTCTGGACTTTCGATGCATCACTTGCTAATTTGACAAGCAAGGGGCATAATTGTCTGTATCGATTTGATCTTTGTAATTTAGGGTCAACTTCAATTTCTTTTCCTTTAATATCATACACTACCCCACATCGTGCTTCTCTTGTCCACCTCTTTGTAATATATTTTTGGGGTAGTAGTTTGACATCACGTTCATTCAATACTCTCAATGCATGACAACATAATATGCCCACTCGTTCAAATTTTTTACAGCTACAAGTAATTGTCTCCATTGAAGGATCAAATGTCAAACTATACTCCCTTTTCTTATCATACATGGTGATGACATAATCAAACACGGTTGAACTTTCCTCTTCACTTTCATTTTTCTTTCTCTCTTTTCTCTCTTTTATACATGTAGCATCACGTAAATCATATTCATATTGGAACAAGTCAAAGATAGGTCGAGTATAGATATCAGAAAGTTGACGAAGCATACATGAACTCTGCAATAACAACCTTGGCAACTTGTCACGTGCCTCAAAATCTCTTTTCAATTCGTTATAGCGCTTATCCTCTAAAACTTGTTCAAATTGCTGGAAGAATCGATTGATATCCAATTTAACATTGGTGCAACTCTTGACAGATGCATTGACACTTTCACTAATTTGGGTGCTTCTCATACCAAGTGTCCTTGAATTCTTCAAATAGCATGCTGCCCATTTCTCTTTTATTTGGTACATGTACATCAACCATGAGTTTTCTACTACATCTTCTTTTGATAATAATGCTTGCCAAGCTGCTTCAAACTCTGTTTCATCCCAACAATGGTACATGCAATGGTTGAAATCTCTAACCATTGAATTCGGAAGGTGCTTCATTGCATTCCTTGAAATATGCCATGTGCACAAGGCATGTTTTACATGTGGCACAACTTCTTGTAATGCTCGTGCCATAGCAGCATCTTGGTCAGTAAATACTGTTACTGGCCTTACATTCTTGTGTGCTTGCAAAAAAGTCTTAAAGAGCCATTTGAAAGTCTCAATGGTCTCATCATATAACAATGCCACCCCAAAAATCACCCCTCCTTTATAATGATTGAAGCACGAGAAAATTGCAAGAGGTCGATGGTTATTATTTGTGCAATAAGTTGTATCAAGTGAAACAACTTCTCCAAAGCAAGCATAATCGACTAACATGCGTGCATCACCCGAACACATTTGTCACTTGCTCGCCGAGTCCATTTGGTGAGAATGAAAAAGGATGGATTCTCGCAATTGTTGTTCAAAATAACGAAATATACATCCAGGCTTCACCGTATTTCATAGCACGTTGCCTTCTTGAATTAAGATAATTTTTCACATCAACTCTTGTATATCCCAAATTGTCTCGACCTCCTGCATATTGGCTTTGCAAATTGAATGCTGATTTTTGGTTAATCCCAGCTTTTTCAGCATTTTCTAATTCAAAACGTTGAGCTTGTGTTAGGCCTCTATGCGATGCAAGCAAATGAACTGCTTCAGGAGGCTGAAGAGGATGATTGTGATCTAGAAAAACTTCACTTACTCTGTATTTTCCATCTACTAGCTTAACTTTCATTCTAGCTTCACAACTTGTTCTTGTCTCATCTCTAGACTTCCTAATTTGCACTTCTCGTCTATTTGGTTTTCTCACCCCTTCCTTATTACAAACATATAGATAAGATGCATATGTTGACGAATCTTTTTTACTCTTGTTGAACTGCTGCTTTCTAACACCAAAACCAATTCTTCTACCATATGCCCTCCAAAATTCCCATGATTCTGTTATATTGTCAAATTCAAGATCAAGTGTTGGAGTCAAATTTATAGCCATGACATAAGCCTCCTGCAAAATTAAAAAGTATATGCCCAATGATAAAATAATAAATTAAGTATAAACTGTACATGTATTTATACACAAATATATAAACCAAAACAAAGCATACACATGCATATATTGCTAGAAACTCTCTTAAATTCAACTTTGTCATCAAACTTTCATTTTAAATATTCAAATGAGGAATTTTGAAGTATAATATGGTGCAGAACACATCATGTTGTTTAAATTAAATCTGACCGTTTCAAGCACAAACACCATATTGAACATTTCTCCTTCCATGATAAAATGCAAAATTGATGCAATAAGCTAAAACAAATACAAAACAACATAAAGAGAAAGACGTGGCTCATTAATTAGTGTCCAGTTGCCAATAAAATAAGGAATCTGCACAGAGATGTCATTGTCACTTATATAAGTGTAATCTTTTTTTTTGCTCGAAATATAAGTGTAATCTTCAGTATATCTAACAAATCATGACATGCTTTAAGGACTGTTGCAGCAATAAATTAATAGTTTATGTGACTTAGTTTTTACAGGAAATGGCAACACAGATATTCCCTCTATGTAAGAGCTTTATCTTCATTAATCAGTTTGTACAGAAATTAAATAGTACTGTAGAGTGGCCTACATCCTGATGCATTTTGACTTCCTCTGGAGCACAACTTGAGCACCAGTTTAATCTTGAGAAACTTTCCCTTCAACGATTATGGTTCAACCAACAGGTTTGTGTTTGAGAGAAGTGAATGCAAGTATTTTTCAATCAAACACATTCACGAACAGAGCACATAATATATATAAGAAAAGGGATAATCATCCACATTTATATGATTCTTCAACATTTTACGAACCGATTCAAAGGATTTTTTTTTTTTTTTACGTAACTAAATCTATATTACAATTCTTACCAATATTCAATGCCCACAATCACAACTCAATAGAATTCTTGTTGAAAACCATCTGCGGATGAATTTCCAATTTTTACAGAGCGATTCGAGGATGAATTTCCGCGCTCGGAATGCGCCAAAGAACAGTGAGCCAATCGGGAATTTGTCTGCGGGAGGGAAAAAGGTGACGGAAGAAAATAATAGGAACGACGTCGTATGGTCTTGTTAGTCCGGGTCCCATTTCACACGGGAGAACGACGTCGTTTACAAGCGAGGACAACAAAGGATATTAAAATCAGAGGACTTCCAGGTCCCATTTCACACAGGAACGACGTCGTTTACAAGCAGAGGACAGCAAAGGATATTAAAATCAGAGGACCTCAGCCGAACCCGAGTTTATGTGTTGGATATTGGTGATTGTTATAATTTGACCCAAATAAAAAGAAAAAAATATATTAGAAATTAGCTATAATATGAATGTACATGACTTCAGCTGTCTTCGTGGTCCACGCCACAGGGTTAGGGTGGACCCACTTAGAATAGAGAATTCAGAAACATATTAAAAATAGTTTAATTTCCTTTCATTTGTTATATCTTTTTCTGGTCGAATTTCAGTTGTCACATCGTACATCCCACTTTTCATTTTGATTTTATTTATAAATTTAAATTAATTAACTCTCATATATTAATGAAAATTAGTTAACTCATTAATTATGAATTAAATTTCTAATTTTGCCTTTATTAATTCTAAGAGTTAATATGAATAAATTATTTTGGTTTATTACAATTAATATAGATAAAGTTGTAAATAATCCATTTATTAATATAAAATTAGACTTGTAATAAAAATCAATTTTTTTTAATTAAAATAGATTTATAAATACAATCAGATGTGATATGATAACAATAACTCATTACCACGAGTCATGGAAATATGAAAAGAACCAAAACATGGGTTCCCATCAAGAGTAAGGAGGACCACCATCTTTTTGTGTGCGAATTGCGAAACAATAACTCGTATAAGAACTAACGGGGTTGGCCGAGTGGTAGCGAGCATGTGTCGCTTAAGCGAATGTCTTGGGTTGAGCGCTTGTGAATGCAAAAAACCCCATTGGGAGACTCTCCCATCATAGCCAAGTCTTGTGACGGGTTAGATCCGGACTAGTCCGGGCGAAGCCCCGATGAACCGGGTGGGCAACAAAAAATAAAATAAAAAATAACTCGTATAAGATATAGGAGGATAAAATATTATCTCCTAATCCTTCATAATTTTTTCCTTTGATTGATTTATTTCCAAGAAGATGAACCTAATCAATATTGGAAAATATATATTTTTATTAGTTCCTACAGTTTTCATCAATTTGGAGCCACGTTGTTGGAATTGTTCACTAAACAATCAATATTTGGGGGTCATCAGGGGCGGAGCCAGGAATGAAAATTAAAGAGGACAAAATTATAGAATAAAACCCAGTGGAGTCAGTATTTGAAATTAGGGGGCGAAAATTACAGAATTGGACCCAAAATTTTAAGAAATTATGCTTTGACCTTATAAAAATTTCAATATTTTCATTTTAGTCCCTTTATAACACTTTTAAATAGGGACCAAAATGAAAAGATTGAAATTTTTAAGAGGCTAAAACATAATTCTTTTGGTCCAATTATGTAATTTTAAGTGTGGCGGGCCACCCCTAGCCCCCCTTTAAATCCGCCCCTGGGGTCATGCTTAATTTTGATAAAATAATTTATTATTATCAAACATTATTACTACGTCACTAGCATGTTATTTCTACTTCCTCTGGTCCTAAATATAAGACATAGTTAACTTTTTTTGGGAGATTAAGGAAGCTAAATAAGTTATTTAATCATATCATATGTTGTGTATCCTTAAATTATACTCCCTTTGGTTATTATTACAAGGCACAAACTAACAAGTGTATTTGGTTCTTTTTATAAGGCACTTGCTTTTTCCTAAGGAGTATTAATTACTTTTTTTTTTCATGTATGTTCATGATTAATAAGGGTAGTAGGGGAGAATAATAATTAATATAATATTAGAGTTTAATACAATTAGTAGATGTAATATTGAAAGTTACTTAAATTGTAGGACTTTAACCTGTTTTTATTGGTTTGAAAAAATTGTTAGTTGGTGTATTATAATAAGAACCAGGGGAGTATATCAATTTATTAATTGAACTAATTAGTTTGGAGAAAAATAAAAATAAAAAATACTCTAAAATAATTTAATTTGCTACCTTAATCTTTCTAAAAAATCATCTATATTTTATATTTAGGACCGGGAGGAATACTTTTTTAGGGTTTATCGTTTTTTCAAAAATGACCATAGTTCCAAATATATTAATTACATGAAGGAAATTAAAAAGCGAAAACCCTTTAAAATAATTTCTCATGACATCGTTAAATTTATAACACAAAAAAAAATTGGGGGGGGGATTTACGTGTGAAAGGGAAGAGAAAGGGATTTATACCAGACACGACACGATGGAAGGAATTGGATGTATTGAAGCAGAGATGTTGAAATGTGGAAAAGAGAGGGAAAATGGGGTCATATTATATCATTCAAAAGATTACAAATTTACAAAAGCTATGGAGTGTGACACAGTAACGCCTTCGTGGCGCGATAATCTCCACAAGGTGATAGTTCCGAGCTCCACAGAGCTATGGAAGGGAGACTTTAATTTGAGGAAACAAAGACGAAGGTTCAGTGTAGAACATGTGACACTCGAGTGTTGATGATTTTACTCTTTGAAAGAAGATTGCTCAAAAAGAAATTTATTTGAAAAGATATAGTTTTCTTCCGACACTTGAGTATCAATTTAGCCATACTCGAGTGCTTAATTTCCATACTCGAGTGTTGATGAAATATGTGTCTAGAAGATTATTCAAAGAATGGATGTTGGAGATGTTATTTTCAATGTATTACCAAAGAGGGGTGAATTGGGTAAATTATAAAAATTAAAAATATTGTAGAAAATAATTAATTCATGAAGTATGAGTTAGAAAGACATCACATAGTAGATATATGATCATTGAAGAGTATTAAATGAATATCACAAGATATACCAAAGAGTACAAGCAATAACTGAGCAATGAATATTTTCGCAGTTAGTTGTTAGCTCCGAATTGAATGCTCTTCATATTTATAGTTGAACTTCATAAATGGCTATTGGTGAAGCTTCAAACTATCCGTTATGAGATTTCAAACTTTGCATTTAGACTCAAAAGCTTTCTGTCAGACACAAGCTAGAGTCGTTTGAAGATTCGATGAAATGTCGTTTTTGTATCGTCGTTGACAATCTTCTCACGATATGCCTTTAGTCTGTGTATTTGACTAAGGTAGAGTCGCTTTCACCGAAATGGGTGTCTCGAACGTATGATCATTTGACTTGCTTTCGACTCGGTTTTCGTGTCCATGCTCTGTTTCTGCAACTGAATTTAATGCTTCTGACGCAAATCTTGTTTTTTTTTTGAAGATTTTCACGTAATCCTTTGTTTGATCATCTGAAACTCACTAATAATCATGTTTAGAAGCATTGAGAATAATAATGAGTAATAATATGAAGTATCAAGATAATAATCAATGAATTTGAATTTACGAAGACGGAGATTAAGTTCAGAGACAGTGACACTCAAGTGTTGTTCCTCAACACTCGAGTGTTGATGAACTTCCACTGGAAGAAGACTTGTTTAAAAACAAAGCTTAGTTGAAAATATGTGTTTCCTTCCAGACACTCGAGTATTGGAATTCCACACTCGAGTGTCTTATATGAATACTTGAGTGTTGATGTTTGTGAGCGGTAGAGCACTGGTTCAAAAGATAGAGATTGGAAAGTATAAGTTGATCTCTACCAGACATTCGAGTGTTGAGAAATCACACTTGAGTGTCACAAATGACACTTCAAGTGTGCCACAAACCATTTAGTTCACCAACGAGTATTGTGCACTAACCTTGGATATATTACCTTGACACTCGAGTGTTAGTTGTATTGTTTCCAAAATGAGTTTGTCTAAGAGACATTGGCATTGTTGATGTTAAAACAACACTCGAGTGTTCATCAGTTTCTTCATGACAGAAACGAGTATCTTCCATTCTTCCTATGATTTTGAAGTCAACACTCGAGTGTTGAAGAGTAACACTCGAGTGTCTAGCTCAGACACTTTAGAAACTGGATTTCTGATTCAAGTTTTGGTTTCAACAACTATTGTACACTCGAGGGTTATTTAATACACACTTGAGTGACTTGAATCATCAAGTCTATATCTTACTGCAAGTGGTTGTTATTATCAAAACTTAAAATCTGAGAGCCAACATTCTCCCCCTTTTTGATGATGACAACACTTGTCAATTTTTGAAAAAATAGATTTAAAAAAAATTGAGATCACAAAGGAAGAATATCTTAGGCAAACAGACAATGTATAATATAATGGAATGATCATTGCATTAATAAGGGTCAAGGTGCAAAAATGCACATGTGCTTTAATTCAAGGAGCGCCCAATACCAAGTGCTTTTCTTAGGTGCAAAAGTGCACACGTAGTTAGAAATTAGGTGCAAAAATACAGTTTGACCATTAAGTTTGACTTTTTTTGCTGACTAGACGATGACGTGGCTTTCAAAGGTGCAAAAATACACATGTGGCCAAAAGAGCACCCCAACACCAAATGTTTTTTTTTAAATTTAATAATTTTATTTCAATTAAAGGAAAATTATTATTTCTCTAGATATAATTCCTGGAGGCCAAATTTTTCTTCTCGATTTATCATTTTGGGAAGTAGGATTTATTCAATTGGTAAAAACAGTAAAAATTTTATTTGCATAATTTATTTGCTTTTTTTTTTTTAAAAAAAATCCTTATTAAATTTTCTACTTAATAATTGATAAATGAGTATTTATACATTTGAAATTTGAAATTATAAATAATATATTTACTTAAAAATAATTTTATTTTTTTGAAAAATAAATAGTTAAAGAAATAATTCATTCATTCTATAAAAAAAATTATTTACTTTAAAAAAGTCAACTTTATAACTATATGTCTATAACATTCCTTGATTTACTTTCATTCACAATAGAAATAACTCATTTAGAGGTGCAAATGTTTTCTTAATGCAATAAAAATTAAATAATATTGTTTGATTTTGATTGAAAAATTATTTAAATACTTTCTAGTTCAATTTGTTAGATCCAAAATTTAAAATTATTTTTAATTAAATATAGTACTTATAATATCAAATTTCAAATGTATAAATACTCATTTATTAATTAGAAAATTTAATAAGGTTTTGAAAAAAAAGTAAATTATGGAAATAAAAAATTTGGCCTTCCAGGAATGATCTTAGAGAAATAATAATTTTTCTTTAATTGAAATAAAATTATTAAATTTTAAAAAAAGAACTTGGTGTTGGGTATTCTTTTTACCAAACCACACGCGTATTTTTACACCTTTCAAAGCCCACATCATCGTCAGGTTAACAAAAAAGTCAAAATTAACGATCAAAAGTATTTTTGTACAATTTGTAACCACGTATCTTTACTTTTGTCTAAAAAAGCGTTTGGTATTGGGCATCGTTGGGCAGAAAAGACACGCATATTTTTTAATTTTAACCCCATTAACAAACACTTGTATTGATAATTAAGGGTTAGTACTTAAGGTTAAAAATCGTTCTTGCTTGACATTCAAGCAATATGTTCACGAGGTTGTAAAACAAAATTTTTCAGTATTTGCGGAACCCACATTGCAAATTCACCATTCATGTGAATAGTAATTACTATTTACGTAAATAGTACCAGTAAAATTTTTTTACCGTGATGGTAATTAATTTTTACTGTACCAGTAAATAATATTTACTGTGAAGGTAAATAATTTTTACATAGTAAATTACTATTCATGTGAATAGTCCGGTAAAAATATTTTTACCGTGCCAGTAAATAATATTTACCGTGAAGGTAAATAATTTTTATTACCCTAGGTTAATGATTTTTTTGCACCATAAATAATATTTACTGCCGAGATTAATTCCTTTTTGATGTGACAGATCGACTAAAAAGCGCGATACGAGCATACTCGGAAAAACTTGACTACGATCGGTAAATAATATTTACGCGTGCCATGTGAAAATACTATTCTCATGAACTAAGAACCATGTCGTAACTCTTTACAATACATATTTAGGATCTGCTTCGTTAAAACACATATAGGGTTTCGGAATACCATGATCACTTGAAGACGTCAAATAGTATGATGTCTAACGCTTGATCCACACGATTATCTCCGATTCAAAACGAAACTCCTTCTCCTTGAATCCCGTCTCCTTGGATCTTTGTAAGCGATGCAGCTTGGAGGAGGGCTCGAGTGTTTGGATCTTTTACCCGATATAAAGAACTGCTATTTAGGCGCAGAAGCTTCCTTAAGAGGAAGAGAGAAGAAAGTTTAGGAATGAGTGATTTGAAATGAAGGAAATGAGTCTTATTTATAGTAGTTGGAAAATGGGTCTTTAGGTGTAATTATTTCACTTTGGGTCATTAGTGGTAATTTTCCCCAAAATAAAAAACTACGCAGCCGCCCTCATTTTCCATCGTCCAAAACGTTTAAAATATTTTAATAAAATAAAATAATATTATATTATTATTTCAATAGTAAATACTATTCATGAATAGTAAATACTATTCATGGGTACCAAAATACACTCATTCCAAATTTCTCACTTATCCAATCCTAATTGGATACAGCCTCTGGATAATTCATAAATTATCCTTAAACTCCTAATCTCTTTATAATTGGGTTTGAAGTTCTAACCCAATTACATCAATAGTCTTGACAAAATCCAATAACAATTATTGGTCCAAACTTGCTAAACTATGCAATCAAGAATAATCTTAGTGTGTGACCCATTAGGCCCAATTAATTCTCGACATAGATAAACTTGACCAAATTAAACTCCTTTAATAGGCCAATTTATCTAATGACTACATAAGACACTAGCGATCTTCTGCAATCCCTAACTAATTAAGTTGATCAAGTGATCTACCTTCTAATTTGGATCTTGTGCATGTATCATCCCACTTACAACGTTGTTCATATTTAGTCGAGAAGCGAGGATAGAGTATCACCTCTAGATTGACTAAATGTAGCTTTTACACCTAACTAGGAATATTCTTCATTGATTCTAAGACGGATCATGACTCTTCATGATCACTTACTACGATAGATTCCCTTGAGTCAACTAGAAGTCATCCAAGCCTCTTAGGTCTTGTGAACAACTAATCCCTTGTAGGACCTGTAAGTCGCTTTCGGCGTGTCATCTATACTTTCATGTATTGAAGTTACATCCAAGAGTACAATCGTTCTCCCCATATTTCGTGAGATAGAGTTGTATCAAAGTATAACTCTAGGACATAGTTTTCGATGACATGTTCAAGTCTAAGATGATCAGCACTACCAAACGATGAGAGACATTACAAATTCGATGATACTCTCTACAATGAATCCTTGTGGAGTCTCTCACGTAGTCGGTTCAGATCTTATCGTTTCTCTAACAGATCCACCCACGACATCGCCTAAGGCATCAACATGCCTGCATTCCATGAGTCCCTACCTTGTATCACTATACAAGTAGATGATGTCGTCTTTAGTTTTATTGAGATCACCAATGCCCATTCTTGGTGATTGAAGACTAGGAACAGTTTCACGATAGGCGTATAGTGTCTTGATTCCTCATGATCATGATCCCTATCATAGATCATCGAGTAAACACCTATTCTATTCCTTGGGCCTTTATCTTTAAACTCATATTAACCATAAAATATAGGCGAGACATAAATATGATAAAGATAAATTATACTCAAATATATTAATCATGAAATATCAAACAGTACAAGGTGTTCAACAAATTGTCTCTAGGACACCTACATACTAACAAGTACATCTTCAAGTCTCAAAATACATAAGCAGTTCAATACAAGGTAATGAAATGCAAATGAAAACAAACAAAACATAAACAACGAAGTCATATCGCGAGCTCTTTTCTTCTCCCCCTTTGTCATTAAGCACAAAGGTGGAAAAAGTGAGGTCGGAGGGAGGAACATACTGGAGGGGAGCAACTGCATAGATATGAGCAGGGGATAGTGTATAGAGAATGAGAGCGGTGGAAGGTGGAGGAGTAAAAGAGTCAGGTGGAGAAGTTGTGGCAACAGGTGGTGGAGTGGTTGTGGTGGCTGGTGGTAGAGGAAAGGTAGTGGCTATGGATGATGAGGTAGAGGAAGAATGTTGGAGTGTGGGTTTATGAGCAGGCTAAAAATGTGGAGAAGTAGAGTGAATAAGCTCAGTAGGAGTAGGCTCATGAGGGGTGAAGTACCTGCAAGACCAGCACCAGTAGTAGTAGCATCAATAGGGAAAGGCACATCAATAGGGAGGTCCATGCCCTTCGAAATAGCCTCAAGTCTAAGAAACCTCTGAGTATGATCAGTTTGGGTAGCCTCAATGCTTTGTACTATCTATGAATGCTCATCCTGAGTCTAAAGGAGTTTGTTGTAGTTCGTTTTATCTCACCAACCAACACTCCTATCTGAATCTCCAAATCAGAGAACAATTGGTGAAAAAAGCAGTCATCGAGGTAGCCAAGGAGTCAACAACCTTCTAAACAACCTTTTTCCAGCAGAGGCTGTAATGAAGCACCAAACATGGAAGGAAGAGCCTGTGTGGAAGCAGAAGGAGTAGAAATCGGGGAAGATTGAGCTTCATCAGCTCATGTAAAGGTGGCCTTGGATTGCCCTGAACCCTCTTTGAAAGAAATCCTCATCTGGTTGAGATGACTCTGGCCAAACATAAGGGGCTTGACTGTCTTCTCACTGCTCTTCAGAAACCATATCTTGTTGTGAAATAGAATGAACAGGACACAATGTTAGGAAAGGGCATAGTTGACTTCACATGAGAACCAAACTGAAGTGGTTCATCTCATTGAGAACCCATTCTCCTATGTTGTGAGGCTGTTTAGAGATGATTGAGGCCAATAGGGAATAATCTCTGGTGGTAAAATGGGTGAATTTTTTCCCTTTTTGAACCAAATTTCTGGAGTAAATATACCAGATGGCTCTAAAGGTAGGACTCATCTCAATAAGATCAAAAGTAAGGGATCCCATAGGTTCACCTGGATGTAGGATAGAGAAAATTGCTTTATCAGATAAGGGGTTTGTGTCTTAGAAGGTATATCAGTGATTCCCAAAATTGAATTAATTGAGGCTGTAGTAATCTTAATCCTCTTCCCCGCACCACGATCTCAAGCCGTGCTTCCAACGAGTTTTCATCATCATCAACCTTGTTGGCGATCCTCATATAGAAATAAAAATGTTTAACCACTGAGGGGAAATAAATAGTACGTATAGCCAAAAAGGGTTCAACAGGCTTTAACTAGGGAGATAAATCAAGGCTACATTTTGATCTCAGTTTGGCTAGGTCAAATATATAGTTGGGCAAAAACCACGAGACCCATAGTGAGTTTGAAAATCAGCCAGATCAGACTCAGGGATGGACAAGGGGGTAGAGACAAAACGTTGAGGAGGCACCAAAGAGCGAGTAGCCTCTATGAGAGATGGATCGGCTACTACACTTGGAGTAACTCTACTCCTATATGGGCGAACCCAATTGAGACTTGCCTCGTAGTCTTTGCAACAAAATCTCAATTTGCTCTTCTTCAACCCGAGCCCGAATGTCGCCCTCTCGTTCCTTTTGTTTCTCTTTCCCTTTTACTAGGGAAGGATAAGTCTTGGATTTTGTTTGGTGTAGATTATTTGATGGTTCCCGAATGACAACCCTCTGGTTTTAGACTTCTTCCATAATGTAGCCATTAAGGAAAACACTTTTTACATCTATTTGATAGAGTTTGAATCCATTGATACACGCAAAGGTTAGGAGAACTCGTATTGCTTCCAATCTAGACACTAGAGCATACGTTTCTTCATAATCAATTCCTTCTTCTTGATTATAGCCTCTGGCTACCAATCTTGCCTTGTTTCTTACAATGACTGCGGACTCATTGTGTTTGTTATTGAATACCCATTTGGTGCCAATGACCGGATAGTCCTTAGGCCTAGATACTAAGTCCTAAACCTGATTTCTTTCAAATTGATTCAGTTCCTCTTGCATTATTATCACCCAATCATTGTCTGAAAGGATTTCATCAATATTCGAGGGTTCAATCTCAGAGATAAAAGCAGAAAAGCTAATTTCATTCAAAATTCTATTTATGGTTTTCACACCTTCGTTCCTACCACTTGTTCTATGGGATGACTCTTACTGTATTTCCAAGCTTTAGGTTGAGTAAGGTCACTAGGCTCTTTTTCAATAATATTTTTAGGGTGCTGTTCTAAAATAGAAGGAGTTTTTAAAATGGTTTGGTTTTGAAGAACTATCTCTTGATCATCATCCAAAGATTCGTCAGAAGAATTAGTCTTAGAAAACACAATATGGATAGATTCTTCCACAACACAAGTTCATTTATTGTAAACTCTGTAAGCTTTACTTCTATTAGAATAGTCTAAGAATATACCTTCATCAGACTTATGATCAAATTTTTCCAAGTTATCCTTACAATTGTTGTGGATGAAACATTTGCATCCAAAAATGTGTAGATGAGAGCTTCCTTCCTTTGTATAGCTCATAGGGTGTCTTGTCAAGCGTCTTACGGATATATACTCTATTTGAAATACAAAGCATGCGGTGCTCATAGCATCCACCCAAAATACTTGAGATATATTTTTCTCATTAAGCATTGCCCTTGTCATCTCAAAGGTGAGAACTCTATTCTTTCTCTCCACTACTCCATTTTGTTAAGGAGTTCTTGGAGCTGAGAAATTGTCATTGATTCCATTTGCATTGCAATATTCACCGAATGCTTGATTTTCAAATTCTCCTCCGTGGTCTGTCCTTATTCCTGAAATGCACATACCTTTCTCATTTTGCACGTTCTTGACAAATACAACAAACTGTTCAAAAGTTTCATCTTTTGATGAAAGAAAGATTGTCCAAAAAAAATCTAGGGAAGTCATCGACTATGACCAAGGTATATAAATTGCCACCAAGACTTTTAACCCTTGCTAGTCCAACTGAATCTATATGGAGAAGTGGGAGTGTCGATTAGTCGTGATTTCATTTTTTGATTTATAAGAGGTTTTAGTTTGTTTACCCTTTTGACAAGCATCACATATCAAATCATTTTTAAAGGTAAGTTCGGGTAAACTGAGAACTAATTCCTTCTTAAGCAACTTGTCTAGTTGGTGCATATTGACATGAGCTAAGCGTTTATGCCAAAACCAACTCTCATCCGTGTTACTGACAAAATATTTTTCAGAAAATACTACAAGGCATGTTCATGGTATAACAGATTACCTTCTCTTGATGCCTTGAAGAGAATATTCAGTTGATCTTTATTTATCTGGAGATCTTTTTGTTGACAATGAGAGACTCTTCCAAATCAAAGATGATCCAGTTGTTTTTGTTTGCACTTTGGCAGACACTGAGGAGGTTGTGACAGAGACCTTCTACATAATACACATCTTTGCTTTGAGGTCCATATTTTTCTTCAATTTCACCAAATCCAGCTATCTTTCCAGACTGATTTCCTCTAAATGTCACTTAGCTACCATCCTTTAGTCTTATTGCAATAAATTTGAATTAGTATCTCATCATGTGTCTAAAGCATCCACTATCAATATACCACTTACTGAATTTTGATGCTCGTAGACATACCTGCAATTTTATTGGCAATCAAGTTTTAGGTACTCATTTTTTCTTGGGTCTATTTTGGTTAGTTCGAACTACAAATGGAACATATGATCCTTTAGGTACCCATTTATAAGTACCTATTGGTCTATCCTTTCTTTCCTTCTTATGAAAGCATGAAGATGTATTATGCACCTTTCGGTTGCAATAGTTACAATGAGCAAAAGGATTAGAAGAGTGAACTGATTTTTAAAAATAGTTCAAATATGATTTCTCTCCCTTCTTCTTTTTGAAAGTGGAGCAAATCACCAAGAGGGGGGTGAAATGAAGATTTTAAAAATTCTTTTCTAAAGCTCGTTTTAGTATTCTCGAAAACGGGGTATAACAGAGAAGAGAAAGGAAAGCAAGACACAAGGAATTTATACTTGGTTCGGTCTAATATCTTGACCTACGTCCAGTCCCCAGACTCTCTGGGATTTTCACTATCTCAATTGATTACACACTCTGTAACTCGAGTAATTCTCTCACTAGAACTTACTCCCCCTTACAAGTTGCAACCAATATCCCAATCTCCAAGTCCCTTGACTTAAGATTCTTACAATAAATGGATTTCAATAAATGAACTCTCTCTAAGAGTGGATAAATATAATCACTGAAGTACAAATGTATCAAAAGATACTTTACACAAGAAAACTCAAAGAGTAGTTGGAAACTTGAATGATTTTCATTTTCTGCAGATTGGTTGTTGAGAAGAATTGAATGCAGCTCTATTTATACTAAGAGAGTATTAAATGACCGTTGTAATCTTCAATGTAGCCGTTGGAGACATTCAGGAAAGATTAGGTTAAGCTTTGGTTTTCATCTCTCTCTACTCTTTGCTTAATCCAGTTGCATAGAAGTTTATGGTTGACTTCTTGAATATTAATCCCTTGGAAGAGCAGCTACTGGATGTGGAAAGGAAACATTAATCCCTTTGCAACGTGTGTAGAATGATTGTCTAAAAGGATGCAACTTTTCTGGACTTTGCATTTAATGTGCTGACGTCACTTTTTGCTTTTGTTCAAATCTTCATTTAATATCTTCTAAACCATCTGAAACTCACTAACAAACTGATTAAACATAGTTAAGAATAGTAATGAGTGATGATAAGAAGTATTAAGATCAAACGGGAAGATTTCATAAATTTGAGCAAGTTGATTTTCAAAACCAGCGACACAAAACTCGGGTTTTATTTATCCAAACTCGAGTTTTGGACTTTTATAGTGAAAACATGTTTAAGTCCAAAATCTTAAAACTGGAGTTTCCAAATGTAAACTTGAGTTTCCAAAATGGTGAAATGAGCAAAGCTCTCTGTAAGACACAAACTTGAGTTTCCATAACCAAACTCGAGTTTCCTTTTAAAATTGGAAACCTTTGAAAATCTTTGCCAAGTGAAAATTGGAGTTTTCAAATGTAAACTTGAGTTTTCTTAAAGTGGATAAAACATAATGACTTTCTGTCAAGCACAAACTCGAGTTTCCAAATACAAACTCAAGTTTCCTCATAACTGGAAAACTTAGAAAATGCTTGGCCAAGGCAAATTGGAGTTTGCTTGGGATGAAAAATATTTAGACTCTCCGCAAGCCCAAACTCGAGTTTGGAAAACACAAACTCGAATTTGGTCAAGTTCACACAACTTGACAAACCTCTCGTTTGGTGTAAACTGGAGTTTCCATATGAAAACTGGAGTTTACTTAAGTTCAAAACTTTGGGAGCTCTATGTATGACCAAAACTCGAGTTTACAAAACCCAAACTTGAGTTTCATCATAAGAGAAAACTTTTACAAACTTTCTGGTAGTTGAAAACTGGAGTTTTGCATTATTTAGGAAACTTGAAGTGTCTCTGTATGGTACAAACTCGAGTTTGTAAACCCAAACTCCAGTTTGTCTTGACGTGAAAAGGTTGAGTGCTCTCTATGACTTGCAAACTTGAGTTTGCCTAAGTAAACTATGCAGTTTTCTTTACTTTATAAATTTGAGCTACTCTGTCATCAGTCCAAACTCGAGTTTTGCTTCCAAAACTCAGAGTTTGCCTTTGACAGTAAGCTTTTCAACTTACCAAAGACAAACTTCAAACTTGTGTTTATAATTGTCAGTTATCATCAAAACACATAGAGAACTAACACTTTTTGCCCTTTCTCTTATCTAGTTTAGGACTATAGCCTATTCTTGACCTATTGTTTGGAAACCTTTGAGCTTTCAAAATGACATTAAGCATTTTACTTCCTTTGGTAAATTTCTCAAGAGTTTTGTTAAGATAATAATTTCTTTTCTCCAAATCAAGACATTTTTCACAAATTAGAGGAGTATCTTGAACTTATTGTTCAAGTAACTTAATACTTTTCTTTGAAATTATGAGTTCTTTTGCAATTTTCCTAAACTAAGAATGCAATTCATTATATTCAGAAAGAAGTTCATCATACGATGGTTCAGAATCATATACCTCTTCGGTTTCATGTTCTTCTTGAGCCATAAGACATATGTTGGCAACTTCTTCATCCTCACTTTCTTCGTCAGAGGAATTGTTTCCCTAAATGACGATTACACATGCTCTTTCTTCTTGAAGTTATTGTACCTTTTCTTTTCCTTATCCTTGCCCTTGAATTGTGGACATTCGGATTTAATATGCCCCAGTTTCTCGCATTCATATCAAATTATTTGATCCTTATCCTTGAATTTATGTTTGCTATTTTGACCTCCCTTTTGAAATCTTTGGAAGCCTTGGTCCCTTTTGTAGAATCTTTTGAACCTTCGGACAATCATACCGAGTTCATCACTATCTTCATCTTCCTCTTTTGCTTCTTTGTCTTTTATGGCATTTAAAGCAACACCTTTTTTTTTTAATTATTGTTGATCTCATCTAGGCCTTTTTTGAACGTCATCTTTCCTTCATAGTCGGAAAGACTTCCAAATAGAGCAGCAACAGAAGTCATAGATTGTCCTCTTGCTTCTTTAATGGTTGTGACTTTGGCCTTCCATTCCTTTTTGAGAATGTTTAGTATTTTTCTCACTTGGGAAGTTTTTTAGTAAGTTTTTCCTAGAGTTGCTAATTAATTTATCAGATGAGTGAATCTGAGTTCAAACTCAGCTATTGATTCTCCCGACTTCATACGAAGCAAGTCGTATTTAGTCATTAGTATGTTGACTTTGTTTTCTTTTATGCCAGACGTTCCTTCTTCGAGAGCTTGCCACATTTCCTTTGCAGTTGAATGGTTTCATATACAGAAGTATTCCTTTTGACTGAGAGCACTTTGAATCATTAGAATTGCTTTGTTGTTCAAAGTAACTAGCCTTTTGTCAAAATTGTCATATTCTGAAGAAGGCTTTCGCACTGAACGCTCACCTACAGTCTTCATAGGTGTATTCGATGACTTGCCATAGCCCATGTTCGAGGCCAAGACAAAGACTCTAAATTTTTCTTTCCCGAATGAGTAGTGTTCACCATTGAAGCTTGGTAGGTCGGTTGATAGATGCACCATCAGACAATATTCCTTCCATGGATCCTTCTTGGGATTTTAAGCCTGCAAAGAGAAGACCTTACTCTGATACCAAATGTCAGTTTCAGTGTATTACCCAAGAGGATGGTGAATTATAAAAATTAAAACGATCGTAGCAAATAATTAATTCATGAAGTAAGAGTTAGAAATATATCATCGAAATGTGCCGAGAGATTTATACTAGTTCGGCCTTAAGATTTTGACCTAAGTCCAATCCTCAAAACGTCTCGAATTTCCACCATCTTTCAATCAATGGTTACAATAAGCTCGTGTAATCCTCACCAGGACTCACTCCCCCTTACAACTTGTTAGCTCTCTATTAGTGTTTTGATGATGATTAAGGTTGAAAAGAATATATGTTGAAGAAAGATAAACAAAATAACTTTAACTCAGTCAAAATCACATTTTATCAGAAATATTATTTTGCTGTCACATTGGCTCGAGCCAATGTTGTAGACTTGAGCCAAACACTTAGAAAACTATTGTCTGAATAGTGTGTTGACTCGAGCCTGATAAAAGACAACCTCGAGTCTAGATCTAGCCTCGAGCCAGGATAATCAGTGACTCGAGCTAAAGAGTTTTTAATGTCAAAACATTTTCCGAAGAAAGATTCAATTGACTCGAGCCTACAAAAGGAATGCCTCGAGTCTATGACTTGACTCGAGCCAGACCTTTTAGCAACTCGAGCCAAAGATATAAAATTGAAAATAATGTTCTAAGATTTAAGTTGCTTGCCTCGAGTCATTATACATTAACTCTAGCCAAAGTCTTGACCGTTACATTCGAAATTTAATCATGACTCGAGCCTGCTTATCTGCCTTGAGTGTAGATGCTAACTCGAGCCTCATAATTTGCCTCGAGTCTAAACTCTTCATTGTTTTTTTTATCAATCTTCTAAGATTGACTCGAGCATGGAACATTTACGCCTCGAGTTTATGGCTAGACTCGAGCCAAGGTATTTGCCGCCTCGAGTCAAGTAGCTTTTTCAAATGATCTTCTTATCTCCTGGGATGCCTCAACTCGAGCCTGAGTATATGGTGACTCGAGCCAAGTTCGTCTCTGTTTTTCAAATGCTTATCTATGATTTGTAATTTCCTGAATAATCTTCTGTACACTTCATATCATCTATCATCAATGCTCTTAATCTCATTTAACCAGTTTGCTAAGTGAATTTCAGATGATTAGAACAAGCATGAACTCGGATTTTGAATAAAGCAAAACCACCTGTCAGAGCATTTAATGCAGCTTACCTGATCGAGATCCTCTGTGGACAAACATACCTCTGAGCATCGAAAAACATTTTTGAAGATGATTATTTCATTCTCTTTGCTGTGCTTCCAACGGTCATAAATGTAGGAACAAAAGAATAAAAGAATATTATGACATGATTATTCGGATTTCCGTGCTTCATCTCTAACGGACATATTAGAGTCTCAACGGATATTTCTTCAAGCTTCTCAATGGACATAAATGAACTCATCTATAAATTCCTGAAGCTTTGAATTCTCAACTACCAAAACGTTGTGCATTCCATTTGAACTCATTGCAATTTGTTGTTTCAGCTGTTTCATTAATATCTTTGGATATTCTACTGTACTTTAGTGATTAACATTTATCTACTCAGTGAGTGAGTGAGGAGTTATAAATACCATTTAATTCTTTTAGTTGTGAAAATCTTAAGGTTGTGGAACCTTAAGTGTGGGTGTATCAATTACAACTTGTAAAGGGGAGTGAGTCCAAAAGTGAGAGGATCATCCTTTGTTTACAGAGTGTGTAATTGTCTTTGGAAGATTAGTGGAAATCCCAAGGTGTGCTTGGGGACTGGATGTAGGTCGAAATATTAGACTGAACCAGTATAAATTGATCTGTGTCCATTTTCTCTTCTCACACTTTATCTTACTTGCATTTCTCTTCAGTTCACAAAGTTTTTTTTTAATCACCTATTCACCCCCCCTTAGGTGATATTCCAATCTTCACAACTTACTCTCCTTTACAACTGTAATCGTACAACCACACTAAAGGTCCCACTACCTTGAGATTTTACAACAATCACTTAATGATAAGAACTCATTCACATAGTAGATATATGATCACAGAAGAGTATTCAATGAATATCACAAGATATATCAAAGAGTACAAGCAATGATTAAGCAATGAATATTTTCACAGTTGGTTGTTAGCTCCGAATTGAATGCTCTTCGTATTTATAGTTGAACTTCATAAATGGCTATTGGTGAAGCTTCAAACTATCATTTATGAGATTTCAAACTTTCCATTTAGACAAAATATTTTCGTTAGACACAAGCTGGAGTCATTGGAAGATTTGATGAAATGTCGTTATCGTATCGCCGTTGACAATCTTCTCACGACATGCCTTTGGTCTGTGTATTTGACTAAGGTATAGTCGCTTTTGCTTTCGCCAGAATGAGTGTTTGAACATATGATCATTTGACTTGCTCTGACTCAGTTTCCATGTCCATGCTTTGTTTCTGCAACTGCATTTAATGCTTCTGACGCAAATCATACTTTTTGAAGATTTTCACGTAATCCTCCTGGTTTTATTTGTAACCCAATTTCTTATCCATAGTCTGAACTAGCTTCCTACATTGAGCTTTTTGAGACTCGTGTTCATTAATCTTCCTAAGTTCAGGGATGAGTGTAACATTGATCTATCTCCTTGGCTTAAGCCTTTCCAAAATCTGTTAGCCTTACGCACTCCATATAGTCCTTCGTGGTTAAGTCATTTTACTTCAATATGAAAATTGTAAATTCCTTTGATGATAATGATGAATTGTTAGAGGAAAGACTTAGTACTGTAGTCAGGGGTAAGAGATTAATCATTACTGCTGAACTTTTAAATTCTCTCTTAGGGATCATTGATCCTCCCCCTGTACCTGAAATCAATATGTCTGATAAAGAGATCTTTCAAATCCTCAGACCAGATGTGCCATTAGAGCCTCTAACTTTTGCCCCAGTAGACATGCCCCTTCTTCACAAGGTCATTTGGTATGTCCATTCCCGCAATCTTGTTTAAAAGGGCAAAAATTTCACCCACTTTGTAAAAAGGGGCTACTCTCCTTTTGCTTCCATAATTGCCAAAACTCCCCACAATATTGGCCAATCCGAAATGAAAAGTTCTAAGATGGAGTCCAAGAGGCAGTCCACTATACCATTTCCTAGTTTGGTTTCTCTGATTCTTTTTCATCACAAGATATGGTATTTTGAGTTGAATGAGAAGCCAATGACACCAAATATGTTTTGTCAGTCTCACATGAACCATATGAGGATTTTCTTCCAAGAGGGCTCAGGCCAGTCTAAGGCTCCATCTAAGGGCCTGTTTGGGATAGCTTCAAAAGCTCAAATGAGTCCATCAGAAGCCCAACGAAAGTAGAAGCTAGATTATTTACTGTTTGGCATAGCTTCAGACTTTGATGGGCTTCAGACCTTGAAGCCATTTTTTTGTGAAGCCACTTCGCCTTGCTTCAGACTTGAAGCCACTTTTACCACCACTATCCCAAACACAAATCACATCAGAAAAAGTCCATACAAATAGGTCCATCAAGAAAAGTCCATCAGAAACAAAAGTAACTTCTACCACCGCTGTCCCAAACAGGCCCTAAGACTCAGGCCACTTAGTCTAGAGCTAATGAAGCTCAATCATCCCCTGTTGGTGCTCTATCTGCTTTCGCTCAGCCTCCTCCTTCACTTTTTGGTACCTCCCTATAGGCAATTGTTGAAAGGGAAAATCTCATATAAATACTATTTGAATTTGCAAATTCCCCAAATGTGTGTTAAATTTGTTAAAAGGATTTAAAGGTACCAAGGACCATATGAGGATTTACAAATTCGGGAGAATTTACCCTTTTTCCCTTAGTTTTAAATAAATTAAATAAAAATAACAATGAACCTCGCCGGAGGGCCACGGCGGTTAGGCGCCGCCGGTGATGGTTTATTTTGGGGTGGTGGTTTTTTGTTTTTTTTTTTTATAAAAAAAGAGATTCATTGAAAGTGAGGGAGTTGGGGTTTGAACCCCCCCACACCTCCTTGGGGCCAAGTGGCTCAACCACTAGACCACTTGGTTCCTTTGATATATATATATATACACACACATTAACAAATATATATATTCTTCTTAACATTTTTTCCATCAACAAAAAAATAATGCATTATCACGAATCTTTCAACGACAGTTACAAAATTTTCAACGGCATTTACGATTTTTTTTTTAGGTTTACCTTTTTTGCCTATAAGGGAAAAATAAATAAATAATACATTATCACAAATCTTTCAACGGTAGTTACAAATCTTTCAACGGAATTTACATAATTTTTAATGGCATTTACGACTTTTTTTTTGAGGTTTTTTAATGGAAAAAATGTTAAGAAGAATATATATATTTGTTAATGCATATATATCAAAGGAACCAAGTCCCCATGGAGGTGTAGGGGGTTCGAACCCCACCTCCCTCACTTTCAATTATTTTTTTTAAAAAAACCCCCACCCTTCCCCCACCAAAAAAAAACCATCGTTGGTGCCTAGCTGTCGGCGTTCCTCCGACGGTCGGTGGCTAGCGCCCATCGTCGCCCGGGTCCTCCGGTGGCCAGCAGTCCTCCTGCGAGGGTCATTTTTTTTTACTTTATTTAAAACTAAGGGCAAAATGGTAAATTCACCCGAATTTGTAATCCTCATATGGTCCTTGGTACCTTTAAGTCCTTTAACAAATTCAACAGACATTTGGAGGTTTTTCAAATTCAGATGATATTTATATGAGATTTTCCCTTGTTGAAAAGGTTGTGGCTGATGCTATCAACTCCTTACAAACCTCAATGATAGCCCAATATCATGAATTGACTAAGAAAATTGAGACTGAAATTGGGAAATTGGTATATGAGGTCACCAACAGTAACAATAAGCTAGTTGAGGTTCAGGAAGAGCAAGAAGAGAAACTTGAGAACATAGAGGGTACTTTGGAAGACTATGCTGAGAAGTTCAACAACATTCTGGGCATGCTTAACATCATTGACTTTAAACTTGCCAAGCTATTGAGCTCTTCTACTGCTAATCAAGCTAGCCCTTCAAGCACCTCACCTTCACCTCCTAAACCTTCCTCTCCTATATCTTTCTCTATTCTCATTCCTGAGTTCACCACACCTATCATATCCCCCACTCCTGCTACCATTCTTGTCCCTACTTCCCAACCATCCACTACCAGACTCTCATCCTTATCTTCCATGGAAAGCCTTCCTTCTCAGTCTCCCTCACTCAAACTCACCACCATCCTCTGCCACCTCTCCATCTCCTACCCAGGATCCTTCTCTGATCCATGCACCCACGCCTTTCCAATCTGTTTCTCCCTCTCCATCCTCTTCAGATATCTCCTTCCCAATTTTGTCTGATGACAAAAAGGGAGAGAAGTGAGAGTGACTATGTAGTGTTCATTTTATATTTTCTCATGTTGTTTATTTTATTTATTTTGTTTCCTATGTATTTCATTTCAAAGTATGTTCCTTGTTGCTTATGTTTTGATGTACTTTGTTTTGAACATCCTATTAATGAAATGCATCTGTTTCTTTGAGCTCTCAATTTATACTTTTGTCATTTGCAAACTCAAAGAATCTTTCAAAAATTTACAAGTGTTGCCATCATCAAAAAAGGGGAGAATGTTAATTCTCGATTCAATATGTTTTGATGATAAGTAATACTTGTAGAAGAATTAGACTTGATGATTCAAGTCACTCAAGTATGTGTTTAATTGTACTTGAGTAAATAACCTTATGTTGCAATCAAATCTTGAATCAGAAAGTGGTTTATGTGTTTTGTCAAAAACACACTCGAGTTCTGGTTTAAGAACTCGAGTTAAGGCTTTTAAAAATACTAACAAAATTGCTTTCAATTTTGATAACTCTAGTTAACTGCTCAACACTTGAGTGAGAAGCTTTCAGCGTCAAAACTATCAAAAGGTAACAACTCCAGTTACATGTGTCAAACTCGAGTTGACATGGTAAAGCTCAAACTCTTCTATTTCACTTAAGCTTGTGGCACACTTGAAGTGCATTTTGCGTAACTCGAGTTGACAAAATGAAACTCGAGTTTTGGTGTTCTTTCTCTTAACTTATCTTTCAACCAAAACTCTTTATAAATATCAGAACTCGAGTTATGATCTTGCGACTCGAGTCACTCGTTGAAGTTACCTTTTTAAGACTTGAGTATATGATTTTGCCTACATAACTCAGTTCTCCTTTAAAAAAGAAAATCTTTCAAAACTTGAGTTATGGATTGCGCACTCGAGTCACTCACTAGAGTTTTCTTTTAAAGACTCGAGTATTCCTTGATTAAATCTCTTTCTACATCATAACTCGCCTTCGTTTTTCAAATTAAAACTTCACAACTCGAGTTGTGAAGACCTGACTTGAGTTATCAACTCAAGTCAGTTATTTAAGACTCGAGTTACTCTTTGCTAAAACATCTTCTCTATTCAAATTTGTTTTTCAAACAAACTATCTTTTGTGAAGAAAATCAATGAAACTCGAGTTAATGAAAATGCAAACTCGAGTCAAGTAATGATAACTCTGTTATCTTCCGTGCCTCTGAAAATCACCGTGTTCGTAAAGTTAAAATCATTGATTATGATTTCATTACTTCTTATCATCACTCATTATTGTTCTTAACTTTATTTGATCAGTGCATTAATGAGTTTCAAATGATTATATGGATGATTAACTTCAAAATCCCAAAAAACATTAATTATGTCAAAAGCATTAAATGAGTTGCAGAAAACGAGACACCAACACGACAACCATTCTTTGAGAAACCAGAAGGCATTCCTACTCTGGTTCCATCTTAATTGCTCAATACAACGGGTAAAACAAAAAGAATGTCAAAGTGGCACAATTACAGTGATAACTCTGCAAAATCAACGTTATGAGTAACAAATGAGCTTCAATGGTTTAAGGGCTATATTTAATACTCATAACATATTCTTTAAAGCTTCTCAACGGTCATTAATTGCAACAACCAATATAAGTCGAAACATTCAATATGGAGCAACTACCGAAACATTTTACGCTCAATCGAATTTATTGTCAACCGTTTCATTTAATACTCTGTGATATCTTCAGATATTTTGTACTTCAATTATTCTTTATCTACTCTATAAGAGAGTTATTATCTGATCATTATTTCTGTATAAACCTCAAGGTAGAGGACCTTGAGTGTGGGTGTATTGATTACAACTTGTAAGAGGGAGTAAATCCTAGAGAGAGAGAGGATTACTTCGAAACAGAGTTTGTAATCGTGTGACAGTGTCATAGTGAAAACCCAGAGGGTCTGGGGACTGGACGTAGGTCAAGAGTTTGAACTGAATTGGTATAAATCTTATGTGTTCATTATTACTCTATCCCTTACTCTGTCATTTTAATTCTCTGGCTTAATCGCAAAAGTTTTTGAAATCACCCAATTCACCCCCTCTTAGGTGATATTCCGTTTTCATATTTAACACGACACTTCCTAAAATAAAGCGAGTGTTAGGCACTTATGCTGCGAGTGTTAAGAGTAACACTTGAATGTGTCCATACCAGGACACTTTGAAATTGCTTTCTGATTCAAGTCTTGGTTTCAATAACAGTTGTACAATTTAATGCACACTCGAGTGACTTGAATCATTAAGACTATTTTCTTTGCAAGTGTTTGTTATCTTCAAAACTTATAATTCGAGAACTAACAACTTTTTTGTACACATGTAAAGAGCATTAAATAATCTGATATAATATGCAATTCCGTGTAATTGAAAATAGTGGATTGGATGAACACAGTTGGAGGTTACAGATACATGCAAGCCCTTCCTTACATAGGTATAAACATGATATTCCTTTTATGCGCGTTGCCTTCTTGTATGTTCTTTGTGTGATACATGAAATCATACTTTTTTTCCTGATGGATGTATAATCTTTGCGGTTGTTGTAGTTATTGTATGTGATTTGTGTCCATGTAATTTGTCATGGTTAGGTTGCGAACCTTGTGATTATGACAATGATGCAATTTCATTGGTTCATTCTCATAATGACAGGTTTCACAAATCCCATCTATATGAATTCTATGGACAAAAGTTTGCGTATACATATGTTAATTGAATTTTGTTTGTCATGCCTTTATTCTTTTCAATTTTGTTTTGTTTGGATGCCCCCTTTTTGAAAGGACTTAAATCATTATTGAGTGTTGGTTAGGAATGACGATTGTAATTTTAACGCCAATGCGTGGTTTATATCATGGGCCATCCTTAGAGTCGAATGAAACCACCCTAGGATTGGGTACTAAGTTTACTAATCATAGGCATTTTGGTTCTTTTGATATTTCATATATAATATGGCTCTAGCCTACCTTAGTGTACTTTTGATTATGTATGGTTAGACAAATCAATTTAATGCGCATAATATTTAATTCTAAGATTAATATTCCTAAACTTTACGGGTTTGCTAGCAAAATTAATTAATTTGGGCTTCCATTTTCTATCAAACCATTCATGAATGGATATTGCTTTCTTTCTTTTTTTAATAACGAAATGTTGAGTTGATATTGCTTTTTTTTTTAATGATTATTGTTTTCTTTAAAATATATGTATATTTTTTATCATACACAAGTGAAGTTTTTTAAGATTCATAAATTTAGAAATAATAATTCTGATATAAAAACAATTATCAAGAAATTAGGCCAAGCTTGTTGGGCTGGCCCGTTTAAGTTAAAGGTCAGGCTAATGATTTAGAGCCTTTAGAATGAGTTAGGCTTAAAATGGTAAGTTGTGTAGGGTTGCGGGCTTAAACGGATTGATCTGTTTAAGTTTGCCAATATTTTTTAATTTTTATTAAATGACTATAAGTTAAGTTTTACTTTGAGGCTAATGATTTTTTAAAATCATATATTGTTGCTATTTGAACATTTTTAAAGGAAATAATTGATTATAATCTTATTAAAAAGTTAAGTGAAGCTTGTTGATAACATTATAATTAGTTAAAAATCTTCTAATTGGTTTTTTAAAAAAATTACTCAGTTTTTAAGAATCTTTTATTTGATTCTTAATATTTCTACAAAGAGATTTTTACTTATGAAATATTGAAAAATTATTGTTTTTTATTGATGTAAGGTAAACAAAGAGAATTATTATTTTTAATTGTATTTTAAGAAGTCTGAATATTATGCAAACTATATCAAAAGAGAAACTAATAACACATATTAAAAAAAATGAGAAAGAAGAGTCTCTATCTCATGAAGAATTTTATTTAAGGCAAATAGTTCCTTAATATAATTTTTTTTTTTTAAAAAAAAAGATCAAACATTTAATATTTTAAAAATATTTATCTTAAATTATAAATTTTAGTGTTTTTAAAAATATTTTTGTCTTAAATTATAAATTTTAGTGTTTTGATTTAATTTCTTTGAAAAAAACGAATTTCTTTCTTTTTTTTTTAAAAAAATGGTTTGCAACTCCGCGGCTTTTTGATTCTGTGAATAAACGGGTTGAGCTTCAAAACAGGGGGTATTTTATGAGAGTCGGGCCTCAATAGCTCAGCATGTTCATGTTTGAGCCCTTAAAGCGATGGTGGAAGGTAGTGATGGCCGGTTTGGGGCCTTGGCCCAAATTGTTTCCTACTGATCTTATAAAATTTGTTAGTTTATATATGTATTTATTATATGATATTTTATTTGGCCACTAATTTGGCCCCAGCTAATTTTTTATCTTCTTTGTACGGATAATGTTTAGTTCATTACTCATTGAAATTTTGAGAGAAAAGTAAATTTTTTGTTTGAGATACCTACCTAAAAGGTTAATATCATCTTATATATTGTTTTGATTTATAATTATCAATTATTATTTATTTGTGATTTGAAAGTTATGTGATACTATTTAGTAAATACTCCATCTGGTCCTTATTATAAGGCACCAACTAATAATTCTCACAAGTCAATAAAAACAGTTAAGGTCATTAAATTTGTCTTAAAATTGAAGTAATTTTCAATATTATCCCTATTAATTACACTAAACTCTAATATCATATTAATTATTACTTTTTTTTTGCTTGACACTCACTACCCTTTTAATTATAAGTATACATGAAAAAAAAAATGCTATTTAGAAACAAGCAAGATCCTTATAAAAAGGACCACATACACTTGTTAGTTGGTCGCCTTATAACACGAACCAAATGGAGGAGTTGATATGTTTATTTTTTGGCGCGGCTAAAAAAATTTAAGTTCGCTCACATGCGCTTAAAGGGTCACCCTGCAGCCTGGCCCAACCAGTTTTTCCACTTCTAATAGAGATTATTAAAGGAGAAGGAAAATATATACTTACAGAGAAAAAGTCGAAATTGTCAACTCATAATTAACTCACATCACCTATCATCTCCTGAACCAAACAAGAAATTAAACCTCCTCTCTCATCTCCTTCAAACAAAATTAAGCTCATTACCTCCCCCACCAACCCCAACCTAACTTTAATGAACCTCATCTAATCTCCAACTGAACACCCTTACTTTCTTCGAGGGATTCAGTGTGTGTTTCCATGGATTTGTATGGTTTATGTCTCTTCCAAATTATTTATTCTTAAAGAAAAAAATTGTCCTTACAAAAAATTTAACTTTTAACTTTTGAATTTTTAATTATCAATTTAATCCTTTATTCTGATTCAGAACCACTTCAATCTTTATAATTTTTTGGATTAGAAAATAATAGGATGAAAGATTAAAATTTACGTTTTTTTCTTTATTAAAATTAAATTTAGTTGGTTTATATTTAATTTATTTATTGTATTTTTATATCATAAAATCAGAATGTGGATTTTTGTAACTAAAATATTATTTTTAAGCATAAGTCTTTGATATGATGTATTATTTATCTAATTTGAAAAGCTTAAATTATATGATTGAAATTGAAGATAAAAATAAGAGTAAATACCCTTTCTCATTACCGACAAAAACACGATCCCCATTTTGGCCTCTTACAACAAAAAAAAAGTCCTTTTTACCCATAAAAAGGACGAATAAGAGTGGATTGGTTGACATTTTGATTTCTCATAAATTTCCAAAAGGTCATTTTTAGTCATAAAAAGGACGAATAAATGTCAATTTTTTTGTAAGGGGCCAAAATGGAGTCCGTGTTTTTATTAGGGACCAAAAAGGATATTTACTCTAAAAATAACTATATGATTGAAATTTCAGTTTAAAATCCATAATTAAAATTTTTGGATAATTGTTTTGTTACTACATCAATTAAAACAATAATTACCTTCATAGCCTCGTCTCACGCTAAATCCTTTGGCGGGGAACATTTTTCCAAGTCCTGAAGTGGATGGCGAACCGCAACCAATTCGAGCCCATGCCAGCTTATTCATATAACGGTTTAATAGGTGACCACCATTTTCAATCGACTGGTCTGTGGCCTCATTCCACGGAACTACAAACGTAGCCCCTCCATCTTATTTACACCGACTCCGCATAAGCTTAGTCAGCAACTTGTTGGATTTGGCTTTTTTGAGCCGATTTTCTTTTTGTTTTTTGTCACGTCTAACTCCGCATAAGCTTAGTCAGCAACTTGTTGGATTTGGCTCTCATTTTTTTATCGGTCGTCGGATTGAAATCTGAATGGTTCGATTTCATCTTTTATAAAAATATTATTAAATTATTAAAAATATTTAAAAATAATATTTTTATAAAAGATTAAATCAACCGCTTGATTTTAATCCAACAATTGAGATAAAGAAGATGATGAAGAGCCAATCCCCTTGTCCAACCCCACATCAACAACTTTAACGGTATTAATGACATCTGTACAAAGTTAACTCCAAATCAAAGTCATTTTTAAATTGAAGGGACTACCGATTCAAACGGATAAAATTTAAAGGATAAAAAATCATTATTAAAACTTTAAGAACTAAAACACAAAGGAAGGTAAACTATAAGAATCAACAATTATATTAACACAAATATAAAATTAAGAAATTATTTTTAAAAATAAAATGATGGAATAAAATTAATTTATTATCAAAATAAAAGTTGTTATTCTCATAATTACCTCCTTGTGTGTGTGTGTATAATTTATAATTTAGTTGATTTTAATTTTATTTATATCCATGTAGCAAAATTAATTCAGTCAATTCGTTGTGTATGTTGGAGAGAGCCACATGATACTGACGTTCTTTTTTCTTACCAATTAATAATAAATTATGATTATATGGATCAATATTCATAATTGAGGAAATTATAAGAACTCAATAAAAAAAACTACAAGAACTTAATTAAATATGAAATAAAATTATTGGAACTTGCATGTTAATTTCTCCTTACAAGTCTTCCCATTTTATATTTCTATTGAGGGCCCCACCAGAGCTGTTTATTCACATGCTATATACATTCTTCGGGACCACATAGTTATTATCAGTCTCCCATGCTTTTTTCTTGGACAACACGAATTCATTTTAAATTCCGTTTAACTAAATTAAGTCTGTCACAAACTCTCAATCCTCTCAAATTGACGAATTGAATAGTGAAATTGACATAATTAATTACCACTCCCGTTTATTTATAATCAGTTTGGCCAAAAAAATTAGCCTGTTTATAAGTTCGGTTTAAATGTAATAAATGAGATTGTGTCGATTTTACCCATATTAATTATACCCATAAAGATAGAGAGAGAGAAGAAACAGTTGAAAAATGTTCAATCATAAATGAAGGCAAAGTTGAAAATTTACCCACATAATCATTGTGTCAACTACCTCTTCTTGGTATGTGAGATTTGATCAAACTGGACTTATAAATAGGACCAGAATAGTACGTGGATCACTATGTTTATTAAAAATTTATATCAGGATGTTTGCTTACATAGAGATGTAATGGGTATTTCCTACCCACGGTATGTTTTGATTCAGTAATGGAAATGGGCTAGGGCCCGTCTTTTCACCGAAAAAATACAAATAAAAAAATTATGTCAGGTATTCAATTCAAATAAAATTAACTAATAACATATTATGAGTTATAACTTCGCTCAAGAAATTCATGCATGGACTTAGTGCATAAACGGAACCAGATATTCTCATTGGGGCCTCTTAGATGTGAGAATAGGTTAGGCCCTATCAGACGGCCTATAGATTGGGTTGTTTAGGGTTTGATTCGACCTTGTTTGTTAAAAAGGTCGGCCAAAACTGTATGTTTAAATAGATCAAAATTTTTTGTTAAAAAAACTTGATTTATAAACGCCAGGCGCTTGATTTACTTACATTAAATAAATATATTTATATTTATATTATATAGTAACACAATATTTATATTTTTATATTTATATAGATTTTGATAAGGCTTAAAGTCATTTAAACCTACTTATGGCTTTCAAGACCATAATATAAAGCGCTTTTTAAAATAGATGATGTGTCTCTCTCTGGATGTTTGGATCAAATTTGAAATCCAGGATGGAAAGATGATGAGACTCGTTAGTGAGAGAAACCAGACGCGTACATAAACTCATTTAAACACTGGTCAAACAAAATAATTATGACAGCTCAATGTGTTTTTATTCTTGTTGCGCATCTCACTCTCCGTTACTTTCATTTTCATATATATGTTTAAAAAAGTCATCATCATTTACTCTTCTTTCGCCACTTTGCTAATCTCATATTTCTTTCCCCAACCTCCATGCCACTTCCTTTGTCTCTCTTAATGAGGCTTGTTTGGGATGAGGGAAGGGGAGAAATTTAAGTGAAGGAAAAAAATTTGAGTTAAATTTTAAAATATTAAAGAAGTGGGTTTAAAAATGTTTAATTAATTATTGTTACTCTTTTATCTTTTTTTTTTTTTTTTGTTAAAATTTTATATTCTCACTCTTTCAATATTTTTAAATCCAATGCACAAAAATTTTCCCTCCCATCCCTTTTCGTTCAAATTCATAGTACCGAACAGCCTTTTAATTGTGTGTTGTTTGTGTGTGTGTGTGTGTGTTTTTTTTGGGGGGTTGTTTGGGGTAAGAGATATGGGATGGGGAGTGGTGTGGGAAGAGGCGTGGAGGACAACTTTTTTAGAAATTATCGCAGATGAGGGAAAGTACACGAAAGATTTAAAAAACACACATTTTTTAAAAATATATTACTATGATTCTTAATATAAGACAGGGTTGATCTTTTTAGAAGATTAAAGAAGTTAATTAAATTATTTTAAAATATTTATGTTTATTATTTTTTCTTCAAACTATTTTACCTAACTTATAAACTGATATATAATCTAATGATCTACACAAAATATGATATAATTAAGTAACTTATTTAACTTATTTAATCTTTCGAAAAGTCAACTTTATTTTATATTTATAAACAAGGAGGGCGTACAACAATAGAATAATAAGAGTGACGAGTAGGTTGACATAATTTTATTGGCCGGTGCATTAATGTGAGTTTATGCTTGTTTGGGATTATTTTTTGGATGCAAAAATACGTATTCACATAAATTGAGATAAAATTTATCTCACATACTTATTTTATATACCTAAATCATGATTGAAAACCTAATTTCAAAAGCTTTAATCGTTATTCCAAACAAATATTATATATGTATAAAAGTAGATGGGTAAATACCCATTTACCTATAATATGAGAAATTATAATTAAAAATTAAATCATGTGTGAATTTTCAATTAAATAAAATACAAGCATTTTATTGAAATTAAAAGGGTTAAGGAAGCGTCCCAAGACAACAAACTATTAAATTTTTGAGCGTTAATGACATTAACTATTAAAGTGATCCAAGACAATAAACTTTTAAAAAGGAGCGCCCAACACAACGCCCGTTAAAAAAAGTTAACGCCGTTAGCAAAAAGTTAACGTCCAGTTATCTAAAAAGCGCCCAAAGACAACAAATTATTATTCCAAGAAATGCGCTAAAAAAAAATTCTAAATTTTACTAAATTAAATAATTTTTTTCTCAATTGTCCTTATTCAAAACTACTTGTATAAATATCTATGGACAAAAATTATTCATTATTCAATTTTGTCAAAATTATAATTTGCTAAAATAAACAAAAGTTTTAATTAAAAATATAATTATATGATTTAAATAAAACTCAAGGTGTTTTATAATTTATTATATATGTTAAAAAAATATGATTTATTTTTATTTTAGAAGAAATTTATGTGAGTTAAAAAATTCATTTAATGTTCATAAAATTTAAAAAATATAAAAACTTTGTTGACAAAATTGAAGAATGAGTAATTTTGTCCATAGATATTTATACAAATAGTTTTGAATAATGACAATTGAAAAAAAAATTATTTAATTTAGTAAAAAACCGAAGGTGTTTTATATTTTATTATATATGTTAAACAAAAAAAATATATGATTTATTTTTATTTTAGAAAAAAATTATGTGAGTTAAAAAATTCATTTAATGTTAATAAAATTTAAAAATTCTAAAAAATTTGTTGATAAAATTGAAGAATGAGTAATTTTTGTCCATAGATATTTATACAAGTAGTTTTGAATAATGCCAATTGAGAAAAAAATTATTTAATTTAGTAAAATTTAGAATTTTGTCTTTGGTGCTCTTCTTGGAATAATAGTTTGTTGTCTTTGAAGTATTTCCTTAGATAATATGGACGTTAACTTTTTACTTACTAGCGTTAACTTTTTTTTTTAATCTTGGCGTTGTCTTTGTAAATTTTTTTTAAAAAAGTTTGTTGTGATGGGCGATCCCATTTAATAATTAATTGTGTTGGATGCTCCTGAACTAATAGTTTATTGTGTTGGACGCTCCTTAACCCAAATTAAAAATATAACAATTATATTGTAAGTAAATACATGATTATTTTTAATAGCCCAAGATTTTTTTTGGGTCAAATAATAGCCCAAGATAGCATCTTGTTTAATGTTTTATTATTCCACAAAGTCGTCAGCGTTTTGACTGACGGTTCACCGAAAAGAACACAAAAAGAGATTGAGACCTCTTCTAGAAGCTCGTGAATGAAAGAGTGGTATTGTGCCACGAGGATGTCGTCTTTTCTTTATGAGAAAATTAATTACTCATTACTTATAATCTTACTTAATTTTAAATTGGGTATCAATATTCCCTCTCACCATAATTAGAGCTGGGAATTAGGTCCTGCCCTTAAAGAACCAAGGCCTAAAAGAGCCAATCTCGGGTTAAAAAAATATTTATTTTTCAAAACCTGACTCGAGATTGAGCGCAAGGGCCAGGGTTGAAAGTTGTTATGGACCAATATATTGGGCCAGGCAAATTCTCGGCCCAGTGGGGAGTCCACAGTAAAAGCCCTCTATTTACCCGGGTAAATGGGGAACCGCGTAAATGGTTCCACACTACTCCATCGTCTTTTTGATATGTGCGGGACCATACGGTTAGTGGAGCGAGACCGGAGAACGTGGGACGTGCATAACGACTGAAGGATGAGAGCATTTGCATGGGAATGAAACCCTAGGTAATCCTTATAAATAGGGGATTACCCACCAGGTGCACTCTGAACTCTCTCTATTTCCTTTACTTACCATTCAGTCACACGGCACACACACCACCCTCTGGGCGAAACGCCCGACCTGTGTCGCATCGTGATCTGAGCTCTCTCGACGGTATCTCAACCGTAGATACTATCGAGTCGGCACCTTCCATTGAAACTCAATCGGTGGAAGACCCTTTGATCCAAGATAAACCATTCCCAGTTCACTAGAGCTGGACATCTGTGTTCTACAACAGAACATTGGCGCCGATCGTGGGGATCTATAAACTTTGATTCCCAGGCACGTTAAAAGCCGGTGATACCATTGAGGATGGCGGCAAGCACTAGAAGTCGTAGTCAGGCACCCCGATCGGGACAGCTTCCGGGAGAGCCTCGACAGCTTGTACGTGAAAATCACACGGTTCAATATTCAGATTTGGCTAACCCGGATCCTAACTATGTCGTCGAAGAGATGGAAGGCGAAATGCGGGGATACGGCGAATTCTCCCCACCCGTTTGATGGCTAGGCGGCGACGGACCGGGGTTGAGGATGATTTCTCTCCTCTCGGGAAGTCCAAGTGGAACACCCCGATACCCGAATTATACGCATGACGTTGGACTCATTACTCCGGCGAATGGAGAACATGGAAACTCGTCGGCGGCTACGGAGAAGAAGGGACGCCCGACTTATGCGGGAGGACTTGGAGCGCCGAAACGCTATTTGGCGTCAGGACGAGTCAAAACGTATAAGGCTGGCTAATGATCAGCGTGAAGGACTGAAGGGGAATTCCGGCGGAGTTGCAGGACGAGATATAGCCGGCACATGTCGGGTAATGGCTTCAACCTCGGCACGTACCCATGGAGGGGACCCCCTAAGAAGTTACGAGAAAGACGAGTTGGCAGAAGATGATTCGGGAGGGCCTACTAAAGAGGAACGTTGGGAGATTGAATTGTTAAAAGAGCGATTGAGAACGATCGAAAATCCTATCAGACGTACTGTTCGGGTTGCTGATAAGCCTAACCGGGTTAGCGATATAACGGCTACCGGGGTAGGTGAGGACACTCGAAGGTTAGCAGAGGGCGACATTTCCCGGGCTAAGGGAAAGCAGTCAGCTGAAAATTCAGATTTGAATAAGCAGACAACGGTACCCCCATCTCTTAACATGCCCAAGACTTCGGCAGAAGGGCACATTGGGGTGGGATTGTTGAATCAATTTTCTAAAGAGATTATGGCCTCCGTTTATCCTAAGGGTTTAGATTCCTGAGAGTTACCGAAATACAATGGTACTCAAGATCCCCTGATTCACCTGAACAACTTCAAGATGGAGATCGGAGTAAAGGGTATTGTTGGACACGTGGTTCCACGGTTGTTTGCGGAACCCTTCAAGGAGCGGCCCGGATGTGGTTCCACTCTTTGCCGCCCGAATCCATTCATGATATGAAGACAATGGAGCATAAGTTCTTACTTTATTTTGCGACAAGACGGAAACAGCCAAAGACCGAGTTCCAGCTCGACCAAGTCAAGCAAACGCCCAATGAAACATTGCAGAAATATTTGGACCGGTTCAAGGACACGGCCCTCCAGATCCCTGGTTTAAAAGAAGACGTACATTTACATTGCGTCATAGTAGGCCTTAGCAATCTGTCCCGGCTTAAGAAGTCGATCATGAAAAGTCGTCCCCAAACCTTGGCTGAGTTTACGGACCGGTCAAAAACGTACTTGGAGCTCGAACAGATGGAAATGATGAGTCAGGTACCAAGGGAAAGGGGGAAAAGTCCTCCTCCAAAGGGCCGAGAGCCGCATTATCCCGGGCATAAGCCGGAGTCCTGCGGACCAGGTCAAGAGCACAGACCAAGGCGAGAAAAAGCGGAGGGGAGATTTGACAAATACACCCCGTTAAAGGTGTCTCAAGCTCAGATTTGGAAGAGGTCGCAACCACGGAAATGAAAAAGGTGGAACGACCCCGGCCCTTGCGAAGGGATGCCAGTCTAGATAAAACGCGATATTGCGAGTTTCATGACCAACACGGTCATGAAACTGACAACTGCTGGGATCTGAGAGATGCCATTGAAAGGTTCGTTCGAGAGGGCAAGCTTCACCGGTTTGTCATACAAACTCAGGGACGGCAAGGCAAGAGACGGAAGGAAGGAAGGAGTAAGAGCCCACCCCCAGAAAAGAAAAAGCGGGAACAGAAAAAGAAAGCGACGAATAGTGACGACAAATTCCCAGACGCCAAGTTTGATTGTACCACGATTAGCGGGGGTTTTGGCGGTGGAGGGGATTCGAATAGTTAGAGGAAAAAGTACCTAAGGGAGGTCTTGTCTATCAGGGATCGCCCTGAGTTCAAGAGGGACGCGACAAAACCGGACCCCCCGGTGCTGAGTTTCTCCGCACGGGATTTAGAGGACGTTCCGCCAGGGCACTATGACGGCCTAGTTATCACAGGAACAGTGGTAAATTGTTGTGTAAAGAAGATCTTGATCGACAACGGCAGTGCAGTGGATATTATTCTTTGGGATGCCTTTAAACGCATGCACCTCGACCCGAAGGACTTGAAGCCGTGCAAAACAACCTTGACTGGATTTAATGGTAGAGACACATACCCGAAGGGTTATATAGACTTAAAGTTGACGTTGGGATCTAAAGAGGCCTTTAAGTCGGAAAGGGTGAAATTCATAGTTGCCGACTTCCCATCCCAATACAACATTATTTTGGGACGTCTTACCATCCACAACTGGGACATACTGGCATCCTCTAAGCACCAGAAGCTAAAGTTGGTCAACAGGAAAAATCAGATAGTAACGATAAGGGGTGATCAGAAGGACTCACGTTAGTGTTATTTCGACACGGTCAAGGAAAGCAAGATAAATCCGTCATTACGGAGGGAGCGAAATATGAAGTCCCCAAGAGCGGACGAAGACGATAAGTCGGTGAATCTCGTCGAGTTGGATCTACGCGAGGAACAAAAAATGAAGAAGACCAAACCTAATGGCGAGCTAGACGACTTAGTATTGGGCGCGGAACCCGGCCAGATTACCAAAATTGGAAAGAGTTTAGACCCCGAGCTTCGTGTCGAACTAGAGAGATGCTTGAAAGAGAATCAGGACATCTTCGCCTGGAAGCCGTCAGAGATTCACGGGGTTCATCCTGATGTATGTTGTCATGAGTTGGCAATATCCCCAGAAGCGATCCCAGTGTCACAGAAGAAGAGAAAGCTGGGTGAGGATAGGCGAAAAGCTTTGGCCGCCCATGTCAAGGAACTACTAGAAACCGGCTTCGTCAAAGAGGTACAGTACACTACTTGGTTGTCGAACGTGGTCATGGTAAAGAAGCCCAGTGGCAAATGGCGGGTATGTGTCGATTATAAAGACCTGAATAAGGTGTGCCCAAAAGATTCCTTCCCAATGCCAAGTATTGACCAGTTGGTGGACAACTCGTCGGGCTTCAAATTACGTCATTCATGGATGCATATTCAGGTTACAATCAAATCGCTATGCATCCAGATGACCAGGCAAAAACAGCGTTCATCATCGACAAGGCCAATTATTGTTACAATGTTATGCCCTTTGGATTGAAGAATGCGGGAGCCACCTACCAGCGAATGATGAATCGAGTCTTTGAGGACCAGATTGGAAATAATGTGGAGGTTTACATAGACGACATGATCGTTAAGTATTTATCTGTAATCGACCATATCCGGGACTTGCAGCAGATGTTCGATAAATTGAGAAAGTTCCGAATTCGGATTAACCCGGCTAAATGCGCTTTTGGCGTTCCAGCAGGAAAGTTCTTAGGCTTTTTACTTACGCATAGGGGAATTGAAGTCAATCCGGACAAATGTCAGGCCGTGTTAGATATGCAAGCACCAAGGAACAAGAAAGAGGTGCAACAGTTGACAGGTCGGTTGGCGGCATTAACCCGTTTTTTGCCGAGATCCGCAGAAAACTCCATTCCGTTCTTTAAGTTATTAAAAAAGGAAACCTCCGGAGAATGGAATGAAGACTGTGAGTCGGCATTTAGTAAGATCAAGCGGTGCTTATCCGCCCCGCCGGTGCTATCTCGGCCGAATCCGGGGGAGAGTCTAATTTTATATCTGGCTGTGGGGAATGAGGCAGTTAGTGCGGCTTTGGTTAGGGATGCCCAGGACGGTCAAAAGCCAGTGTACTTCGTAAGTCGGGCCTTGCAGGGTTCCGAACTAAATTATCAAAAGTTGGAAAAGATGGCATTTGCCCTTTTAGTGGCGGCAAGGAGGTTGCGTCCCTACTTCCAAAGTCATACAATCATAGTACGCACTAGTCAGCCGATACGCCAGATTCTACACAAGCCAGACCTGGCTGGGCGGATGGTCAGTTGGGCCATCAAATTATCTGAGTTTGACATCATTTATGAAGCTCGGCATGCGATCAAGTCACAGGCATTGGCGGATTTCGTAATGGAATTCACACCGGTCAATGACCGGGATGACAAGGCTGAAAATACCTGGAAGCTGTTCATGGATGGGTCATCCAACACCCGGGGTAGCGGTGCTGGGGTTATCATTGAAAGCCTAGAAGGAGTATCATTGGAGTATTCCCTTCGTTTCAACTTCGGCACTTCAAACAACCAGGCTGAGTATGAGGCTCTAATCGCGGGTTTGTTGCAAGCCAAGGAAAATGGGGCAAAAGACATACATGTATCTACCGATTCCCAGCTGGTCGCTTCCCAGATAGAAGGTACATACCAAGCCAAAGGGCCTCTCATGATCAAATATTTGGGAAAGGTCAAACGACTTATGACGGAATTTGATAGAGTAACCATAGTCCATATCCCCAGAGGAGACAACGTAAGGGCCGACATTCTGTCTAAGTTGGCGAGTACTAGAAGCCCTGGAAATCATCGAACAATCATCCAACAGAATTTGTTGGAGCCAAGTTGCGTGATGGTCATCTCAGATGCAAGTGATTGGAGGAAATCAATAGTCGATTACCTGGAAAGGGGAATACTCCCGGAAGATGTTTCGGACGCCAGAAAGTTGGTAAAAACAGCGACTTCATATTCCATGATGGGGGACGAGTTATACCGGAAAGGTTTCCATTCTCCATTGATGAAGTGCTTAGATTCATCTAAGGCCGAGTATGTACTGGCGGAGATACATGAGGGTATAAACGGTCATCACATGGGAGCCAAGGCATTGGCCAGAAAGGCAGTGCGGGCTAGCTACTTTTGGCCGACGATGGTGGAAGATGCAAAGAGACACGTTAAAAGGTGCGGCAGTTGTCAGAAACACGGCCATCTCCTGCGGGCTCCGCCATCCCAGTTAACGCCTATCTCGGCTCCGTGGCCTTTTTATAAATGGGGTATGGACTTACTCGGCCCTTTTAAGATGGCTCCTGGACAGTTGCGATGGTTGATAGTGGCGGTGGATTATTTCACCAAGTGGATAGAAGCGGAACCGTCAACCATCACTTCGGCCCGAGGTGCAAAAGTTTTTTCAGCGCAGCATCATATCTCGGTTTGGAATCCTGGCAGAGATTGTCACCAACAATGGAACCCAATTTATAGACAAGGGCTTCCAAGAGATGATAGCCGACTTCCATATTGAGCAGCATTTCGCCTCTGTGGAGCATCCACAATCTAATGGACGGAGCGAGGCGGCCAACAAGGTTATTGTTGAAGGGCTGAAGAAGAGAATGGAAGAAGCCGAGTCAAGTTGGGTGGATCAATTGTACCCAGTCCTTTGGGGACATCGGACTACCATCCATTCGGCAACTAACGAGACTCCTTTCAGATTGACTTATGGGTGCGAGGCCATGATCCCGGTTGAGATAGGCGAGCCCTCGTGGAGGAGAATAAAGGCTCTACATGAGGAAGAAGAGAATAGCCAGGCTATCGCAGTCGAATTAGATCTGATTGATGAGGTCAGGATGACGGCGCATTACCGAGAATTGGCTGCGAAGCAATTAATAGCAAACCGGTATAACAAAAGGGTCAAACCCCGAGGATTTAACACGGGGATCTCGTCTTGCGACGGCCGACATCGGAAACAAGAACGCCGGCCGGGGAAAGCTCGCAAAAATTGGGAAGGCCCATACCGGGTGGGCGATAACCTGGGTAAAGGAGCTTATAGGTGGAGACTTTGACTAAGAAACCCGTGAAGCGAACGTGGAACGCGGACAAGCTTAAGGCCTATTACAGTTGAAGTACCACCATAGGCAAATGAATTGTGTTGATTTCTTATGATGATCCCTTTGAATGTTGGTACTTAAGATTAATGAATTTTGGGCCTAGGAGCCCATTTTTTGCAAACACAAGTTTGCCATCGTGTTCCAATTTATGCATATAGGAGTATGAGGCATTGTAGCCCGGCTCCAAAATCGTGTTCCAATTTAGGCATGTAGGAGTATGAGGCATTGTAGCCCGGCTCCAGAAACCGTGCTCCAATTAAGGCATGTAGGAGTATGAGGCATTGTAGCCCGGCTCCAGAAACCGTGCTCCAATTAAGGCATGTAGGAGTATGAGGCATTGTAGCCTGGATCCATAAACCGTGCTCCAATTAAGGCATGTAGGAGTATGAGGCATTGTAGCCCGGCTCCATAAACCGTGCTCCAATTAAGGCATGTAGGAGTATGAGGCATTGTAGCCCGGCTCCAGAAACCGTGCTCCAATTAAGGCATGTAGGAGTATGAGGCATTGTAGCCCGGCTCCATAAACCGTGCTCCAATTAACGCATGAAGGAGTATGAGGCATTGTAGCCCGGCTCCAGAAACCATGTTGCAATTAAAGCGTGAGGCGTTATAGCCCGGGTCCATAAACCATGTTCCAATAAAAACATGTAGGCGCCCGAGGCAATATAGCCCGGCCCCAGACACCATGTTCCCATTAAAATGCGTGTGGATTCATGGCGGGCTAACCAGTTTCCATTAGTATATTCGCGAAAGGATGGCATGAACTCTTGATTAAACATCCAGTTTTTAAAAGACCACGCCATGCCTTCAAGAAAGCGCGTATGAGTTAAAGCGGAAATTCGAAAAACGGAAAGCTAGGGTTAATCATATCACAATCATACATACATCAAAAGCAACAGGTTACAAAATAACCAAAATGAACAAAAATTACAATAAGTTCAAGAAGACGGGGGCTGGGCTGCTTCCTCCTCTCCTTCTTCATCTTCGACCCCGGGAGGTATCAGATGCCCTTGCTCGTTAACATATGATTCATAGTTAAGGCCATCCAGATTAAGGTTGAGGGCGGGATTGAGGGCGCGAATTTGCGCAACGGCGTTGTCAAATGAGAAAACCGCTGCATCGGCATACTCGGTCAACCCCACCTTGGCTTGACTTAGTTCGACTTCCTTAGCCAAAGCTCATTTTCCTTGGCTGCAAGTAAGGCTTTATGATGTTCGGCCTCAGATTGAGCCTTATCTACGGCCACTAGACCATCCGCGCGAAGATCTTCCAAGCGACGGACATCCGGCTCGGCCCGCCGACGGCTTCTCCTCCATCTTTCGGAGGTCGGACTGGAAGTTTCCGTTCCTTTTCCAAGGTCCTCTCCTTAGAAATGGAAGACTTGAGTTCCTCTTCCCGCTTGTCTTTGGCGGCCTTCGAGAGAGGAGAAATCCCGTTGTAGCCGGGCGTGCTCGGTATGGGGGCGACGGGTTGGCAACGGCTCTATTCCCCGTCCTCGGCAATTTTAGCCACCTCGGAGGTTTGCCTCGGGCGGTATTCTCTCTCTTCGCCGCAACCAACCGAGCGTACGCCGGCCGTATTTTACCTTGACAAGCGCGTAAGAGCGAAGCAGGGAAAGACCACGGTAACCCTCCAGCTGCATATTATTCAGCATCCTCTTAATTGGCTCAGTCAGGCCGGATGAGTCGTGAAGAAAAGCAGGAGGTCTCATCACGTCGAGCACTTCCTGACTCGGCCCGATCCCCACAGGCACCCTCTGCGGAAGGTCGATCCACGATGGTTCCCCGGCACCGCGGTTTCGGCGGAGCGAGGCGAGGGAGGAGGCATAAGAAGAGCCGGCGAACCCTGAGAAACCGGCGTCTCGCTGGGATTTGGTGGTCCCGCCACAGCGTCTTTTCCCTTGGCCCTCTTTCGGGATCAGACTGGGCTAGCCGCTTTTGCGAGCCGTGATCATGAGCCGGTGTGTCACTAACCGGGATTTCAAGGCTTTCTTCTGAGACCCGGGAGCGATTCTTAAAAATGGAAAGTTGTTTCGGTCTACCCATAGCTCGGACTGCAAAAGAAAAAAGGATATCAGAACGATAAAGGAGGAACAAAAATGCAATTTAGCTAAGCATCAATAAAGTCATACTCGCGGTAGCTTTCCGCCTAACTAAAGGCGTGGTGATGTACTTAGCCGGATCTAAGGGATCCCCCAGAGACCCCACATATTCCAGAAGTCTCAGGAGGGTATCATCCTCCTCGTCCGAAAACGCCTGTGGAAGGAAGTCGTCGGGCCTCAAGGTATGATGGTCCGTTGACCAGTAAAGGGGAAACCCCTCCTCGAGCTCCCCAGAGTCGGCCCTCCTCACAAACCAGGGGGCCCAGCCCTTGAGGGCCTCGACCTTGACAAAGGCGGATTTGAAGTTCTTCCGGGACTCGCGGAAAGGCACGAAGAGTCTCCGATCGCGGATGCTTCAAGAGTGGTCCACCCAAACCATTTCGTTGTTGTGGTCGTCTGGATACCGGTCTCCGTTGGGAAAAGAAGGACATGAAGACCGGCACGCTACAAATAAAGTCCTTCTCCGCACACAAGTTCTCAAACGCAACGGCGAACGCCCAACCGTTGGGATGAAGTTGGGAGGGGCGAGTGCAAGTGAGTCAGCAACTCGGTCTGGAAATCGGTGAAGGGAAACCTCACCCCCAAAAGAGTGATGACATCCCGGTAGATGAAAAAGAAGTGAGGACCGCTCTCTTTCAAACGGCCGACGTCTACGGATTCGGTTTTTGCGGGTAACCGCAGGACGTAACCTACCCCGTCCCCAATCCCGAGTTGCAGAAGATCCTTCGCGGACAGGGAGTTTTTCACCTCAGTGACCTTGTGGCTTACGGCCGGGGTTAGCTCTGTAGAAATTGGGGAAGGGGTGGAAGTGCTGGACCCTTCATTCAAAGACTGGCTGGGCTGGGATGAGGCCATGAGCACCTAGATATTAAAAGTCAAAGAGCATTAGTGTGGGGTCGGTGAAAAATATTGTCCCAAATAAGGGAGTTAGAACTACAATGAGACGGGATGAAGAAATAAGCGTTTCGCCTCCGTCGAAGGGTAATTCCCAGAGCAAGCACCTTCTTGGGCCTGGGATGGTTGCTGGGTTTTCTGAAAAGTTTTTGTAAAGAAGGATCGATGTCGGAACCTAAAGGGAGATTTTTTGACACAGAGCTTCCGATTTCGCGGGTGTACGGAAAGGCTCGAGCCATTAAGAACACCTAGAAAGGGGCAACAGAGACTAAGAACCCACCCAGCAGAACCCAGAAATACAGTAAAGTCGAAAGCGATAGAAACCCAATAGCGCAACGAGTATACTCGAAAAAAAACCACATGCATTATAGTAAGCCTAAGAGCGAAGTCGGAAGCAATAAATCACTTTGGGCGAGCGATAATACCTGGTGAAAAAGTGGAAATGCGCAAGATTGACAGCGAAAGGTAATAGCTTGGATGCAAGGTAAACTCCTAAAGCCAGAGAATAGTCGATAATGTCAAGAAGGGTTGACAGTTTTCGAAAAGGGAAATATATATAGACGTTTGGAATTTGAAAGGCCAAGAGTCGCGACGCCGTTAATGGAGTTGGAAATCGTACGCCAAGCGTCTGTCCAACGAAACGTTTCAGGGGAAACGACGAGAACATTAAATGCGCACGAAAACCAAAGACTGCAATAACAGCCAATCTGCAAAAATGACGGTTGAGTACTCCAAAGCACCAGAAAGGATAGCACGTGGATTTGACCCAGTTAGAATCCGTTCTTGAGGGCGGTTAGTTTTAGCTTAGCCCGGATTGGAGGGCGGTTTCCTCAAGAAATTAATCCGTTCTGGAGGGCGGTCAGTTTTAGCTCAGCCCGGATTGGAGGGCGGTTTGCTCAAAAAAAAAATTAATCCGTTCTGGAGGGCGGTTTGCTCAAGAAATTAATCCGTTCTGGAGGGCGGTCAGTTTTAGCTCAGCCCGGATTGGAGGGCGGTTTGCTCAAAAAAAAAATTCTGGAGGGCGGTTAGTTTTAGCTCAGCCCGGATTGTTTAGCAACAGTTGGAATGAAGAGGCGCAAAAGAGAAGCTAGCATAAAACAAGATTTTCCATTGATAAATGAACGGTTTTACATAACATTCATACAGGAAAATAGACAAAATTGGTATTCCTAAGCGGGATTACAACAATCTTAAAATAAAGCTCGCCGTCATGTGCAGAAGGTGCTCTCTGAAGTGAATCGGCAGGCATCCTTTTGGAATATTTGGATACGGGGGACCTATTAACCCGTATACAGCCTGTGCAACCCCAACCGTGGCACTCCCAGGGGGTGATGTTTCCGGGTACTGGACAATCCACGGAAAGGGCACTGCCTGAACCCGACGGACCTTGGCTGGGACCCAAGTGGAAATATTCTGCCAGGCACGTGAAGACTGGCAAATACAGTTGGACTCCTATAAGCCCGCCGGGGGATGTGGATGAAGACTGGCAAATACAGTTGACGATCACCAATAGAAAGGATCATCGGCGGCATCTTAGTGAACCTATGTTTCTTCTTCTTGGTTTTCTGTTGTCTCGCCGGAAAAATCTTTAATGAGAAAAACGTAGGTCTATGGCTTGATTCAAAGGAAATCCCTATTTGCTCAGAATGGATTTTCATCTGCAAGATTCGGATGGGAAGAGAAAGGTTTCAAACTTTCAGGACGCGGAATAAGCATGAGAGTGAGAAATCATGCCCTTATATGGGCATAATGGACATTTATTGCCTGAACAGTTTTTATAACATAGAGAATCGCAAAAACTGGTGGCGTTTTCTTATACGAGGGGCACAACCGTCGAAAGCAATAAATTCTGCTTTATGGGGAAACGTAAGCGCCGGCGGCAATAAATGCCTCCTAATAGGAAGGCGTGCAGATTGATAGTTAATGTGTGCATTAATTGTGCACGAATCTCGAAAGAGATCATGATCATAAAGAGCGAAAATCGTATCCCTAGGGGGATAAAGTCAAAATAAATGGTGACTACCAATATCTTTCATGACAACCCGAATTGGGGGCAATATGTGGGAGACTCCAGGTACAGCGGCTATGGAACCAGGCAGGCAGAGTAGCCAAGGAAGTCAATCTCGGTTGCCATAAGTGGTAGTTATAGAATTGACGACTTTGACGGATTGGAACGAAGGGGAAGTCGGAGAAAGTCGGCAAAGTGACAAAAGGTCATAGCCGGTTATGACCGAGATCATAATAACGGGACTAACCAAAAGATCACTTGTCGACACGAGCCCCGACGCCATATCAAAGTCAAGAAAGTGTTCTGAAGGAGAAAGTCGTCATCTGTGAAAGAGAGCGGAAAGGCACAAAGTGCAAAAGGAGGCTCCTAGAAAAAGGAGGAAAGTCCGAGCTCGAACTCGAATGAATGATAGACCGGACTAGTCAACACGCTAACCTCGGCACGTCGGAAGCCCGCCATACCGAGCTTGGGGGCAACTGTTATGGACCAATATATTGGGCCGGGCGGTTCTCGACCCGTGGGGAGTCCACGTAAAAGCCCTTTATTTACCCAGGTAAATGGGGAACCGGTAAATGGTTCCCCACTACTCCATCGTGCGATATGTGCGGGACCGTACGGTTAGTGGAGCGAGACACGGAGAACGTGGGACGTGCATAACGGTGAAGGATGGGAGCATTTGCATGGGAATGAAACCCTAGGTAATCCTTATAAATAGGGGATTACCCACCGCGTCTGTGCACTCTGAACTCTCTCTATTTCCTTTACTTACCATTCAGTCACACGGCACACACACCACCCTCTGGGCGAAACGCCCGACCAGTGTCGTATCGTGATCTGAGCTCTCTCGACGGTATCTCAACCGTAGATACTATCGAGTCGGCACCTTCCATTGAAACTCAATCGGTGGAAGACCTTTGATCCAAGATAAACCATTCCCGCTCACTGAAATGACATCTGGACATCCGTGTTCTACAACAACAAAAGTTATTATTTAAAATTTTAAGTATTTTTTTAAGAAATATAATTAGTAAATTACAATAATTAAATTTCTAATTTATAAAATAAATGTTGTTAACATTAATATCCAAACAACACGCATCATGAAACAAACAAACATAGTCATTAATTTATAATAAAAAAACAAACTATTGTCTACAAATAACTCACAAAAAATATAAGAAGCTTACTGCACTAAAAGCAAATACGACGTACGATAAAGTATCATTGTCATCTTCTTCGTCACTATCATCAATTTCAAAGTCATTTAGTTGTGTTTTACTTTGAGTAGTAAGAACAACTTTATAGGTAAAAATATCAAGAATTTCTTCTCCCGTATTATGAATACATCTATAATCTTTATCTAAAACAAATAACAAACCAAATTATAAAATCAGACTATAATTATTATGTAATTGTATTTAAATGGATAAATAATTTTATAAGAAATATAAAACACATGTGTGGATATTTGCGTGAGAATCAAGGTTTCACTAATTCAGGTCATATATGTAAGAAATGAGAATCAGTCAAAGCACACATACGTAGACATATGATGATGATATTTGGTAGCACTGTCAGGAAGAATCAATCAAAGCATTAATCAAAGTCGTATAATTAGTTGCGTAGCACTTTCAGCAAGAAACTTAGAATTCTGATATTACACACTTACTTTCACCCTGGCCTCTAACGCTCTCAATGGCTGGTTATTTTAAGCCCTCAGTTCTGTAGGGTCAACTTTATTTAAGCAGTTAAATTTTCAAACCCTACCCTTAAAAGTTAGGGCTTAAAATCGGCGTGATGGTTACTGCCGACGATTTCCGACTCTAATAATTATATAAGTAACTTTTTTTAATTTTTTTTGTCTAAATTACTTTAGAAAATAATTAATGCTTATTTGTTAATCTTGCTCCAGGTAATGACTCTTTATATTTTTATCTCTTTTTTAAAACCTTATTTAATATTGGTAAAGCTTAAAAATCAATTTAATGTATATTAAATAAGTTAATTGTCATTTCTTAGTTCTAATTTCTTAGTTCTAATGAATTAATTGAATTGACTTATATTATTAACATGAGGGATTAGTTTTTTTTTTCTTAACAGCCCTTGTGGTTTTCTTTGTTATAAACATTAGATATTATACTCATGATATATCAATTAGGGCTATAAGTATGTTAACTACATGATATGTAAGTTTTTATTTTGATAATATGAAGAGTTTCATTTTGAGGCTTATAGCGCAAATATTTTTTATCCCTCCCAACAAGTGAGCCTCATAAGATTTGAACTTGTATTCTCCTCCTTATGTGAGCAAGGCTTCTCTTACCAGGTCAAAAAAAAGTTAGCCAAACATATGAAATTTAAAAAAAAAAAAAAAAAAAAAAAAAAGATTTCAAAATATAAAATTCATTTCTTATCAACATAAAATTTTAAAATTATTATGATCGTAATTGTCTGTTTGCATTTGCGTATATAATCTAATTAATTTACTATAATTTCATTTAGATCAGTGTGACAAAATTAAATGGAACTGGTTTTCCTCCTTTTATGCAATATATCCACGCCCTCCTTTTTTCATTAAACGACCATTTTTGCGCAAAAAAGCAAGCTGTGCCTCTTTCTTTTCCTTTTTTTTTTTGTAAAAATATTTCAGGGTACTGATTGTTACTAAAAAGATAGTTCTGGATATTGACTAGTACTAAAAAAATACTTCATGATGTTGAAAAATTATTTTAGGATATTGAAAAATTATTTTAGGGTACTGACTAGTGCTAAAAAGATACTTTAGGATACAAACTTGTACTGAAAAAATACCTCATGATTTTGAAAAATTATTTTTGAATCTTGAAAAAATATTTTAGGGTATTTTCAAAATCTTGAAAAAATACTTCATGATGTTGAAAAATTATTTTAGGATGTTGAAAAAATATTTTAGGGTACTAGCAGGTATTAAAAATACACTGTAAAATATTTTTGCAAGATCCTAAAATATATTTTTAAAATCATTAAGTATTGTTTTTAGTACTAAACAGTATCCGTAAGTATTATTTTAATACCAGTCAGTACCTTAAAATATTTTTTGCAAAAAAAGAAGAAGAAAAGAGGCATATCTTGCTTTTTGTGCCAAAATGACTGCCTTTAACAGAAAAGGAGGGCAGCGGATATATTGCGCAAAGGATGAAAGCCAGTTCCAAATTAACTTGGGTGTATGCTAGATTGCTAGTCATGCCATCCGTTACTGACACCATTTACCTCACAAATTAACAAATCATGTCTCTGTCGCGCGGAATATTAAGTTTCCCTCTCTGAACTTTTCTTGTCGCGCCGAAAGTGATTACTCGGTTAATCTCTCCGTGTTTGGGTGGTTCTTCGTCATTGCTTCGCGTTGCTCTCTCGACAATCACTTTCCGGTTCCTTAGCTAAACGTCTATAGACCAAGAAGAGGTGTTTCGGTTATAGAACTTTATGATTTTACGGGTTGAACAAAATCGATGAAATGTTCTTGTGGGTTTCTCATTGTTAAAGAATATTGTATTTTGAAGATTATATTTGCACTTTAGACCTACCCAACTGACCAACAAATGTTTTTAGGTTACTCTTACTGTCTGCAACATCAACGTTCGTAGCAGGAGCAAGTTTGACTCAACAAACGCATTTGAATTTATATGCTACATGTGAGTCCACAAGACCTTCATGCGATGCATTTAATTTCCTCGTCATGCATTTATTTTTCTTCTTGGATTCACTGTGATACATTTATGACCAAAAGTGATTCATCGTTATGTATTTAATGGGCAAGTTTCTCCGTAATTAAAAAAAAAGACCTAACCGACATTGAGCATAAATATGCATTTGGTGTTGCCTTATTTTATATGCAAGTGTCAATTTTTTCGGATTATGTATGTTAAATCTTTAGTCTATAGGAATTCCACTATGGATCACGGTTGGATAAGCTGCGTTACGGACGAGTGTTGAATATCAGAATGGGGTGGGGGACTTTATAGAATTTGCTAAACAAAATGCCCATGATGATAGTGGGAATTTTTATTGCCCTTGTGTAGAATGTTTGAATGAGAGGCGACTAAGTCCTGAAGTTATACACACACATTTAATTTGTGAAGGATTTTGTAAGACTTATACAGTATGGGTATGGCATGGTGAAAAAATACCAAGTGGGTCTCAACATGGGGATGTGACCTTTGATGATAATGACACGGATATGGATGATCGCATAGAGGACATTATTCGTGATGTAGGAGAAAAGACTTTTCATCAATCACATGCATATGGTAATATGTGCAGTGATGCAGAGACCCCACTATACCCTGGGTGTAAAAAATACCAATTGTTGAACGCTAAATTGAAATTGGTAAGCTTGAAGGCACATCATGGATGGAGCGACAAGAGTTATTCTGAAATGCTTGAGGCTTTTAAGGACATGCTTCCGGATGAGAATGTGTTGCCGCATCGATACTATGATGCTAAGAAAATACTTTGTCCACCGGGATGGCGTACAAAAAGATCCATGCATGCCCGAATGATTGCGTATTGTATAGAAAAGAGTTTGAAGAGAAGCGGAATTGTTCGATATGTGAAACCCCAAGGTACAAGTCAAATAAGGGTCTGCAAAAGTGTTGTGGTATCTCCCAATCATACCAAGGTTCAAGCGGTTGTTTGCGAATGAAAATGATGCAAAAAAGTCCGAGGTGACATGCGAGATGAGAGGATTTCGATGGAAAGCTTCGACATCCGTGATTCTTCTCAATGGAAGAAAATTGATAATTTATTTCCGAACTTCGAAGAACCTAGGAACCTTAGGCTTGCCCTTAGCACGGATGGCATGAATCCATATGGAAGCCTTAGCAGCATACATAGTTCATGGCCTGTGCTCCTTATTATTTACAACTTATCTCCTATGTTATGCATGAAAAGAAAGTACATCATGCTGTCTATGTTGATTTCGGGACCAAAACAACCCGGAAATGACATTGATGTTTACCTTGAGCCCTTGATCGAAGACTTGAAGGAGTTGTGGGAAGAAGGTGTCGATGTTTTTGACTCTTTCAAGAAGGAGGTGTTTAAAGTACGAGCCATGATATTTTGTACTAAAAATGACTTCCCAGCATATGGGAACTTGTCAGGGTATAGTGTAAAAGGCCATAAAGCATGTTCGGTTTGTGAAGAAGGCACGCGCTACCATCAACTTCAACATGGAAGAAAGATGTTTTATCTTGGACATAGGAGATTTCTTCGACGGGACCACCCATATCGTCGATTAAAGAAAGCCTTTTTTGGTGGCCAAGAGTATGACGATGCTCCGGTGGCATTGACTGAGTAGCAAGTTTATGAAAATGTGAAAAATATCAGTGTCATCTTCGGTAAGACTACAAAGAGTAGAAAAGAACAAATATATGGAAAAAGAGATATGTATTCTTTGATCTTCCATATTGGCGCAATCTTGATGTGAGACACTGTATTGATGTCGTGCATGTGGAGAAAAACGTATGTGATAGTATTGTTGGCACGCTTCTCAACATACAAGGTAGTTCCAAGGATGGTGTGATCGAAGGCAAGATTGGATTTGCAAGTAATGAGAATACGCGAAGACTTACATTCAAGGCCATACGGGAAGAGAACTTATTGTCCCCCGGCTTCTCATACTTTGTCTAAGGATGAGAAAAGAAGTTTTTGTGAGTGCTTACATGGCAAAAAAGTTCCCTCGGGTTATTCTTCAAATTTTAAGAGGCTTGTATTGATGAAGGAATTGAAATTAGTAGGCCAAAAGTCTCATGATTGTCATGTCTTGATGCAACAGCTACTCCAAGTAGCTATTCGAGGCATCACCGAATATGATCTTCGGGTCATTTTGACTAGACTTTGTGTCTTCTTCAATGCGGTTTGTACTAAAGTTTTCAAGACTGAAAAGTTGGATGAATTGGAGAATGAATGAAATCTTATCTTGTGTCACCTTGAAAAGGGTACGTGAAGAACGCATACCGGCCAGAAGCATCAATTGTTCAGAAATATGTTTCTGAAGAAGCCATGGAATTTTGTTAAAATTATTTGGCCAAAGTAAGACATATTGGGCTTCCAAAATGTAGCATCTTTGAAGAGGTAGACGAGGGGCTTCGGTAAAGAGTGTGGATCCCGATGAATTGTCGAGAAGTCCACTTATACATCTTGAATAATGTTGATGAAGTTCAAGCCAAAGATAGCTGCACATAAAGAAAGCTGTAAAGAAAGAAAATCATCGAATGGCCGAACAAAGGTTGATTAGGAGCATAACAGAACTTTTGCAAATTGGTTCAAACAAAAGGTCGAGGGAGAGGAATGTGTTTCTGATACAATAAAATGGTTAGCACGTGGTCTTGAGATTGATGTCATAAGTTGGAATTCGTATGTGATCAATGGTATACATTTTACAAGAAGTCCCTAGATGATAGGAGCACCGTCCAGAACAATTGTGTTATGTTAGAGGCTGAATCTATGTAATTCTCCAGTTCGAAAGACAAGAGGCGTTTATTGGCAGTCATGCCATATTATGGGGTTATTGAAGAGATTGGGGAGGTGGACTATGTTAAAATTAGATTTCCCATTTTCAAATGCAAGTGAGTTAATGTCAATAATGGTGTTCAGATCGATCGGCTAGGATTTACATTAGTCGATGTCAATGGTAGAAGTTTTGGAGATGAACCTTTTATTATGGCAGACCAGGCAAAACAAGTATTCTATATCACCGATCAAGAAAATAAAATGTGGTCTATAGCTCTCCAAGGAAAAAATGTCATTGATATTGATGAGGAAAGTCATTCAAATTATGATCTTCCTGAGAGTACTCCTTTTTCAAGGGGTCTACCGGACATGAACGAAGAAGATAAAGCGGATAATGAACCCGGCATAAGAAATGATCATCAAGAAGGGATATTGGAGGATATCGCTTTATAAAAGAGTCAATTCATAAGGTAATATTCATATGCAGAATTCTTTGAAAACTTTAAGGTTTTAACTATATTACATTCCTTCTATGTTCTTAAACAATGTCACTGACTATAAAGTTTGTTCTTGTTTTATTTTTGTGGCAGGATCCGATCCAAAGGGGGCATGTTATAAAAGAGGATGTTACGTTGTTGGGTGGTAATCAGATGAAGGCATGGTGAATATTACATTGGGCATGTATGTTGTATTGCTAACTTATTGTATTTGCATTATATTGTAAGTAAGTTATCTTATTATATAAATTAATTTAGGTGTTGTAGTCATAGTATAATCATTAATTAAGAAGCCACATAACTCATGGTGAATAATATTTGTATTCTATTTCCCAATTCAATTTATTCATAATTGTTCATAGCTTGTACTGAAGACCGGACGAGTTTTTGTCGCTATTTTTTAGACTGAATTTATTTTTGTCCGGTCTTAAAAGTATAAGTATAGTTTTAGGACCGAACAAAAAATATTTCAGCTTTATTTAGTACGACTTTTAAGACCTAATGTTTTAAATGTCCGGTCTAAAAGAGTTTCTTTAAGACTGGTTTGAGTCTGGTCTTAAATGTGGACTTTTAATACCGGTTGGAACAAGATCGGTCACGGGTCCGGTCTTACGATGCCTCTTTTGTCCGGTCTTAAAACCCTTTTTTGCACTAGTGTATATAAGGCCTCTTTTGTTCTCCTCCCAGTAGATGTGGGACTTCACAATCCTCCTACATTTGAGCCTAGCGTCCTGCTAGCACACATTAGTCTACATCGATCCAACCTGACTTTGATACCATTTATAACATCTCAGTGCCTCAATTTTGATATTATCCGCTTTTGAATTCCCATCACCCCTCACGGTTTTAAAACGCATTAAAATGGGATATCTAGACCCCTTATATATAAGGATTTTTTTGTTCCCCTCTTCAGTCAATGTGAAACTTCACAATGTAATGTTTCAAGCAGCAAAGCGGTTCACGGTAGTGGTTGGCTAGCAGAAGGCTGTGATCTCTTCCTGTGAGAGGAGGAGAGCTGTCAGAAGCAACTACTAGAGAGGCATGCTCAACACCAATAGGACGACAAGTCTGCCTGCCTCATCGCTCTCTCTTCCATTACCTTGATGCCCACACTTGGGTTACAAGCTTGAGTTACAACTTGACTCTGACACAATTTGCAATAATCTAGTGGCTCGCTTTCAATATTGCCCTTTTTATCACCCCTCACGGTTTTAAAATGCGTTGAGATAAGAGGTATCTAAAGCATTATATATAAGGCCATTTTCTTCCCTAGTTAATGTGGTACTTCGCATTAAACATGTTCTTAAATTCTAGAAGTCAAAGTAAAAATAATGTTTCGCCACTTAGTGAAATGAAAGCTTTTTCATAAAGAGGAGATTGCAGGTTGGATCATACTTATAATAATGTACTTAGATGGAAATAACATAACATTATACTATTAGAATCTTTGGATACATTATACACCCTCTTTCTCTTATTATAAGTTTCAAATAACTGATTTGTGTTGATCAAGAAAATAACTAAAATTAGTTAAAAGCAATAAATATTTTTTTCAACTATACCCTTATTTGTAAAGAGAATAAATGTAATAAATAAAATAAAAAAGAAAATTTAGAAAAATGCAATAAATATTTAGACAAATATAAAATAAGCATATATTTTATGGTATTCCTATTCATAAATTTGAATCTTATAATAAAGGGTAGAGGAGTACGATCTTAAAATTTTTTTTTTAACAAAAATATGAAATAATTTTTTTCTTCAAATTTTAAAAAAAGCAAGAAAGAAATAAGAGGAATTATGACTTAGTTTTTTTTTAAAAAAAAAAATCCAATTGCTGAACAAATAAACATATGACATGATGAATAAAGGGCCGTGAAGCATGTGGTTTGGTGGGTTCAATGATGGCAAATCTGCCCCCTCCAAACAAATATTAGTAGTAATAGAACGGGGCGTTTGAATAATGAGATATGACAGCAAATAAAACACAAAAGTGCGTCTCATACGCTTATCGGTAAATCAATTAATCTGTTGACAGAAAAAAAAAAGGTAAATCAATTAATCAATAATTGAGACAATGATTGTGGACTTGGTGCAAGGTGGGACCCTGCTAAGCACTTGAATAAATGGAGCATTTATAGCTTTTGGTTCAAAGGAATTTTATTGCATGAGACACATATATCTAAAGTTGTTAAACTCACGAGTTTTAAGAACTTCATATCGTTGATGTAAACTCATATTTTAAACTTGAATAGTAAACTCGTAAGAATTACTTTAATATTAAATAGGTATTACTAACGTATAATTAATAATTAAAATATAAAAATGACAACAATTTAATTTAAATATATTTTAATCTAAATAATTGAAATTAAATTCATCATCATTATTATATTTAACAAAGAATTTTCTATAAAATTTATATATAAAGCCGTTGAGTATTATAAAATTAAAAGAGTTAACTCGGTTTTGTAAAGTAAAAACTTAAAAACGCAGAACTCGGTGTATAAACTCGTGAGTTTAACCAAGTTTACAACCGATAATGAGTTCTGGTGTGGCTTGACTCATTTTTATAAGCCTAAAAAAACGTAAAAACTGCTTCAACTCCATAGCTAACTCGAGTTTGATGAAACAATAATATATCTCTAAGCTGGCTTATTGGGTTTGGGCTAAAGCATGTTTTTGTTCTACTTTGGGCTTGCCTCAATATAGAAGGATGATAGAATTTTATGTCCTTTGAGTTTATATTTAACTTTGTACTCCTTTGATCTTTCATGTAAGATCTAATTAATTGATTTGATTACATCAAGAAAGTTAGTTAAATTCTTTAATATGATGTTATTTTTTTAAAACATCCTAATCATCTTCCTTAATTTCATCCCTCCTTTCATGAATATTGTTGAGGAAATACCAATGGGGCTAATTTGGAATTTTTTTAATAAATATGTAAAATAGGTTTTATATTTAGGACTGATATCGTTCCTTAATTTGGTCCTATACATGTACTAAGGACAGGAGGAGTATATTTTGTGTGTGTATGTGTGTAAATCTTAATATCTATCTATCTTATCCATGTGGTTTAATTTTTATTAATTGTGTATGATTATGAAGCTTTAGGGAGTTGATTAATAAAAACTTTTGTTCCTCCTATATATTTATAGGGATAGGATATTGTCACTACCAATTTTATGTTACTATCACTTTTTCACCGTTAGATTAGAATCTCATCTATCTTTATTATTTGTTTCTCCTATTGAGATTTTGATCTAACGGTGAAAAAGTGGTAGTGACTTTGTAGTGACATAAAATTGAAACATGACGATATCCTATCCCATATTTATATAGTATAAAGATTACACAAAAGGAATAAAATGGATAATTGAGATAAATTTGAGGGACAAAAGATTCCATAATCCCTCTAGACACATTCATAATACTGCAGCATGCTTATTTTGAACTTGCCCCCTCCAAACAAAGTTATCAACATCCATGCATGTCAAATCTGTTTTATTTTGTTTCAGTTTTTCCTTGTTTTCATCTCCTATTCTTAATTTTCAGTCAATTTACTAATATTTTTAAAATAAAACATGACTTTTATTATTAATTAGAATTAAATCATGGCTTTTTGGCAATGTTGTTAGACAGGTTTCAATATATCATGAAATTCAATTAGTGCAGTAGCCTTTCGTAAAAAAAGGTTAGGTTGATAAAAATTGTTTAAATGATATTTTGAAAAGTCAAGAGAGTTCAAATTTGAAGAATAGCCAAATAAAAGGGGGAAAAAGTTGCTTCAATTTTTTATGTGACTTCTCAAAAAAAAAAAAAAAAAAAAAAAAAGCTCATTTATTTGTACCACAATCCCCAATATACATTTTTCATCCAACTGGCCTTTTTTCTTTATATCCCAACTCCTTTCTAACATTATCCCAAACATGCAAAATTGTTTGTAATCACTTTTTTCTATCTACATCTAACTTCCCAAGCATGGAGACATGAACATCTTGCTTAAGATGAAGATCCATTCAAGGATTTGCCTCAATAAAAGTAATACCATCACTATCCAATAGCAAGGAGATTTACCTATCAGGAGAGAATAAAATCTTTCTGTATCTGCCAGATTCTGGTTCTAGGCATGCCAGTTATTTGAAGTATATGATTTTATATTCATTCTTTGGAGTCGTATCGGAACAGGCTTCTCCAAAACAGAGACACTAATGTTACTCCAAACCTCTGGCTTCGTAGAAAGCTGAGATATTTTCTCCAAAACTGCCATATCTTCAGATAGAACATAACCAAACACAGTATATTGCTTCTTCCACTCATTGTGATTAGCTAGGCTGATGAAGAACTCTGGACCAGAATCAACCCATGCAACAGATCCCCTTCTTATGGAAGGACAGGATTCTTTTGGAATATCCCTGAATATAGATCCTTGAGCTTCAAATGTTCCTTGGATTAGTGCAAAAGGAGGACCAAATGAGGCCTACATGAGTAATTAAATCCATAAACATATCATATGAAGGATAAAAAATCGGTAGCTCAGAGCTAAGTTGTATAGTTATTAGGGAAATATACAAACACTTCCTTTAGATTTGTAAATAAACAATCCCTTCAACTTTGTAAACTGGAAAATACTTCCTTTACTTGTCAATATTCCAGATTTAAACACTTTTGTTCATTTAGTCATTTCCCTGCCAACCCTGCTACTGTCATAGCGACCTTAAACACTGCCATTTGTTATATTGCACACTCCCAGAATGTCTAGAAACAACAATTGACAAACTCTAGGTGGCACCTCTAGTAACAGGGTCAACGGAAAACTATACAGAAGGGTATAAATCTTGATAGGTGACAGATGAAGAGATATTTTCTGGTTTTCAAATTTGATCAGATAGCTCTAAATTGAAAGAGGATATCTTCAATTTGACGCAGTGGAATGAGCAAGATAGTAAGCAATTTGTCAAGGAACTGCCATTATATTTCTCCATCCTAAAAACAAAGGTAATAATAATTTCAGCATATGGGTGATATGATGAATATAAAGCAGCCGAAGATATGCAAGAAGCCACTAATAAGAAGAGGAGGCTCAACAGAGAGCAAGCTCCAGTTTTTCTCCTCTTTTGGTTTTCTTTTTTATCTTTTATCCAAGAAGCAGGAAAACAGGAGATAAGAACCTTGTACAGCAGAGTAGAAATATAAAAAAATGCTTCTAGGAAATATCATAATAATTGAAGTAATCTGTTATATGGAGGAATTTTGTACTAAGAAGCACCAATATGGGTATGTGTATTGGATACGATACAGCATGACACGCTATGACAATTTTCCAAATTTTAGGTTACAGCTACAGGGATATATATATATGTTACATATTTCAGTATATGTTACAGATACCCATATTTAGGGGATAAATATGGGTATCTCAAGTTTTAAACGAATAGTATAAAGATTTTATAATAATCAACCAAAATATTATATTTTTCAAAAGTTTTAAGTTATATAGAAATATTTTGACGAAATAAGTATACTAAGACAAATGGCAGAATATGTGATAAGTATCATGAAGCATCGTACACCTATCATACTGAATATGAGTACGCTTACTTTTTTCAAGAATAAGTGCTTCATAGATTTTGTATAAACATTATCATTAGTCATTACTAATAACACATACTGATCCTTACATATTTTTGGTGTTTTCCATCTGAGTCCCAAAATCTTCCTCGGCTTTCAGCACGGTAAAAGTGGCATCCAGAACAATGTTTCAATGCCAACAGCTCAAGAATGTAGGCAATGGACTGTGGAGAGCAATCAGGCAAAAGCTGCATCCCATGAAAGGATAAGTTTAAAGACAACACACGTCATCCAAACTAAAAGAAATAAAGGAAAAATTACTTAAAAGCTGCATAAGTTCACAGGGAAAATAGATGGAAACCGCCTGGAATAAAAAAAACAACTTAAATTTTATCACAAGATCTGCTTTCGTGAGGTTAAGAAAGCTCTTAAGAAAACGGAAAATAGTAAAGCCATTGGGCTTGAGAGTATCCCTATTTAAGTTTGTTCAGACTTTTGGAAACCTAAGAAAATACATGTCAAGGGAAAGCAACTTTTTTTTTTTTTTTTGGATGAAAGGGGGAAAGACACTTGTTGTTGGTCAGAACTTTGACTTATTATTTTGGAGAAAGAAACAGAGAAGTAGGGTTATAGGGCTGCTATAGTCAAAATCTTTGAGAAGGGAGCTGTGAGAGTCACTTTTTGGGTCTTTCAATCCTCATTCTGGTTCAGAGAAGGGGCAGAGAATTTTGAAGTATGGTTTTGGTCTTTGGGTGGAGAGTGCCAACCTCTGGAAAGTTTGGCAAGCCTGTTCTGTTTTTAGAGAGTTGTAACTGCGTGTATGTGGCTTGTTTTTTCTGTTATTTGTTTCTGTGGTGTAGTAATCTAAATTCTGTCATCGTCAACATCCTTATTTTTGTGCCTGAATGTGTAAAAGAGTAGTATTTTTCTATGAATGTGATATGTAAGGTGTAGAGCATAATTAATAATTGTTAGGAATTGCGATTACTTAGGCAAATTAGGGCGGCACACCACTAATACTATGAGGCCACGCTTAGGATAATAACAGTAGGAAGATGACATGGCACACCACTAATGCTATGAGGCCACGTCAGTAAGTTAATTATGAGATTAGTAGTTAGTAGGAAACTAGCCATTAAGGGATTGAGAGCCAGCGTCTAACCTATATATATGGGGAAGGCCTGGACTATTGTCATTATGCTGATTATTGAGTTATGAATGAATCTGATTGAGTTGTGCAGCAGTCTGCCGCTCTCCCCTTCTCTGTTTTCCCCCAATTCTACATTATTCCTAACAGAATGTAGTGAGTTTTAGCTCTTGATTTTACTTTCGTGTGTAATCCGTCTTAAAACATTAAAGGTTTAGAAGTTTCGGTTTTGGGTCATAACATTTTGGTATTAGAATGGTGAGATTCTAGAAGGTCAAAGGCTAGCAGACATGGTGGGTGAGGGGCAGTATGCAAGTTCAGAGGTGCAAAAGTTGAGAGAAGCAGTTGGGCGATTATCCAAAAGAGTCAATGGCTTGTCTAGTGACAAGAGTGTCATTAGGGAAGTGGTACTGAGGGTGGATGCTTACACAAGTACGATAAAACAGGAACAAATCCAATTTAATACTTACACAAGTACGATAAACAAGAACAAATCCATATCTTTCTAGGGCAAATGTAGAAGAAAGTTTACAACTAATTAACAGGAATTCAGGATTTAGGATAGTCCTGTAGGAAGATAAAAGAATTACTTGTACTTTATCAAAATAAGTCACTGTCTGGGGTCATAAGATCAATATAAAGGTCAATGTTATACACAATATTATATTTTGTATAGTTCTTTTTAACAGTTAAAATTAACATCATTCATTTTAAATATGGGAGTGTGTGTGTAAAGAAAAATGAAATTGGCATGATAGCATGTACGAGTCCATATTTCATATTTTAATAGTATTTATGTACTTTGAAGCAAGTCTAGGAATATGCTTACATTAGATCAACTTAAGGAATAGCAGAGAGACATATTAAAGCAAATGATCATGCTATGCATACAGGTTAAAAAATATATATGGAATAAGAACGTATAAATATTCACAGAGAAGAACTTACTCTTATACGAAGAATTCCATGTTCAGTTTCCAGACTAACAATCCCCTATCAGTACAAATATTCAACAAAACGTGTAAATAAATAGCTCATAGACATAAAAATAAATGTTTAACATTCATATACTGCTGTCATCATCTTATACATGAATGACAAACAAAACATGGTTGATAATACAATCTGAACATGTTATTTTGACCACCATACTAGGCTCACATATGAAATGCATTTCTAGACAGAAAGGTAACATTCATGATGGTGCAAATCATATCCATTGACCTGTAACAAATGTTTCATTATCCATATGGTCCCTAAATTTTAATCAAAACTTCTAACTAGATTCCTATAGTTTAAAAGTTTGTAACTGAATCCATATGTCAATAAAATAAATTTAGTCAAAACCCTGTTGTTTCTAAGACATGATATCATCATGAAGAAACTGTGATATAGCAAAGGGATGTATTTTTGGCAATTGAAATTATGCCACTTCAGTCTAACCTTCACAGATGCAACTTGATACAATCCAAAAAATCTTTATCACCAACATAACTTTTGCTGTAAGCTATAAGACTAACATAACAGATCATATTGCTGATATAAACTTTTTTCTCCCATCCAGACCTCTTTCAGAGGACAGAGAAACTGTAAAATTTGTGGGGAAGAAAGTACAGGCAGGTTCGTTAATCCAAAAATTCTCTTTTCTTTTCATGCTTAACACAGTGCATGCCAAACAGCCATAAATTTCACTCATCATAAAGACATTGTGCATTAGGCCTGCTATTAGCTTCCTTGGAAATTTTCCAGTCTACCCGACAAGCAAGAATTCAAATAACCGGATGATGCAAGTCAAATATGATATTTATTCAGCATTAGTGAGAAGCATTACATCTATAAAGAAATGCACGAACAAGAACACAATGTTTGCCAACAATAATGCGTTCTAGAAAATAAATTACACTCATCACAGATTTTTTTTTTTTTTTGGGGGGGGGGGGGGGGGGGGCTTATCTTCTAAAGTTTCACTTGTCATTAAGAGATAGCATCTCATATTCTTATTATTTCTAGAATATTTCAGAATCTGCCAACAAGTGAGATTCCTTACATCAGAATCCCATATAAGATATGAAATTACATTAAATCATATCAAAGTAAAGGTATAACAATGATTTTATAGAATTAAGAACAAACTTGTCATAGTTGTACATATATCAAAGTACTATAATACAGTATATAATCCATAAGAGAACTAGCAGATTTAATATCACCTTCCTACCTCTCTCTTCCCAAAGACAAGCCCAGAAGTCCACATAACTAGATCACCTGAGTCTCGTCGATCAGGGCTTAAAACATCTTTCTGCCTTTTTAACCAACACTACAACCATAACAGGTAAGTGAAGTTCAGCCTAAGAGCAAGGATATTTCAATATTAGATAAACATCAAACAGCTCCATTCAAAGAGGATATATTTACAAGAACTGTAATATTATACACCAGGAAAGATACAAAGTCAAGTTATACAAATTTTTGACAAAAGGTCAAGATGCCATCCTATTAATGCAAAAAGCATCAGAAATTTTTGTGATCGCTAATTCATGATATTGAGTAATTCTAAAAGTGCATTATGTGGGAAATATTACATAAAGGCACAATGTAGGTCTATAGTCAGATTTTGAGATGAGTTCTCATCCAGTCAATTGAAAGGAAAAGTGTATGAAATTACTCTGATCATATTTTGCAATGACCAGCTTTTGGTACTAGATTTTTTTTCCCAACAGCTTTTGGTACTAGATTAAAGTATAGAAAATTGAAATTAAAATATAGTTGATAATAGTGAGGCAATCTGCTTGTTCAATTAGGCAACACGTGCAGAAGTTGTAAGAGGAAAATAGCATTTTCTAACAGAACGTCCATGGAAAAATCATCAGTAAGGGTTGAGAAACATGAAAAAAAAAAAAAAAAAAAACTATCGCTCTCAAGAAATGCAGAAATATACCATGCTGCAAAAGTTAACACAATTAAAGGCAACATTAGGCATAGGAACAATCACACGTAGCTAGTCAAAACTCAAAAGTGCCGTCAATTAATCAAAGAGTCTTACCTCCAATTTTCACAGGGACAACAAACAGATAAATCCATGTAATTATGATTAGTCAATCAGTTAAAGTAGCACAATTATGAGCAGAGTAACGGATTTGAGCTAGCATGAAACCCAGAATGTCCAATAATTTTACAGACATGATCAAATATAGTAGAGGAGCGATGAAAATAGGAGCAATACCTCGCCGAATCTAGGTCCACAGGCTTTTCTATCCCCACAAAATACCCAAGAATTACATAAACAAGGCTCATCGTCCCTACATATAGCCTTACAAGCCTTGCAACAGTCATCCGACGAATTAAACCTAAATTCTGTACCCCATTTAACAGCATCACCCCATAGCTCCAAATGCTCAATTCCTCTGCAACATTCCTCTTCTTTACTACCCAACTCCTCTTCAACCCACTCTTGCACTGAAGAATTTTCGGTACTGCTGGGTTTGAAGACCATGATAATGAAAAGGTACACCGTTAAACAGGAGATCGCGCCTATCAAGAAAAGGATCATAAGAGCAAATCGACCAAAACCTGAGTCGGTTTGGCGACGAGCCATTTGAATTTAAGGAATTTCCAACTGATCAAGAAAATTTCGTCGCAAATCTTGTCCTTCGCTTACGAAATGAAAAACTGGGGAGTCTGAATCAACAACATTTGGAGGCAGCATTGCCTGAGAGGAACGAGTTGTAAGTTTCTAACGGCACGTTTTTCGTCCATGTTCTTCTTCCCTTGCCTTCACCAGAAAGCAAACAAATCCTTGTTAGTTACGCATCACTATTTGATCTCCATAATTATTTTAGAAGTCTCATGAATAACAAAACCAAAACAGTTGAATCAATAAATTCTTAAAATTTTCTTTTCCAAGTTCAATTCCAAATTGGATAAATCTCTTTTGAGAGATAAGAAGGGAAAATTTCTAAAAAAATACCTTCAAAATCTCAAATCAGTTTTATTTCCTACAATAATTTAGATAGAGTATTGACTATATTTTTGTTAGCAATTCATAATTTATTAGTAGAAAATCACTTATTAGGAATTTTTATTTTTTGAAAGTACATTTCTTGAGCCAAATAAGAATAAAGAACTTTTTAGTTTTTATGTTCTTAAAAAAATGTTTTGTTATTTTTGTTATTTTTTTTAAAAAAGAGTGCTATAGCAAAAGTCTGATAATGTAATTCATATTTTATAAGGTAAAGGTGCAAAATAGTAATAATGTTTTATACTTTGAGCATCAAATATAATTAACAGTGGATAGGTGCAAACATGATCATAAACAATTTTTCACGGAGCAAAATTAAGAACGTTGTTAACTTGCCGTTCTCAGGTGCACGACATTATACCCACCGTTTCCCTCATTTTTTATAATCGGTCTAAATAAAATGCAGATCTTGTTATTTGCTTGTTTTCTTGTTGGTTTATTGGCACCCAAGAAAAAATTGACGGACGTAATGGCAAGTTAACGGTATTCTTAATTTTTCTCCCTGAAAAATTGTTTATGCTCATGTTTGCACCCATCAAATGTTAACTTTATTGGATGCTTAGATAATAAAACATTATTACTCCGTCATCCTATTATAAGACCAAATTGACCTTTTTAGAAAAAATAATGAAGTTAATTAAATTACTTTAAATTATTTGTATTTGTATTTGTTTCTTCAAACTAAATAATTTGACTAATAAACTGATATATAATCTAAGGATCATAACATATCATATTTAAACAACTTATTTAACTTCCTTAATTTCTCCAAAAAAAAGTCAACTATGCTTTTTCTCTAGTCTCTCCCATTCGCACTCTTCATAAATAAATGTGTTTTGACAAAATAAGTCGAGTTCTTTCGATGATACTAAAAGCTATCTTCAAGTTAAATCCCAACTTAATTCACTAAATTGGTGGGAAAAATGAGCCAACTTATCTAGCTTAAGCTTATTTTGATCACTCTAGTACATTACATTTACATCTTTGCATGCAAAACAATTGTAAAATAACACGTGTAATATCCTAATTTGCATGCAAAAAACAATTACACTAATCCTATACCAATTAAAATTAGTGAGGTGTAAAAATGTGATTGATATCATCATAAAAATACTGAAGTATAAGGATTTTATGGATGGATAAGATACAAGTAATATTAGGGTTTTGGGAGTTACTTTTGGAAAATGATTTTCACCATTTACGAGGTAAAACCTAGGTTTTGGAGAATAGCTTTTGGAGAATGATTTTTAGTGTTTGGATGTTTTTATCAGAATAGCTTTTGAGGATCAAATTTACCAAAAAGGACATTAGCTTTTTGTATAATTGCATTTAAAGGATAAAGTGGTATTTTAAATATTATAAACATTATATTCAATAATAAATACAAAAAATTACATAAAATTGTTAGAAAAATAAATTTCTACCATTAGTAAATTATGTAACATGATAAAAATTAGATCAAACATATATGTATTAATAAATTGTATAGAAAAAATATTTGTAACATAAAAATATTTTGGTATAGTTGAATATAAAGGGTAAGGTTGTATTTTAATATTGTTATGTTTTAAAAAATAGTTATTTGATCTCATTAATCTAAGCAAACTCGGAATTTATGGATTATATTAAAAATATTTTGTCTCCACTTCTTGTATGCGTGTCATTAGATCGGTTGTAATAGCTGTGTTTCCAGTAATGAAATTTCACTAGAAGGGTTCCCAAAAAAAAAACAAAGAAGGATTTCTGGGAAAAAAAAAACCAAAGAAGGATCTCTGGGCAAAAAAAAAAAAACCAAAGAAGGATCGGGAGATAAGGAGCAGGAATGTAAATGTGTAGGGAGAGAGGAGGTATAATAGAGGGTATTTTGGTATAGTCCAATCATGGTGGGCTCCACAATTCTGCAAAATGAGTTTTAAAAAGTGAAAAATGAAAAAAAAGTTGGATTTAACAAAACTTAGGTTTTGAGCCTAAAACCTAGGTTTTGGGTGGAAAATGATTTTGAAGAAAATTTGAGGTGTTTGGCAAAACTTTTGTGAAAACCTGGTTTTGTTCCAAAACCTAGGTTTTGAGACTTCCAAACGGGCCCTTAATCTGATTAGACTCCAAAATTTGAACCCACTTGAAGTTTTTGTTATAGAGAAAAAAGAATTACTAGTCTCACCATTAAATATTGATGTAATTGATAAAAAGTTGACTTGTAATCCATAAGGTTACGAGTTTATATCAAGCGATAGGAGAATCTTATTGATGGGTAATTTGTAATTATGTTTGTAAGCGCTCTGAGTTATAGAAACATGATAAAAATGACTCAATTCATCTAAACTTTTGATTACCGTAAAAAAGAAATACTAGTCTCCAATTATACTAGTATTCCGGATGAAACCCAGGACTCAAGTTGAACTTTTGATGTTAAAAAGACTCCAATCATACTCTCAGGTTGGTGCACCCAAAAAAAAAAAAAAAAAAACAAAAGAACAAAAATCGAAATATGTAATGACGATTAAACTTAGGGAAAATCTATATGGGGCCCTTTTTGGAAAAAAAAAATCCCAAAAAGGGCCCCAAGATTATGAAAATCCCAAAAAGGATCCTAGGGCCTTTTTTGGGATTTTTCATTAAGACATTAGTTGTAAATGTAATCGCTTTTAATTGTTAACTAAAAAATGATATTGTTATTAATGTGACTGTTTTAGTTGTAAAAATATTGTTGTTAATGTGACTGTTTTAGTTGTTAATGGAGGGCTGATATTGTTGTTAATGTGATTGTTTTAGTTATAAAAATTTCATGAATTTATCCCAAAAAGGGCACCCTAGGGCCCTTTTTGAGATTGTCGAGAATTTTGGGGCACTTTTTGGGATTTTTTATGTTAAAAGGGCCCATAAACGATTTTCCCTTAAACATATATTATTATTAGTTACAGTGCTGCACCTTCTTTATAGCCGTAAAAGAAACAATTTTTTTTTTCTAAAAATTTATTACCCTTTTATTATATTATAGGCCGGTGAAAAAAAATTGTTGGTCCTTACATTTTTATCGATTTTTGGTTTTAATCCCTATATTTTCAAACTGTGATTTTAGTTCCTATAGTTTTATAAGTATTTGGTTTGAGGTTAACTATAGTGACAAAAATCAAAACTCATTAAATTCTATAGGCCAAAACTTAAACTCATTAAAAGTATATAAACCAAAACAGAAATTCATAGAGATTTTTTATTTTTTATTTTTAAAAAATCGTTAAAAGTATAGGGACCAAGTCAAAACTTTTGATCCTTATGCTTAACGACATTAACTTTATTAAATTTTAGACCAAATCCTTATGAAATTATAGGGAATAAAAACCACAATTTGAAACTAAAATTTAATTAAATTATAAAGACTAACAATAATATTACTCCCATATTCTCTCTTATGTCCCAAATACTTTCTAAACCCCAAAAATATTTGTATGTGACGAGCATGTATGTTTTTATATTCTTTCCTGCCACAAAATGTGTTGATAAATGAGTTCAAACACCAAACCCATATAATTAGACATAAATAACAAATAAGGAAAATTATAGATAAATATATTTAATATAACCTTTTTGTTTGAAAGAAAGGAGGGGTGGTCAAAAGGGTAAAACAATTTTAATTATATGTAAGGGCGTGGGTGGCAAAGAGACAACGGTTTAAAACTTGGTTATATACTGAATTTGACAATCACAATTTATTAGTGGTTACAACACTTTTTGCTTATCTTATTCTTATTGTCCATCATAACTTACATAACAAAACATGGGGAAAATTAAAGATTTTTGGTTCCTATATTTTTGACTTGATTGTAACTTAGGCCTAACACTTTGACTCAAGTGCAACTCAGTTTCTATAATTTTGATTTAGTTATAATTTAGTTCTTGAACTTTGACTTACTGTAACTCGGCCTCTATAGTTTTAACTATTTTATAATTTAGTCCACGATCCCTATTATATATATATATATATTTTTTAAAAAAATATAGGGACTAAATTATAAAATGATTAAAACTATAGGGATCAGTTGCATTAAATCAAAGTTCAAGGATTAAGATACAACCCGAGTTAAAATAATAAGGATTGAATTATATCAAGTCAAACTGTAATGTATGGACTTTGAGTTGTATACTGAGTCAAAAGTTTAAGGAGGAAAATAAATTAATTTTCCCAAAAATAGGAATACAATAATTCAAAGCCATTTAAAGTGTGGAACCTCCATCTGCATTTATAATCTGTCCAGTGATGTATGAAGCAGCAGGAAGGCAAAGAAAAGCAACCAGTGCAGAAATCTCTCTAGTCTCTCCTAAGCGACTCATAGGAATGTGAGACAGCATTCTGTTTAACAGTTTTTCATCTTCTTTCTGTACAAAGATCATATCAGAGAGATTATGTCTCACTTAGTAAACTGATTTTCTATGAAAGAAAAGAAAAGGACCAAAACAGGAAAAAAGATACTTATAACATGATTTATATATACAGTTATACATACATATATATATATATATATATATATATAGCAATATGCAAGAATTTATATGAAGTAAGAATCCAAGAAACAAGTACGCCGAATATGAACACGTTGACAAATAAAACAAATGGATTAAGAAAGACCATATAGTTGTTTAGAATTAGTTGTATTTTCAACAACACGTGTATGTTCAATATCTTAATTGGCAAAGTTTGAGAACTTCAAAAAAGTGAGGCAGCCAAGGAATGTTTAGACAGGCTCAATGGGCTGTAAATCAGATTAGGCTACACAGTGAATACAGAGAATTGCTGTGTTGAGAAGTGTGAGGCTAAGATATCCTCTATGTTAATAATCGAAACAAAGAAGCAATAAGGCAGCAAGCTGATATGAGTCCCACCACATTGGCAGTCGTCTCATAAGAGGTATAGTTTATAAGTTTAAAAGGATTCCCCCAATATGCTAGTCTTTAAAGGGTGAGCTCTTTTTTTGGACTCATGATCATAACAACAAAAGATCATAGCGAATTTAGCGGTAGAAATTGGTTGCTAATACTTCCTCCATCCTTAAATATAATCTTTAAATTTAAGAATAGGTCCGTTCCAAAATATAAATTTTATTTTAGTTTTGTCTTAACATTTATTGTTTTTTTTTTTTCCAATTTTACTCTTGTTGACTGTATACATTTATTGCATATTTTTTTGACTAGTGAGTGTGTGTGAATTGCATTAATTAAGAAGGTGGATGAGTTTTATACTTACGAGGGAAGTCATAGTTGGAAAAAAAAAAAATTACTTAAATATTTACTGATTTTAACTATTTTTAACTACTTTTTTATAAATAAAAAATGATTATTTAAAATTTATATTTAAAGACAGAAGGAGTAAATTGGTAACAATACAATATAATTTATGATGAATAATCAAATTCTATCACTAATTCACTATTTTTTTTAATGCATATTTCACCTAAGCTTGCCATAACGTACCGTGACATCCTCCAAAAGTGGGGTCATTATAGCTCCAGGTGCTACTGCATTTACACGAATATTATCCTTCGCCCATTCAAAGGCAAGGTTTCTTGTGATTTGATTCAGAGCTCCTGAATACAATTATGAAGATATTATTTCATTAGCTAAATTATTAGCCTTCACTCAATTTTATCATGCCGTATTATATCAAAGGTTATGCTTCATGAGAAACAAAATTGAACACCCTATATTTATGCATTCATATATTCACAAAGGTGCTAAAATTCTGAACCGGTCAATGAACCGGTTAAAGCAATGAATCAAGAGTCAATGATTCAACCGGGGTCATATTAGTCATTTAAAATAAAATAATTTAATTAAAATATAAAAAAAAAAACTCTAAAAAGAGTAATATTTAAATAAAAAAGACATTAATTCACAAGTTAATGAAATATTCATGTATAAACCAATGTTATTAAACTTGAACTAGATCGGTCCAGTTAGATCTCCAACTTAGGATTGGGTTGACCTGGGGTGACTCGGGCAACTCTATGAGTTGCTGGGTTGCCTAAATTGCCTTAAAAAAAAAGTTACCATGTTTTTTTAGGAGCATTATTGTATACGACAATATTGGTTGAAGACTCAAAGTTAATTATAATTTTGGTACTAATGATTATGATTTTATTTGTTAAAGGATTGTAGGTAGGAATATTTTGCTAAGTAGAAAGAATATTTAATGATTACTGATTTTGATGTCATTAGATGGTGGATTGATAATTTGATGCTATGAAGAAATTGTAAAGAATGTTAGATAAATATATGATTATTTTGTTTGTAATTCAATATATTGATTTGATATTTAATATATGGATGATGGTATGATAAGAATTTAAATTATTTTTTAATTTCTTATTTCCCAATGGTCTGGCCATCGGGTTGACTTTGAGTTGACCATTAACTCTTGACCTATTCCTAGACCGATTGAGAGGATGATTTCAGATTTAATAACCTTGATATAAATTACATATAATTAAATAAAAGAGTTAAAAAAAGCAAATATAATGTAATACTATTTTTTAAACAATTTTTTTAAACTCAAAATTATGTTGTTTTAGCCTCAACAATGGAAGAAAAAATATAAAAAATCTAACCCGGTCAACCAATCAATATCTCAAGACCAGATTAGTTAAGGAGCTGGTTCATTGGTTTATTGTTCTGAATCATCAAATTGGATTAGGTTTTAATATCATTTTTTTCTAGTCATATGTATCCTCTCATTGGAGACACTTCTATTGAAAATACCTCTCCTAATGTGAATTCGAACATCGATTCATTATGTTACGAGGACTTGCCCATTTCCCTAGACTTAATACCATTTATATTCCCACACAGGGAGAGGAAGGTGACAAAATTATATGTGGAGCCCACAACTCAATATACCTTTAGATGCTGCATAGACCGCACGCTGAGGCGCAGCTTTGAAACCTGCAACGGAGGAGATATTCACTATGTTACCGTTTCCTGAGGCTTTAAGAAGGGGGTGTGCCAGTTGACTCAAATGGTAAGCAGACTGGAAATTAGTGTCCATGAGTGTTGCTGTAACTTCAGCAGTATAATCCGTGGCTTCCTTAAGTATAGCTATCCCAGCATTGTTTATCTAAGAAAAAAAACCGAGAAAAATGTTTCAAGTCATCTGAAACACACACACACACAATTTAACAACTTCATCTGTAAGTTTTAACAACTCCTCAAAACTTTTTTAACATCAGAATTTTCTCTTGGACCTTTTTAACATTTTTTTAGTCTCTTTAAACCTTAAAGAGATTATCTTTTAAAAATCAAGGAAATGTTAACAAAAGGTTGACATATATGGGTGACTTTGGATTTTGTGAGAGAGAATCTTACTAGGATATTGAGCTTGCCATGAAAGACAGAAGCAACAGTTTCCATTAAGCTTTCACGTTGGTCACGAAATTGAACATCACAAACTGATCCACTTACACGAAATCCTCTACTTTCCCACTCTTTAAGGCATTTATCAATATCTTCTTGGTTCCGTGCACATATATGCACAACTGCTCCGAATTCTGCTAATTCTCCTGCTATGGCATTCCTATTTCAACATCAATAATAAACATGAATCAGTAGCAGAGACAACAAGACCGACATGCATGATTAAAAAAATGTTAATGTATCTGTGAAGAGATATCAAAATTTGTTGTTGAAAGCTGCTGGATCCGTTGAAATTGTGAAGCAGTGGCTATGATTGGTATGAATGGTGTCGTTACACTTCAAGAAAAGAAAAAATAAGAAGAAGCAGAAACTAGTTTTATGAAGCATGTTCTTGACAGGCAATAATAGGGCTTCAAGAAAAGGATACAATGGGCAAGAATCAAGACAAAAAATGAAGGGTTCAAGTAATTAGATGATGGTAAAGCATGAGAGAGGCAAAGAGTATTCGTGGTGTTGCCTACAAGGTGGTATGGAGAAGAATTGTGTGAATTGAAAAAATCTTTGTATTAATAACATGTTTTAGAGTCATATCATCATTTCATTCAAGTATTGCTTCACTAGATCTCTTAAACAATATGAGACATTGGAGAAGACAAAAGTGAGAGCTCTTGAACTGAATTGAATTAGATTGAAAACCCAGAAAAAGGGAAATTAAGAAAAAGAAGAAAACAAAACAACAACAACAATAATAATTATAAAACAAACCCTATGCCTTTGGATGCTCCAGTAACGAGAGCAGTCATTCCAGAGAGGGACCATCTTCGTGTGTCTCTGAAGACGACCTTCGCTTCTTCACCTTCATTCATTCTTTGTTGCTTCAACGCACAACCGCTTCACTTCTTCAACAATGGGCCTGTTTGGGGAAAGCGTTAGTGAGCTTTAAGTTAAAAAAAAAGTCAATAGAAAGTAGCAATAGAAAAAAAGCTCAGTGGAGGTGTTTGGGTTGATTTTTTTTTATCTTACTTGCGCTTTTTTAAAAAGCTCATTTTACCATAAGCTCCATAAGGTAAATTTTAGGAAAAAACTCTCAGCTTTTTGATATGAATCTCGCCACTTTTATCACCATCAATCTAAATACAAATCATATTTACAACTATATAGAAAATAAGCCACTGCTCTCACGGTTAATCCAAATATACCCAATAACTTTGACTTTTTGGGCCGTCCTTACGTAATCATCAATAATACAGAGATGTGTGGTTCAAATGCTTGGAACCACTTTCGATGTGGACTTGGCTTATGTCTTTGGCGGATTGGCGTCCGTTGCCATCCACTACTCCCCAAACGGCACCATTAATTAAGTTGTCAAGATTTTTAATGTAAATATACTTATGGTATATCCCATCAGTTAGTTGTATATTTTATAATATTTTTGAACATTTTGCAAGCGTGCTCTCCAAGTTGATATCTTGTCATGACTTAGAATAAGTTTGAAAATCTTAATAAAATAATTAATTTTTAATTCGTAGAATAGACAGAGTGACTTTTTTTCCTCATGGACTTTTGTTAGACTATGTTTATATTCAAATAATTCTATTATCATCATTATTTAGAAATTAGAGTTGTTTTTATAGAATTAACAATAGCAACAACATAAATAAGATGGAATTCTGGTATGTTCTTCTTCTTTGGGCCTTAGAATGGTTTGATTTAGTTTTAATTGTAAGATCTTAATTCATTTTATGTTTTAAATTTATAATTATTTTTCTTAAGCTCTCCTTATTAAGTCATTTTTTTAAAGGGTTAAGTATCGATTTTACCTCTGAAGTACAGCGAGCAATTTTGCCCTGGAAGTTTTTGGAGGCTCAATGTTGTCCCAAAAGTCTACAAACGTAGTAATGTTCTTTTCTCCATTAACAACGATAAACGTTAGTTGATCGCGTTATCTTGACGTGGATTGCCTACATGGCATCTTTGTCACTTTTGTAAGTAGAAATTTTGCCTTGGAATTTTTTTTAGGTCTCAATGTTGCTAACTGGAAGTCCAAAAACGTATGATATGATTAAATAACTTATTTACCTTCCTTAATCTCTCCAAAAATGTCAATCCGGTCTTATAATTAGGACCTAGGAGGTAGTATGATTAAGTAACTTATTTAGTTTTCTTAATTTCTTCAAAAAAAAAAGTCAATTTGGTCTTATAATTATAATCATGACAGGAGGGAGTAAGTGTAATACCCGGATTTTAGCAAATTTGGAATTTCTAAGATAAAGGAAAATTAATGAATATTTTAATGAAGTAAATTCATGAGATAAAACTGTTATAGAAAATTGTTATAATTATAGAGTAAATTGTCAAAAAAGTTACGGAAAATCATGAAATCGAATGACTAAAAATGATATAATGGTGATAAAAACAATCTAAAAACATTATGATAAATATCAAGGATCATGAAAAATTATGATAAAATTATGGGAGTATTATCTTCAATTATGAGAATTTAATAAATTATTTCAGAGGAAATAACATGAAGAAATGTTTAAAAAGCATTTGAAACCATAAAGTATCTTTAAACATTTTTAATATTTTACATAGGATATAAAATGACAATATCGAAGATAAAATTTTGTAAGATAACAATATACTGTAAGTTAGTAAAGATAAATATATGAAGAAACCTGATCCTAAAAAGATCACTAAATGAAGAAATTAGGTCGATTAAGCCTTAACGAAGGCGAGGGTAAAACGAGAATTTTGGTAAAAAAATATTATATTTTAAAAAATGGAAAAAATTATGAAAAAATAATTAAAACTGAATTTTAAAATGAGGGGCGAAATTATTGGTATTTTTAATTAAAAAGAATTGTTTAAATAATTAAAATGATAATTAGAATAAAATAATAATATAATGCGGTGAGTCAGAAGCATAAAATAGTAGGAGGGAAAAGTTAGAAATAAATTCTACAGTAAACCAGAGGTAAAAGTCTTTTCAGACTGATCAAATTAAGAACAAGTGAAATTTTACACCTGAAGAAAGAATTTACTGGCGTTGTTTCCGCAACCGAAAACCCTAATTTCAAATAAGACGAAAAGTTGATCAGATAGAGTAGAGTCAGATAGGCAAAGTGAGAACCTATAGAAACAATTGTGTCTTTTTAAACACGAGATTAAGTTAGGCAACAAGCGGACGTTTTACGATTGATGAATTGTTGTCCGAGAAGTTGGTTCTATCTAAGCGATTTAAAGTAATCGGACGCGTTTGTCCGAATATCTTCCGACGCACCGAGAATACCTGAATATGATCAAAAATAGGATCAAAATAGATAATATGAAAGAGGATGAAAAGATCTTCAAAGTTACACGCCCGGATTTTTGAGTTTCTGCGAAATCGCGTGAAACGGACACCGATCGGGGAGCCAGCTAGGGTGACATCATCAATGATGATGTCACAAGGGGGGGGCAGATGTCGACCAAGACATCCAAGGGCCAAGGGAGTGCCACGTGGCGAAGTGCGATCCAACGGCCGAAATCCGATCTGAAAACAAATTTGGAAATTCCCACCTTGTCCCTATTTTTCCCTATAAATAGCAAGCTCTCTTGCTCTTCATTTCCACCCCAAAATCTGAAACCTAGAGAGAGGTTATAGAGAGAGAAGCTCTGGAAAATTCTGCCTAGCTCTGAGTAAGTTCTTCTGTCCTTAGTTTTTAGTTTCCGTAGTTCTTTCGGTAGTTTTAGTAGAACTGTTGTTTTGATCTAGGAAGTTTCAGAATATATTCCTATACTTGTTTTTAAGCTTCATTGCATTGAAAGATGCCTGACGGGGTAAAAACATAGTGGGGATAATTTTGAAATGGAATACGGTCAAAGTAACGAAGTTCTGGCGAAATTCCGCCAAATAGGGGTAGTAGGGGCAAAATGGTCTTTTTCACCTAAAATGCCCGTTATGCTGCCAAATATTCATAAGTGTGTTATTATTCTGATTAGAATACTTCCGACGTCGAACCGTTGTCGAAATTCCATCGTTCCGCCGTTTGCCGCCGCTGTTGAGCCGCCTTGTTTATTGTTTTACGTACGCGTCAAAAAGTACCGTTTTTAGCCGGAAGAGCCGGATATCTGCAACTAAGGTACGGACGCGTACTGTAACCCTAACTCTATGTTGCTCATATACTTTTGCGTTATAGATACGTTCATAGACTGAGGTTCTGTTGAGAATCGTCAGAGATACTTACAGCTTTACCCACAGATTATAGTATTGGTAATGCCGTTGAGTTATTCCTAGCGCTGAGGACACGTTGTGGCGTGGCACTAGATATGTGCAGAACTAGTTGAGAGAGAGACTTTACATACTGCTTTGTGCTTATGTTACATCCATGTTATTGATCATACATCTCGTTTGCTTTTTGTGATGATATGCCGTATTGAAATGAATATCTCGTTGTACGCATACTGTTTTATTTGAGCATGAGGTTAATCGTTACATGAGATCCATATGTGGAATGGATCTTAGTTGTAGCATCAGGGTCTGGAGGACCAATCTTAGGCGATCGAGGCAAGCAACCGAAGTAGGCCAGGACGTGTCTACGTTGTTTATCGTTTCCTTTAGTTTCTTTAAAGAATTCTGGATAACTGTAATCTAATACTCTTACACTATGATCCATATTTTTGAATGTAATGTAAATTACTCGCTCCAATGCTCTACTCTGACTACACTGCTTGAAATATTTGGAAACGTTTTAAAAAAAAAAATATTCCGCTGTTTTCAAATGGGATGTTACAGTAAGTGTGACAATTTGTTTTTTGTTTTTTTTAAAAAAAAAAGTAAACATAGCCTACTCCTTCTTCCCCTAGCTATAGCATCCTCCATTGTAGGCATTCCCCAATAAAACAATAATCACTCGCCTGCGGAATTTGTTTAGAAAAATGTTTCGAACAAATCAAATAAACAAACAAGAATGAATTTGTCCGAACAAAAGACCAAACAAGTACGTCGCAGGTGGTTCAAACGAATTTTTCCAAACAATAATCACTCGCCTGCAGAATTATCTACGCGAACGATTAACGAATCTCTTGTGCATTGTAAGCAGAGATGACTGAGAGAATAAAGCTTAAAAAAAGTGTCAAATACAATTAATTAGGGTTGTTAACAAAGTGGAAACATTGATATGTTTTTAGACTTCCGGGGCAATATTGAGACAAAGAAAAATACTTCCAGGGCAAAATTGCTCCTGGGCGTGTACTTCTGGGGCAAAATTGCCACTTAACCAAAAAAAAAAGTGAGAAAGATGCCACATAGACAATCCACGTCAGCATTATACGGTCAACTAACGTTTGACCGTTATGGCTGTTAACAGAGGGGCAACATTGCTACGTTTGTAGACTTCTGGGGCAACATTGAACCCCCAAAAACTTCCAGGGCAAAATTGCTCTTGGGTGTGTACTTCAAAGGTAAAATTGATACTTAACCCTTTTTTAAAAGAGTTTTTCCATTAAGGGAGTAATTTGCATTACAAATAATTAAACGGTACTTTAAGCAAATCAGGGCACATGTTTTACAAATAATTAAACAACCTGCTTCCCCAGAATGTGGTTGAGTTAATTAGAGGTATGCTTCCGCCGTCTTTTGATGATGGGCCGGATCGTTCCTTTTGGTTGGTCGGTAACTTAACTAGTGTTAGTGTTAAGAGTTGTTATCTTTATTTAGCCGAATATGGCTTTCAACAATCTATTATTAATGGTGACATGTGGATAAAGCTATGGAAGTGGGGGGGGGGACCTCATAGAGTACATATATTTGGGTGGAAATTATTTCATCAGTGACTCCCTTTGAGGTCATGGATCAGTGCTTGGTCTGACAATGATGGACTATGCCTACTCTGTCAGCAGGAAGCAGAGTCCAGTCTACATGCGTTTAGAGACTGTCATGTGGTTTGTGCGTTCTGGAATGAGGTGGTACCCATTGATCATTACCTCTCTTTTTTTAGATATGATTGGTTTGAATGGGTAACAGAGAATTGGAAGTGTGACGAAATTATTCTAGGTGGATTTTATTGGCATGAGTTATTTATTGTCTCTTGTTGGTTTATTTGGAAATGGCGAAATGAATCTGTTCATAACACACAGGATGCACAGGTCAAATATTGCCTGAGGCCCATTCTTGTGTTATTGGGAGACTTAAAAAATAGAAGGGATGAAGGGGAGTTTCAGCGTGTAGCACAAAATCATTCAATTGTTTGCTGGTCCTTTCCAGAACCACCATTTGTGAAGGTTAACTCAGATGGGGCATCAAAGGGTGCAGAGAAGGTGGTGGCTTGTTACGAGACTTCTCTGGTAAGTGGCTTGGAGGCTTTGCTACACGTCTTGGAAGGTGCTCACCGATGTTAGCTAAGTTGTGGGGAGTTCTAAAAGGATTAGAGATGGCATGGGAGGCAGGTTGGAGGCATGTTGTTGTTGAAAGTGACTGTCAATTAGTAATTGCATTACTTTCCAAACAAGGTAATGCAGCTCGTGAGTCCTATCTGGTGGCTCGGATACGAGCAGTCACCCGCAGACAGTGGGTTATACGGTATAGCCATGTTCTAAGGGAAGGAAATTAGTGTGCAGATTGGTTGACTAATTTTGTTTTGACGCATGTGGAGGCTCCAGACGAATCCCACTTCTTTGATCCTCCTCTTGGTCTTCATTGCTTCATTATTACTTGATCGGCGGGAGTTCGTCATATGAGGAGAGGCACGAGACTTTAATCTATTTTAAGTTTCTCTGTTCGTTTGTTTAAGCTTCGTTTGTTTATCTTTATTTGTATCAAAAAAAAAATTAACTAATTCTTTTAATTCAATAAATTAGTTATTTAACTCATATGGTTAAGGCCAAAAACAACATGATGATAATAATAATGGGAAAATGATAATAAAATACCTTTTGAATTTGCAAAACCTCCAGAAGTCTTCCGAATTTGTAAAAAGACTGAGAGATACAAATGACCTATGAAGGATATGCAAATTCGGGTGAAATTACCCTTTTGCCCTTATTTTTTTAAAAAAAAAAACCAAAAAAAAACCCTCCACCCCCCATCACCACCGCCAGCCACCGGCCACCACCACCGCCGGTAAGGGAGAAGCATGTAATGTGAATTCTCAATGGCCTGGCCCAACCCTTGGTCCCCGGGTTGGAAGCGCATAAAGTGCTTCTCCCTTATGTGCTTCTTACATGTTTGTCCCTCTAATTAGAGGGATTAGACATTTTTTTATATATTTTATTTTTTAGATTAAATTATATGTTGTTTTTTAAAATGTTTTTTTGCAATCGGAAATTTCAAAATAATTAGTTTCTAGTTTTGTATTCGAAATATTTGTCATGTAATACCAGTGTCCTGAAAACTAATTAATTTGAAATACGGTTGTAATTTTTTATTATAAAAAAGCAGCATATAATTTAATATTAAAAAAAAATATATAAAAAATGTCTCATCCCTCTAATTAAAGGGATGAGTATAAAGCATATAAGGAAGAAGCACCTTATGTGCTCCCAAGCAAAAGGTTACGTAATACTATTTTATCTCAATAATTATTTTAAAAGTCTCATGAATAACAAAACCAAAACAGTTAAATCAATAATTTGTTAAATTTTTCTTTTCTAAGTTCAATTCCAAATTGGATAAAACTCTTTTGAGACATAAGAAGAGAAAGTTTCTGAAAAATACCTTCAAAACCAAAACCTTAAAATCTCAAATCAATTTTATGTCCTACAATAATTTAGGTATTAAGTATTGACTACATTTAGTTAGCGCAATTCATAATTTATTAGTAGAAAATCACTGATTAGGGTTTTTCTAATTTTTGAAGGTATATTCCTTGAATTTATCAAATAGGAATAAAGACCTTTTTAGTTTTTATGTTCTTAAAAAAATTATTCTATTTTGTTTTTTTTTTTTTTTTTAAAAAAAGAGTGCTATAGCAAAAGTATGATAATGTAATTCATATTTTATAAGGTAAATGTGCAAAAATAGTAATAATGTTTTTCACTTTGGGCATGCAACATAATTAACATTTGACAGGTATAAATGTGGTCTTGAAAAAAAAATTAGCGAGTAAAATTGAGAACACCGTTAACTTATCGATACGTCCATCACTTTTCTCTTGAGTGCCACGACACAACAATAGGAGTGTCACGGCATTATACTACCATTTCCCTCACTTTTCATAACCGGTCTAAATAAAATGCAGATCTTGTTATTTGCTTGTTTTCTTGTTGGTATATTTACACTACTAGAAAAAATTTCTGTGTACACTTCGGTGATATCTTTCTAACTTTTACTTTGTGAATTAATTATTTGCTACGATAGTTTTAATTTTTATAATTCACCCTTATTGGGTGATACACTGAAATTAACATCTACAACATCCATTCTTTGAACAATTTTATACTAAACACATATTTAATTTCATCAACACTCAAGTGTGGAAATTTAGCATTTGAGTGTCTGGAAGAAAACTATATCTTTTCAAATAATCTTCTTTTTTAGTAGTCTTCTTCCAGAGAGTAAAATCATCAACACTCAAATATGAGCAAACTGTCACTTGAGTGACACATGTTCCTGTACTGAACCTTCGTCTTTGAGAATTCAAATTTACTGATTATCATCTGGTAACTTTTGTTTATTACTCCTAACACTTTTTAATACTACTTAACATATTTGGTCATGAGTTTTAGATAATTTGAATCATGGATTAAGTCCTAAAATGCAAAAACAAATTTGTGTCAGAACAATAAATGCGGACACAGAAACAGAGTAGATGCAAGCGAACTCAGAGCAAGTCAATGAGTTTCTTTAGAAGCGTCAATTGCGACAAAGCGAAAGCGACCCGACCTTAGGCAATGGTAGAGACCAAAGGGATGTTGTAAGAAGATTTGTAACGTAACAACAATGCAAAAGCGATTTATCCTCAAAATCTTTTAACGACTTCAGTTTGTGTCTAACAAAAAGTTTCTCCAGTCTAACAGATAAACTGAACACAACCAATGGAAAAGCTTCAACGATCATTAATGATGTTCTTCTATAAATACAAGAGCATTCAATTCCAAGCTAACCAACTACAAACGATCAAATTTATTGCTCACTTATTGCTTATTAATACTCTATGAAATATCTTTTGATATTCTGTTCATCAATGTTTATTCATCTACTATGTGAGAGAACTTTACAATCAATTTGATTTTTGTAAAATCCCAAGGTACTGAGATCTTGAGTGTGCACACTTTGGTGATATTTTTCTAACCCTTCTTTATTGATTTAATTGTTTGTTAAGATTGTATTAAATTTTATAAATCATCTAATATAATTTACCCCCTCTTAAGTGATATACTGCAACTAACAAACATAAGTGACAACTTAAAAAAATATTCAAGTTAAAGTAGCAAATGAAATAATACTAGTCTCTTCTTAAACTCTTCACTCTCATAAAAATATGGTTTGTTTGGCATTTCTCCACACCAATCAAGCCTTTTTTTTCCCCTACATTAAAACCAAATCAAAGATGAGAAAACAAAAATAATAGAAGGAAGAACTCATACCAAATACTCCAAGGTATCGGGTTTTGCTGGAATGAATTGAAGGAAGGAGAATTGAATGGAGGAGGCATTTAGGGGTTTAGTGAATGGTAGGGTTACAACATGTGACCCCCTTATTCATTTGTTTAATTATTTTTTAAAACCACTTTTTCCACCACTCTTTTAAAATATAAATAGGGCTAAATGCATGTATTTTGGCCAAATAAAAATTTCATAATATTTAACTTATTATGATATAATATTTTAAAATAAATACTTCAAATACCTCAATTTAATTTCATCTAACTTTATAATTTTTCTCTCTAGAAAACTTAATTCCCTTTGAAAAAGTTCTTCTAACTCAAATAATTACATGATAAATTTCAATTACTATAAATTAATTTCATTCAAATATCACTCAAATTTTAAAATTAAAAATTGGGATATTACACCTCCCTCACTCTCTCTCCCCTTCGATATTCAACTCTGCTTGAGTGATTCATTCTCAAAAGTCAGAACCCTCTTGTGTTGTTTCCTCAAATTAAAGTCTCCCTTCCATAACTCTAGGGAGCTCGGAACTATCACCTTGTGGAGATTATCAACGCCACGGATAGAGGCGTTACTGTCACACTCCATACCTCGAGAAAAAGGCAAAATTTTTGGGAGGGCGTGCCCCCTAAAATTACGGAATTTGATTCAAAATTTTTGGAAATTATGCTTTAACTTCATAAATTTTTTAATATTTTTACTTTAGTCTCTATTAAAAAGTCTCATAAAGGGACTAAACTGAAAATGTTGAAATTTTTTTAGGCTAAATCATAATTTCTGAAAATCTTGGGTCCAATTCTATAATTTTCTTCCTCTAATTTCAAATGCTTGACTCTACCAGGTTTCATTTTGTAATTTTCGTCCCCTTGATTTTCATTCCCGGCTCCGCCCCTGTGTAAGTGTAGTTTACAGTTTGTTTCTCTTTTGTAAATTTGTAATCTTTTGAATAATATGATATTACCCTCTTTTCCACATTTCAACGTCTTTGCTCCAATACATCCAATTCCTTCCATCGTGTCGTGTCTGTGTAAACCCTCACTCTCTCTTCCTCTTTCACACGTATCTCCCCCCGGGGGAATTTGTTAAATTTATCGTTGTAATTAGAAATTTGGGTAATTAAGCTTTTTTAAAAGGATTTTCCCTTTTTTCTTCATGTAAATAATATATTTGGAACTATGGTCATTTTTAACAAAGTGCTAAATGGTACTTCCTTCATTTCTAAATATAAGACGAGTTGATTTTTTTTTTTGGAGAGATTAAAGTAGTTAATTAAATTATTCTAGAGTATTTTATTTTTTTATTTTTTTTCTCTAAACTAATTAATTTAACTAATAAACTGATATATAATATAAGGATACACAACATATGATATGATTAAGTATATTCTTTAGCTTTCTTAATCTCCAAAAAAAAAAATCAACACTATTTTATATTTAGAATCGTAGAAAGTAGTAATAACGTGGCAGTGACGTGGCAATAATAAAGAATTTTATCAAAATTAAGCATGACCCCCAAATATTGATTCTTTAGTGAAAAATCCCAACAACGGGGCTCCAAATTGTTAAAAAATGTTGGAACTAATAAAAATATATACTCCTCTCGGTCTTAAATATAAGATATGGTTTGTAGTACAATTTATATATAAACTATGTTCTATATTTAGGATTGAAGGTAGTGTTTTTCAATATTGATTAGGTTGATCATCTTCATGGAAATAAATCAATATAATCAAGGAAAAAAATTATGAAGGATAATTAGGAGACAATATTTTATCCACCTATAGTCCTATATCTTATATGAGTAATTGTTTCGCACACAAAAATGTCGGACTTGCGGTGAGAGTGTCCTCCTCACTCTGAATTCTCTACTCTGAGGATGGACCTTGGGAGAAATATTTGGGGTTAAATATATATTTATTAACTAATTAAATTTTTTATAATTATATAATATTTTTAAAATATTCAGATTTATAATGAAAGTATTTTAACAATTCTATTGTATAAGATAATATACATTGTCTAGTATGAATGTCATATCAATTACAAAATGAGAAGATATCATGAAATTTCGGAAGATTGTCTCATTATATATATATAATATATCAAACTATTAAAAGTTAACAATGTAATTTATAATACAAAATTAATAAAACACTATACTAAATGAAACAATTAAAAATTACCTCCACTTAAAGTAATGCCATTTGCTCTTTTAATGACTTGAAATCACCAATAATTGAATCAAGTAGTGAAAGTGTCAGCTATTTCTCTTTCAATATGAATTACCATATTATCTATAAAAAAATTATCTTCCATCTTGTCACGCAACCATGTCTTAATTATTTTCATTACAGAAAATGAGCGTTTTGAGGTAGCTGTTGAAACTGGAAGAATTAATAAGATGCGAATCAATCGATCAATCAAGTAATACACCTTAGATTTCTCTGTTTTCATCAAAGCACAACATAATTCAGGTAGAGTTGATATATTCTTCAAATCTAGATGACTAGAAGCATCAATAACAAAATGTTGAAGTTGAGACTTCAAAATTATGTTTTCTTGCTCAATAAAATCAGCAGGATAGTATTTTGCAATAAGAGTGCAAATATTATCAATGTTAAAAGTTTTATAAGCATCCTTAGGAATCAAATTAGAGTTAAGTGTCAAAAGCTCCAAAATTTTGTCCTTAAATTTCATACTCAACTCTTACAACTATTTATCTATTATAACTAAAAGTATTTCCACTTTATAATGATGCTCCATGACCCTCTTGTATCTTATAAGGTCGTCCATGTTTATAATGACCCGGAACCAATTCCGGTGGGTCCACCCTAACCCCGTGTGGAGTGGACCACGAAGACGGCTGAAGTTATACACGTTCATATTCTAATTTCTAATATTGTTTTTTTTTTATTTGGGTCAAATTTCAACAATCACCAATAATCAACACAAAAACTCACATTCAAAGCATGAGCTTGTACCTGCGACTTCCTTTGGCTTCTAACATGTGAAATGACATTTCTCAAAATTTACCAGAGATCATAATTTAACTTTTGAGAAAAATAGACCATCGCTTTTTGAGAAAAAGCTCATCCCGTGAGCTTTTGACTTTTGAGGCTTTTTTTAGAAAAAGCCGAGTAAGAAAAAAAGCTAACCTAAACACTCCCCTTCTAGGGCTGTTTGGACAAAGAGTTTGGTGAGCGTTGAAAGAAAAAAAAGTCCAAGTAGATGGATAAGTATAAAAAAAGCTCTATAAGGAATGTATGGGTAAGCTTTTTTCTTACCCTTTCTAAAAAAGCCCCAAAAGTCGAAGCTCACGAAATGAGCTTTTTCTCAAAGGCTAATGGTCATAATGCGCACTGCCGCTAGAAAAAGCCCCAAAGTCGAAGCTCACTGAATGAGCTTTTTCTCAAAGGCTAATGGTCATAATGCGCTGTCGCTAGGCCCCACTCCTTATCCCTCATCTCTAATTCCCCCCCCCAAAAAAAAGACCCTTCATGTCTATTTCTTGTCTTCTTCTTCCTTCTCTAGGTATATTAATATATCTTAAATAGAATATTTTCACCTATTTCCATGTCTTCTTTTATCCCCATAATAATTCATATATTTCAATGTATTTTCTATGTTTAATATATATATTGGTAAATAATCTTTTGAGTTTCTATGCACTGGACGGAATAATCTTTTGTCCCCAACTTGTATTGATCCTAATCATATTTAATACATATCAGGATCAATAAAATTTGGGTTATTGCATAATTTGTTTGTGAAAGTGTTCACTTAAATCAATGTTAGAAATTTTTTTGAGTTCAAGGTTTAACTGAAAGTGTTAGAATGAAGTAATTTTACCTTAATATATATAATTAATATGTATATATAGTATTCAATATGATTTATATCATTTTTAGTCATTTTCCATCTCAACTGACTTTTGAATAATAATTCAAACACTCACTAGTTTAGAAAAAAAAAAGTCACTTCTGCAATCGTCAAACGGGCCATGCAAACAAAAATTAATTACATTTACAACATGACTTTTTTTCTACTGGGCTTCTACAAAAGTTAGATAGAAAATAAGTTACTACTCCTATCGCTAACTAGAGCTAGGAAATCTGGCCGAGCCCGTCGGGTCGGCCCGTTTAAGCCCTGGCTCTGCAGGTGTAACATCCCATTTGAAAACGGCAGATTTTTTTTTTTTAAAACGTTTCCAAATATTTCAAGCAGAGTAGTCAGAGTAGAGCATTGGAGCGAGTAAGTAATTTACATTACATTCAAAATATGGACCATAGTGTAATTGTATTGGATTACAGTCATCCAGAATTCTTAAAGATTAAAGAAACTAAGGGAAACGATAGATAATGTAGACACGTCCCGGCCTACTTCGGTTGCTTGCCTCGATCGCCTAAGATTGGTCCTCCGACACGATGCTACAAGCGAGATCCATTCCACATATGGATCTCGGGTAACGGTTAACCTTATGCTCAAATAAAACAAGATACGTACAACGAGATATTCATTTCAATACGGCATATCATCACAAAAGCAAACAAAGGCGGATGTATGACCAATAACATGGACGAAACATAAGCACAAAGCGGTATGTAAAGTCTCTCTCGACTAGTTCTGCACATATCCAAGGCCACGCCACAACGTCTCCTCGCTGCTAGGAATAACTCAAACGGCATTACCAATACTATAATCCGTGGGTAAAGCCGTAAGTATCTCCGACGATTCTCAACAACCTCGCCTATGAACGTATCTTTAACGCAAAAGTATATGAGCAGCATAGAGTTAGGGTTACGTGACGCGTCCATACCTTAATTGCGAGATATCCGGCTCTTCCGGCTAAAAGCGGTACTTTTTGACGGCCGTACGTAAAACAAATAAACAAAGGGCAAACAAATGGAACGATGGAATTTTGACACGGTTTGACGTCGAAGTATTCTAATCGAATAACAACACACTTATGAATATTTGGCAGCATAACAGGCATTTTAGGTGAAAAAGACCATTTTGCCCTTACTACCCCTATTTGGCGGAATTTCGCCAAAACTTTGTTACTTTGACCTTATTCCATTTCAAAATTATCCCCACTATGTTTTTACCTCGTCAGGCATCTTTCAATGCAATGAGGCTTAAAAACAAGTATAGGAATATATTCTGAAACTTCCTAGATCAAAATAACAGTTCTACTATAACTACCGAAAGACTACGGAAACTAAAAACTAAAGACAGAAGAACTTACTCGAGGCAAGGCACAATTTTTCCAGAGCTTCTCTCTCTAGAACCTCTCTCTAGGATTCGATCTTTGGTGTGAAGAATGAGAGGAGAGGTGCTTACTATTTATAGGGAAAAATAGGGACAAGGTGGGTATTAACAAAAAGTCTTCAGAAATGATTCTGGCCGTTGGATCTAGGGTTTTGTAAGATGGAATCTTGACCATTCAAGGTCTTGGTCGACATCAAGGGCCCAAAAAGTCAAAGAATGAGTTGTCATCCAATGATGACTCTTGCTTTATGGCCTCCCGGCCTAGATAAAGCTACCCGATCGGTGTCCGTTTCGCGCGATTTCGCGAAACTCAAAAATCCGGGCATGTAACTTTGAAGATCTTTTCATCCTCTTTCATATTATCTATTTTGATCCACTTTTTGATCATATCCAGGTATTCTCCGGTGCGTCGGAAGATATTTGGACAAACGCGTCCGATTCTGAAAATCGCTTCCGATAGAACCAACTTCTCGGACAATAATTCGTTTGAATCGTAAAACGTCTAGTTGTTGCCTAACTTAATCCCGTGTTTGAAAACACACAATTGTTTCTATAGGTTCTCACTTTGCCTATCTCGGCTCTACTCTATCTCGATCGCTTTCCGTCTTATTAGGAATTAGGGTTTTCGGTTGCGAAATTAACGTCGGTAAATTCTTTCTTCGTGTAAAAATTTACTTGTTCTTAATTTGATCAGTCTGAAAATACTTTTACCTCTGGTTTACTGTAGAATTTATTTCTAACTTTTCCCTCGGCCTCGCCTATAAGCGACTCACCGCATGATATTATTATTTTATTCTAATTACCATTTTAATTATTTAAACAATTCTTTTTAATTAAAAATACTAAGAATTTCGGCCCCCTCTTTTAAAAATTCAGATTTATTTATTTTTCTATAATTTTTTCCATTTTTTACAAATATAATATTTTTTATCAAAAATTCCCGTTTTACCCTCGCCCGTTAGGGCTTAATCGGCCTAATTTCTTCGTTTAGTGATCTTTTTAGGATTAGGTTTCTTCATATATTTATCTTTACTAATTTACAGTATATTGTTATCTTACAAACTTCTATCTTGATATTGTCATTTTATATCCTATGTAAAATATTAAAAATGTTTACCTCATCCTGGTTACTTTATGGTTCGAAATGCTTTTTAAACTTTTCTTCATGTTATTTCCTCCGAAATAATTTATTAAATTCTCATAATTAGGGATAACACTTCCATAGTTTTCTCATAATTTTTCATGATCTTTCAGTATTTATCATAATATTTTTAGACTGTTTTTATCACCATTATATCATATTTAGTCATTCCGTTCATCGATTTTCCTGTAACTTTTTTGACAATTTACTCTATAATTATAACAATTTTCTATAACAGTTTTATCTCATGAATTTACTTCATTAAAACATTCATTAATTTTCCTTTATCTCAGAAATTCCAGATTTGCTAAAAATCCGGGTATTACAAAGGGCTCGGGCTTGAAAAATAGGCTAAAATTTTGAAATTGGCCCTTGTAGGGCTTCGGGCTTAACCAGGCCGGCCCGTTAGGCCCGTTTAACTGTAGCTTTTTTTATTAAAAAAATTAATTACCTAGACTTCCACTTAATGAATGTGTTTATTTGTAATTACTTAGATTTTTTTAGTTTAAACTATAACCCTTTTTTATGTTTATTATTATTCTATTAAAACACATAAGTAGTTATTATAAATTTTAAAGAAGGGATGTTTTCATATTAAATAAAAACATACTTTGGTATTCCAATATTATATAAGTAATAAATTATAAATATATTTTGTGTAAAATAAGTATAATTATTTTTACTTGTCGATAAAATCATGTATGAACCGAAGGAATTTGTAGACACAAAAAAAATTACGAGAGTGAAAGGTATTTTGTCGTAGGCATACATAAAACAATTCCTTTATTTAATATTTTTTGAAAAAAATTGAAAAAACATATTCTTTGTATTTATTTGTTTTTTTTTATTACGAATTAATAAATGTGTTTATTTGTTGAATGATTTATATTGTTTAGATATTAATGTTGATAACATTTATTTGATAGATTAGAACTTTAATGGTTGCAATTTACTAATTATATTTATTTGAAAAAATCGAAGAAAAAATAGTTAAAATTTGGAATAATAATTTCCAAGCCTTATAGGGCCGGCCCTGGCCCTGGTACTATTGGGCCGGGCTTTGAATATGTTTTCCTTACTCCAGGCCCTGGCCCTGACCCTGTCGAGCCGGACTGACCCTGATTCTCAGCTACTGCTAACCCAAAGAGGCCTAATACAAGAAGGGTAAGAGATGTGTGGTTCAAATGCTTCCTTGCCTTAGCTTGAGCTAAGCGAATTACCAATAAAAAAGAAGAGGAGGAAACATGGTTATATTTAGAGTAAATACCCTTTTGGGTCCTTAGAAAAAAACACGGACCCCATTTTGGTCCTTCACACAACGAAATACCCTTTTTAGTCCCTGAAAAGGACGAATAAGGGTCGATTGGTGAACATTTTGGTCCCTCGCAAATTTCCAAAAAGCCCTTTTTAGTTCATAAAAAAAATCTCATTTTAGTCCCTGGGGTCCGTATTTTTTGTCGGGGACCCAAAAGGGTATTTACTCTTATATTTAAACTTAAATTAGTTTACGAGACCAAATTGACAAATTTGTTATTAAAATAATTTTAAATGTATGATATCAACTATATATCAATTTTCTTTTAGGTTAATATTTTTTTTTTGAAATGATCAAAATACCATTATGTTACGAACCTACATAAGGCCCAACACCGAGACGGCCCAATAGGAGATAAATGGTAAATCAGGATCTACCTATAATAAAGGGGAATCCTATCTTATCTACAGTCCAGATATATCTAGATGTATATCTGGTAGTTGAGATATCAGAGGCCTCCGATCACAGGATCTAAGCGACTTAACCTAAGGTGAACTCTATAAATATAGGAGTAAAACCCTAAGGTATACACGTTCTAACCTTGAACTATTTACATACTGTCACACTGTGCACACACACCACCCCTCTTGGCGAAGAGCCTAGTCTGTGTACAGTGATCCCACTCTCTTCAAGATATCTGCACCATAGATATTATGGCTGAGTGTCTTGATCCAACAATAAAGCACTAGCCCATCCGGTTAGACATCTGGGTTCTACACCATAACATTGGCGCCGACCGTGGGGACGTTAAATTTCGATCCCCGTCACCACCGATGGCTAACACTAGAAGCAGCAGTTGGAACCCTCAGCCTAGAAATCCACAACAGGCCGAGGCAAATCAACACCATCAAGCTCAAGAGCAGCTGCAGCCCGAGGATATCCCGGAGGGGAACGTTACTGACACGGCGTCCAAAACGCATGACGTGGCGGCAATGGAGACCTCGGCTCCAAATCCAGACGTCATTCTCCTGCAGAAAACATAGGATTCAATGCTGAGGCGAATGGAGAACAGTGAAAAGCGTAATAACCTCCAGCGCTAGGAAGACCTCAGAGTAATACAACAGATGATGGAGGAACGATTTAAGAAGTTTGAAACGTTAGTTGAGAAAGAGGGTCGTGAAGATTCACGTGGAACGAAGGAAAGGATGACACAAGATACCAGTAGTCCATCTCACAGTGGAGGGCCGAGAAAAGCGCTGCGGGATGTGAGGCAGAACTACTCAGGGGACGAGTTCAACCATCAACCTTGAACTTGAAAAAGCTGCGCCTGGAACGGATCTCGGAAGATGAAGACCGAGATACGGAGAGAACAGCCTGGGCTCGGGGCTCCCCTAGAGAGTATAAAATGAAGTACCTAACCGATCTTAACAGAAGCCCATTCTCCGAGGAAATTGCCATCGCACCATATCCAAGGAATTTTGATTTGACGCACCTCCCGAATTATGATGGGACCCAGGACCCACGCGCTCACCTCGACACGTTCGAGCTACTCATGTTTGTTCGACTGATTAAAGGCCCGGTCATCTCACGGCTTTTTGCAGCAACGTTAACCGGACCGGCTCAGAAGTGGCTCCATACCCTACCTACTGATTCGGCACACAACTTTGAAGACCTCGGACGCAAATTTGAATTGAATTTTGCAACTAGTAAGAAGCAGCCGAAGTCCCAATTCACTTTGAGCAAAATAAACAGAAAAAAGGGAGAGACACTTCAGAAATATCTAGACTGGTTCAAGGAGGTGGCTTTACAAGTACGTTCACTCCTGGAGGATGTTCACGTGCACTGCTTCATTGATGGGTTGGATCCCTCGTCTCGATTGGCTAAGAATATTTTTAAGAACCGAGTCTACACTCTCACTGAATTCATACTCGAGCAAAGCAGTATTTGGAAGTAGAACAGATGGAGATAGCCAATGTTGTTGGAACCGAGAAGCAGGGAAATATGTCAGCCGAGGTTAAGGATCAGCCTGGCAAACGAAAAGAAGAGGCCCCGCCCCGTACACGGAATCGAGAGGGCAGACCTTGAGGAGAAAGACCTGAAGGAAAAACAAGGTATGAAAGATATACCCCTCTGAACGTTCCTCGTTCCCAGATTTGGAAGGAGGTAGCCTATACCGAGATGAAAAGAGCCGACAGGCCTCGGCCTCCACAAAACCGACCCACAACTGACCAATCCAAGTTTTGTGCGTTCCACGACAGACCGGGACACACCACGGATCAATGTTATGAACTCCGAGACGCCATTGAGAGGTTCATCATGGATGGCAAATTACGCCAATACGTGATAAAAACCCAGGGGTGTAAAAATAACAAACGCAAGCAAGGAGGCCGTAGTAGAAGCCCGACCACTGACCCAAAGAAAGACGAGAAGCGACGAAATTCAACCAGCGAGGACGACGAGTTCCCAGAAGCCCAGTTCCACTGCAACGTCGTCAGTGGAGGCTTTGGTGGGGGAAGAGATACCATAAGCCAGCGCAAGAAATACTTGAGAGAAGTCCTCTCCGTTATGGATCTCCTAATGTTCAAAGACGACACTACCAAACCGACGCCCCTACCATTAGTCTTTATTAATGAAGAGTTGAAGGACGTAGTTCCGGGATATCAGGATGGCTTGGTTATGACGGCAACCCGGCGCGAAGGTCTTGGGTTGAAAGGGTTTTTGTTGATGCAGGGAGGATATCATCAGCTGGGATGCCTTCAACAGGATGAAGATGGATGTAGAAGATTTGAAACCATGCAAAACGACCCTCAAAGGATTCAACGGAGAACATTTACCTCCCAAAGGGTATATCAACCTAAGACTAACACTGGGAACCAAATAGGCGTTCAAATACGAACGGGTAAGATTCATAGTGGCCGACTTCCCTTCCCCCTATAATATCATATTGGGCAGACCGACCATCCATAACTGGGACATGCTAGTATTTACAAAGCATCAGAAGTTGAAGATGGTGGACAACAAGAATAAGGTAGTTGTTGTTAACGGACATCAGAAGGAGTCTCGGCAGTGTTATTTCGAGACTGTCCGGGAGGGAGAAGGGGGACCATCATCACCGCCTCGGATCCGCAGGGGTGAACGACTCCCAGACTCAGGAAAGGACAGGAAGTCCGGACGTCCAGTAAGCATGGTAGAGCTCGACCTTAGGGACGAGCCCGAGATCCCATGTCTAGAACCAGAAGGTGAGTTGGAAGAATTAATCCTCAGAAAGGATCCCTCACAAACTACGAAGATTGGGGGAACGATGAGTCCGGATTTAAAAACCAGTTTGATTGAGTTCCTGAAAAAGAACCAGGATGTATTCGCATGGATGTCATCTGGGATACTAGGGATTGACCCTAACTTCTGCTGCCACAAACTACCTATCCGGCGGGGTCGACACCAGTGGCGCAGAAGAAGAGAAATATCGGAGCCGATAGACAGAAGGCGTTGGAGCAGCATGTCAAGGAACTATTGGCAGCCAGGTTCATCAATGAAATACAATACCCCACGTGGCTCTCCAACGTGGTTATGGTAAAAAAGCCAAATGGAAAATGAAGGGTATGCACGGATTATACCAACTTAAACAAAGCCTGCCCAAAAGATTCCTACCCGATGCCAAACATCGACCAATTGGTCGACAACTCTTCGGGCTTTCAATTGCTATCCTTCATGGACGCCTATTCTGGTTATAATCAAATCCCCATGCACCCGGACGATCAGGAGAAGACGGCCTTCATAACCGACAAGGCCAACTACTGCTACAACGTGATGCCTTTCGGGTTAAAAAACATCGGGGGCCACCTATCAACAGATGATGAACAGGGTTTTCGCTGACCAGATCAGACAAAACATCGAGGTTTACATTGATGACATGATCGTGAAAACTAAAGACCCGGAAGACCATATCCGGGATCTGGAGCAAACGTTTGACAAGTTGACAAGATTTCAGATCCGTTTGAACCCAGCTAAATGTGCATTTGGAGTCCCAGCCGGGAAATTCCTAGGTTTTTATGTTGACAAACTGTGGAATCGAAGCTAATCCTGATAAATGCAAGGCCGTCCTTGACATGCAGGCCCCGAGGACGAAGAAGGAAGTCCAGCAGCTGACCGGCTGCTTGGCCGCCCTTACTAGGTTTTTACCAAGATCGGCGGAGAATGCGGTCCCATTCTTCAGGTTGCTAAAGAAGGAAACTCAGGGAGGATAGAACACGGACTGCGAGGTAGCTTATGAAAAGATCAAACTCTGTCTGGTGACCCCACCAGTCCTGTCAAAGCTTGATCCGGGGGAGTCCTTGTTCTTATATCTGTCAGTTAGAGAAGAAGCAGTAAGTGCGGCCCTAGTGAGAGAAACCGACGTCAGCCAGGCACCAATTTATTTCATAAGTAAGGCATTACAGAGCTCGGAACTACGATACCAAAAGCTTGAAAAAGTGGCTTTCGCCCTACTTATCTCAGCAAGAAGGCTTCGGCCTTACTTCCAGGGACATCGAATAGTGGTCCGAACTAGCCAACCGCTCCGAAAAATATTACACAAATCGGACCTGGTAGGAAGAATGACCAGCTGGGCCATCGAGTTGTCTGAGTTTGACATCACCTACGAAGCCCGGCATGTAATCAAATCGCAAGCGTTGGCAGATTTTGTGAGGGAACTCACCCCGGCAGATAGGACCGACACAGATCAAGACAAAATGTGGAAGGTTTATGTTGATGGTTCCTCGAATGCAAAGGGTAGCGGAGCAGGAATCATAGTCGAAATCCCGGAGGGTGTTGCCATTGAACACTCCCTTCAACTGAAATTTCTGACCTCGAATAACCAGGCCAAATACAAAGCCTTACTTGCCGGACTATTGCAGACCAGAGAACACGGAGCACATAGAGTAAGGGTTTTCACCGACTCGCAGCTCGTAATAGCATAGATTGAGGGCACTTATCAGACAAAAGGTTCTTTATTGGCCAAGTATCTCAATAAGGCAAAGGAAGTGATCTCCGGCTTTGAAGAGGTGATCGTCACTCATATTCCAAGAGAAGAAAACACCAGAGCCGACATCCTCTCCAAACTAGCCAATACCAAAGGCTCGGGAAACCACCAGATCGTCATCCAGCAAAACTTAACAGAGCCGAGCTGCATCATGACTATCTTGGCAACGACAGATTGGAGAAAACTAATTGAGGATTATCTAGAAAGAGGAATTGTTTCGACTGACTCAACCGAAGCTAAGAAAGTGATCCGAGAGGCCGCCATCTACACGATGATCGATGACCAGCTATACCAAAAAGGTTTGCACTCTCCAATGATGAGATGCTTGGGTACATCTGAGGCCAAATATGTGTTGGCCGCGATACATGAAGGAGTCAACGGCCACCACATGGGGGGCAAAGCTTTGGCTTGGAAAGCTCTACGTGCTGGTTATTACTAGCCAACCATGATGGCAGACGCGACAGAAGCCATCAAAAGATGGCCAGAAACATGCCAAAACCATTTGGCCCCCGCCAGCAGAGTTAAAAGGCATCTCGGCCCCTTGGCCTTTTTACAAATAGGGTATGGATCTCCTTGGGCCATTCAAAGCAGCTCCCGGACAGTTCAGGTGGCTCATTATGGCGGTAGACTACTTTACTAAGTGGATTGAAGTCGAGCCCTTAGCAACTATAACCTCGGCTCACATACAAAGGTTTTTTCGTCATAATATTGTCTCTCATTTCAGAATCCCAGCCGAGATAGTCACGGACAATGAGACCCAATTTATAGATAAAAGGTTCCAGGATATGATGTGGGACCTTGACGTTAAGCAGCACTTCACCTCGGTCATCCGCAATCAAACGGCCAGGCCGAAGTGGCCAACAAGGTCGTCCTAGATGGCTTAAAGAAGCGGATGCAAGATGCAGAGTCCAACTAGGTCGAACAACTCTATAGTGTACTGTGGGGGTATAGGACCAGCGTACAGACCTCAACCCAGGAAACCCCTTTCCGGTTGACTTATGGATGCAAGGCAATGATCCTAGTTGAGATAGGACAGCCGTCGTGGAGGAAGGTAAAAGCTCTTCAAGATGGAGAGGAGTCGAACGAAGACGCTTTAAGGACAGAGTTGGACCTGATAGACGAGATCAGAATCACGGCGCACTGCAGAGAGCTAGCCGCCAAACAACTCATTGCGGCAAAATATAATCGGAAGGTCAGACCCCGTTCTTTCAACAGGGGCAACCTAGTACTTCGACGCGCAGTATTGACGCGTCATAGCTCGCTCCTAGATAAGAAGATGAATTGTCATTCCGACCCTGATCAGGTCAAAATGTTTAAGCGTTGCGTTTCAGACACCACGGCTGGACATGTGACAGTGTTCCCTTATCCTGGTTATGATCCCAGACAACGGAACCGGAACTCGATAGTGCGGTTAAAATAAAAACCCTACGCGGTTAAAAGAAGAAAACCCTACCACAGATTCCCAGGCGCCAAGTCTGGAAGAAAGCACAGATCTGCATTCCTAAAGACCCTGGCCCGGTCATCGAATTACCAATATAAATTGGGATTTCTAATAAGTAAATTCGTCTAGAGGACAAATTGAAAAAACTTCGTCAATCTAAACTAAAGCGGAATTCAGAACAATAATTAATTTGTCCCAGGACAATGGTTACAAAAGCTGGTACGAAACACCAGGAGAAAACACAAGATTAAAAAGGTCAAGCTCTCATGAAGGAGGAGCGGCGCTACTGGATGGAGCAACCACATCAGAAGTCCCGGCTCCGACCTGACCTCGATCGTTGGCCTCGGAACCATCCTCGTCGCCTTGCCTTTCATCCGCTGGGGATAAGGATTCTGGCCCAGGCGATAGAGGTGGAGGGACTAGGACACCATCCTGCACATAAGCCCGGTAGTCATACCCTGCAGTATTTAAGGAAACGGTGGGGTTAAGATGTTGGATTTGTGCCAGCGCCATCGCGAAACAATCCGCCGTAGCCTCTTTTAAGGACTCTACACAATCCAGGTGGGCTTGCGTCTCCTCGGCAAGGGCGGCCTTGGTCGTGTTGAGCTCGGAGAACAAATCAGTACGTTGAGTTTGCACGGACTTCACAGCTTCCATACTCTGGGTATGAGCCTCTTGTAGCGCGGCAAGGTCCGTACTCGTTTTTTCCAGCGCTTCCTTGGTCAGCAGAAGCTCCTCGGTCGCTTTACCAGTGGTGGCCCTGGCAATACCAAGCTCCTCTTCTGCCATCTTCTTCTTCACCTCCGCCTCCTCTTTCGCCAGTTTAGTCCGTCGTAGTTCGACCTCGGACCCGACGTATTTGCCCTTCAGATGGAGCAATGCCTGAGCCAACCCGATAGACTTGCATAAATGACTTTGCACGTTGTGAGCCAACCGCTCGTCGATGTCGGACAGTGGTAGGGCATTCATAAACTGACGCGGGGGGAAAAATGCAAGGCCAAGTTCTTCAGTCACCCCCTTTTCCCATGCGAGGCTACGAGGGATTTCAGGAGTAGAAGGGGGGGACAGGAGTTCGGATTGGAGAAGAAGGAGCCAGTGATTCCGAAATGGGGACTTCTTGACCTTTCTGGGCTGGGACGACTTTCCCGGAAGACTGTCTTGCTGCAGGTGAGGAAGACGCGTCAGGTGCGGTCGAACCCTTCGTTTTCCTGGCTCTCGTCACACGGGAGGTCGTAGGGGCTTTTTCCTTCCCCGCATCGGGAGCGGCGCGCTTCTTGCTAACCCTGGCACTCGAATTACTAGCACCCGGGTTAACATGGGACAGGTACTTAGGTAGTCCTGACATATCTTGATCTGTATCACAGGAAATAAACACATATATGAGTACAAGCTAATGACCAGTAAGCAAAGACACACATACAAGCGGAAGACCAGAAAACAAAGGGACCATACTAATTATAAACCCAGACCCGGTACCAGCTCCTTTAATAAAATAGGCCTCGCTTTTGAAGCCGGATACCGCAATATAGGACGTTAGCCGATCAACCGAGGTGACCTCCTCGGCTGGAAGATCATCGGGCTCAACCTGATAGGAAGAGGAGGTCAATTTGTGATGGTCCTCTGTCCAATACAGCGGGAATCTCCACTCAACATCTTTAGCCTCGGCCCCTTTAAGAAACCAGGGCTACTCTCCAGGCTTAGCAATGACTTTGAAAAACCCGATCTTAAAATGCTTGAACAAGTCGGAGAATGCGGTCATAAGTCTCCTATCTGGATCACTCTGGAGGGAAGTCAAGCCCTTCAATTTTTCCGACTCTTTATTGGAGCGAGGAGTGAACAAGCAAAAGAAGTAGAAAAATAGGGTGGCTGTACAAGGAACGGGTTGGGGAAAGGAGGTGCATAAGTGCTCAAAAGCTACTAGATAGGCCCACCCATTGGGGTGAAGCTGCGTGGGTGCAAGATGAAGGTGGTTCAAAGCATAAATCTAGAACTCGGTAAACGGGAAGCGAATACCGAGCCGAGTCATGTACTCTCAATAGAAAAGGAAAAAATTGGTATGACCAACTTCCCTAGTTGAGCAAACAGGTTCCTTGTCATGGGGAGGGCTAAGAAAGCACCCATCTAAATTCTTTAGACCCAATCGTTTAACATCGACGTTGGACATCAATGAATGCGTTTTCATAACCTCGTGCGCCACCCATGGATATTTCCTACATAAGGCCTCGGGGGGGCTAGACAAATTCGACTCCCCGGCGTCAGATCAGGCGCTATGAGGGGAAGATGCCGAGTCCATTTTCCTATAACACAAAGCAAAAATACTAAGATCAGCAAGTGTGGAAATACTTGACACATGAAGGTTATCGTGTGGAGGGATAACATTGGGCGAACTCGGACGACGCAGACTCTTAGGGTTCGGGTTTGGGTCAGAGGGTGACCTATGACGACAGGAGCCCAGAATGATGTTGGCCCGGGAATATTCGCCATTCGCGATATAATATGAACTCGAGGCGATACAGTCCCAGCAAGGGCCAAGGTACCCTTTTGGAACGGGGTCCGACCTAGGACGACGGGGAGCCTCATAAAAGTTATAGGTTGTACCGGGACAGCCTCGGTCTCATCCCAACTCTCAGGGAGAGACCTAATATCGGAACCAGTGCTTCGAGACCTAGCAACGGAAAGACGAGACGATCCAACAGTCCTCCTACCAGATCCACCATGGAGAAAGGAGGCTAGCCTTTGCTCCTCAGAGAGGGGAGTGCCAAGCAACCAATGACTAGTTTGAGGATAACATACACGCAGTGCTTCCTCCTCTTCTGGGGTTAAATGCTAACTCAACGAGGGAGATTGATTAACTTTACCCATGGACACCGAGGGGGGAGGCAACCTAAAGAGGCATAAAATGACCAATGAGGAACATAGCGGAAATCCCCCCATGAGCAAAGACATGCGGCTATGGTCAAAAAACCAGAACTCAACCAGGGAACTACTCATCTAAGCCTACCCTCAATACGGAAGCAAAAGAAGCGAAAAGCAGAAATCGATAAACCAGTAAACGGTGAAAAATAAGCATGGTAATGGTAGGAAAATGACAGGTATACCTGATATAAACTGAAGACTGATGAACTCCGAAGCGATGAGATTCGAAAAGCGACACAAACACGAGCGTTGCGAGAAAGAGCAAATCCTTTTGAGAACCAGAGAAAAATAACGGAAGAAACGAGGATGAGAAAGAGAGGGAAATATGAATTATGAGCGAATGCACAAGCCATAAGCAGTGTGATGCCGAAACGTCGGGGGTAAAAGAGTCAATTCAGCCTAAAAGTAGAAGTGACGAACGGCGCGTGATGAGAGCATTAAATGCGCGCGAAACTCGGTACTGGCTTGGCAGGGCGGTTGCAATCTCACGCCAATCCCAGAAAGGCAGGTGTCAGGGGGCCATGATGGCGAATGTGGAAGGGTCCTCACCTCGAAGTCAGGTGAAACCCTTAGTGATTAACGCCGGCCATCAAACCCCTACACGACTGCCTCGGTACGATGAGCTTAATACCTCAAATCCACGTAACTCCACAATTCTACCCCAGAATTTTGAGTTTCTAGGGGTGGTCTCGGATCCTGAGATATGACCTCGGATTCTCAAGCAAAGGCAACCTAAAGAGGCCGGCATAGACTCACCCTGGAAATCGCAATGGCCCAAACCACCCAGGTGGTTGAACACCTGTTGATCTCTCAAACTACGTGGGCTTTGATCCCTCGGCAGGGTACGTAGGTCCTATGCATTGTCCCTAGGTCAAGCCCTATCAAAGCAAATATCAAACAGGCTAGTACGTAGGGGCCAACCTACCCCGGTACCGCACCGTGAACCAGTGATATGGAGCCATGATACATCCCGGCAGGTCAAAAGCTTGAACTACCGGGCTGGGGGGCAACTGTTACGGACCTACATAAGGCCCAACACCGAGACGGCCCAATAGGAGATAAATGGTAAATCAGGATCTACCTATAATAAAGGGGAATCCTATCTTATCTACAGTCCGGATATATCTAGATGTATATCTGGTAGTTGAGATATCAGAGGCCTCCGATCACAGGATCTAAGCGACTTAACCTAAGGTGAACTCTATAAATACATGAGTAAAACCCCAAGGTATACACGTTCTAACCTTGAACTATTTACATACTGTCACACTGTGCACACACACCACCCCCCTTGGCGAAGAGCCTAGTCTGTGTACAGTGATCCCACGCTCTTCAGGATATCTGCACCATAGATATTCTGGCTGAGTGTCTTGATCCAACAATAAAGCACTAGCCCATCCGGCTAGACATCTGGGTTCTACACCAGAACACATTAAATAATACATGAGAGTGAGGAAAATAAATAATTAGACGTTATCTTTGCACAAATATTTATTTCAATTTTGGTATGAAATATTAATTTATGGAAAAAACTTAGTTCAAATTATTTCTATTTATTAGGTAAATTTTTCAAAATAAATATTGCCATGTGGACTTTTGTTCAAATAAAAAATTCATATTTATAAAATGTTAAAAATCTGTTGAAACCTTATTTATAATAAAAAATCACACATGACAAAGTGTGATTGAAAAATTTAACCTAATGGATATAGGCCACTTGACCTATCCTAAATTTAAATACAAATAAAACATTTTGGAGCCGTGAATACATATCACTCATTAAAGTCTAATGCTTTGAAAACAATAAATAAGCTAGAGGTGTTCACTTATGTCCCGCACCAACCATCTCTAGTCACTTCAGGATGAATGGGTTCGTCATAAAAAATTTCGAGACGCACAAAATTACTACTGAGACGAGACAAGACATGATACATGATAGGTTTTGTCCCGTTTGTTAGATCCTATGTTTTAATGATAACAAAACTTAAAACAGAGTTGGAAAGGTTTTTGTAGAGGGTTATATTGATTTGAAAAAGGTTTTGATGAATACAAGGATCATCTACTGCGAAAATCAACTGATCACTCAAGTTAGTCTTTAGAGAAAATAACTCAAAACTGTAGTGACCACTAGAAGAGTTAAACTCAGATCACTCAAGTAATGCTAGAAAATTTACCTTCACTACCATACCACTATAGTGATTCTCTAGGTGATCAATTTTGTAAAGATTTTTCAAAAGAGAAGATCACTCGAGTGATCACTCCAGTGATGTTTTAAATTGTCATTACCACGGTGCTCCATTCTAGTGATCAGTTTTGTGAAAAGTCTTTAAAGATAAGATCACTTGAGTGACTACTCAAGTGATATGTTCAATTTTGATCATCATAACATCATCACGATGATCTGTCCTAGTGATTAGTTCTTTAAAAACATTTTGAAGTTAAGATCACAACTCGAGTGACTACTTGAGTGATGTGTATAAAAGTGCATCACTAGCACAACACCACGATAATCTTGGTAGTGCTCAAAATACTTGAAAATTTTCTAGGTGTAAGATCACTCGAGTGATGTGTAAAAAGTGCATCACTACTAGTAAACTGCAGTGATGACATCTGATGATCTGTTTCTTATAAAAACAAAAGAAATAAGATCTCTCGAGTGATCTTGTTATTCTCATCTATAATGATGTTCTTAGTTATTAGTTTTCAAAAGAAACGAGATTCGAGTGATCCTATTTTGTGCATAACTGCCATATCACTGTAGTGACCCATCCAGTGCTCTGTCTTGATAAGTAAAGATTACTCGAATGAAGCATTTTCAGAAAATAGAGCATCATATCGAAATTCTCGAAACTCATTCATATCTTGTTCTTTTTGCTTCAAATTTCTCTAACACTTCATTACAACAATGTTTAAGCAATTGACATGTTATCAATCATGGACCAATTAACATACAAAATGCAAAAAATACTTTATGTGTCAAAAGCATCAAACGCTAAACATGATCTCTACTCTAATGGCTAATTCCTAAAACACAAAGAATGTTATGATATTTTAACAGCTACAATCAAAGACCAAACACTCTAACATGATATAGCTGGTCCCATCCTATTCAAGTCCTGACAAGACTAGGACATAGGATGGAATTGTTGTCCCATGTCCTTTTTCGGGTGGGGATGCGGGATGGGTTGGTCCCATCCCATAAACACCCTTATAATTACTTGTTGAGGGGGCGTACTGTTTGATTCTCTTTTGTATTCATTTTTAAAAAAATAGGGGCCTTTTCCACAATTTTTCCTTGTTTGAAATAATTGTGGAAAAGTCCCCATTAAAAATTCTATTGATGAGGATGATCTAAATTTTAGATCAAATCCTTATGAAATTATAAAGACTAAAAACCACGATTTAAAACTAGATGAATTGACACTAGAACTAAAACTTGATTAAATTATAAGTGCTAGCAATTATATTACTCCCATTTTCTCTTTTATGTCCCAAATACTTCCTAAACCCCAAAAATATTTGTATGTGATGAGCATGTATAATTTTATATTCTTCCCTCCCACAAAATGTGTTGATAAATAGGTCCAAACACCAAACCCATATAAGTGAGACACAAATAACAAATAAGGAAAATTATAGATAAATATATGTAATATATCCTTTTTGTTTGAAAGAAAGGAGGGGTGGTCAAAAGTGTAAAACAGTTTTAAATATATGCAAGGGCGTGGGTGGCAAAGAGACAACGGTTTAAAACTTGGTTATATACTGAATTTGACAATCACAGTTTATTAGTGGTTACTAACATTTGTTTTTTTTTTTTTTTGCATTAACAATGACGGGCACTAATGGTTTGAAGTACAACGGCATAATCGAACCCGTGACCTCCCACTAAATGGGGAGTTGCCATACTAGTGATACCACTACGCCACTAGGGGCAGTAGTGGTTACAACACTTTTTGCTTATTCTTATTGTCTATCATAACTTACAAAACAAAACATGGGGAAAATTAATTAATTTTTTTGTTCATATAGTCTTGACTTGATTGTAACTTAATTAGTCCTAACACTTTGACTTAATGTAACTCAGTTCCTATAGTTTTGACTTGGTTGTAACTTAGTTCTTTAACTTTAACTCACCGTAACTCGACCTTTATAGTTTTAACCATTTTATAATTTAGTCCACAACCCATATTTTATATAGGTTTTCATTTTTCAAAACATAGGGACTAAATTATAAAATGATTAAAACTATAGGGACCAAATTGTATTGAGTCAAAATTCAAAGATTAAGAAACAACCGATTTAAAATAATAAGGATTGAGTTACATCGAATCAAAATGTATGGATTAAGTTGTAACTAAGTCAAAAGTATAAGAACAAAATTAAATTAATTTTCCCTAAAACAGGAATACAAGAATTCAAAGCCATTTAGAGTGTGGAACCTCCATCTGCATATAGAATCTGTCCAGTGATGTATGAAGCAGCAGGAAGGCAGAGAAAAGCAACCAGTGCAGAAATCTCTTTAGTCTCTCCTAAGCGACCCATAGGAACGTAAGACAATATTCTGTCTAATGTTTTTTCATCTCCTTTCTGTACAAAGAATATCAGAGAGATTATGTCTCACTCAGTAAACTGATTTTCAATGAAAGAAAAGAAAAGGACCAAAACAGGAAAAAAGATACTTATAACATGATTCATATGTGCGATATGCAAGAATTTATGAGGATGGAATCCAAGAAACTTGTACACCGAATATGAACACGTGGACAAATAGAACAAATGGACTAAGAAAGGCCTTATATTTGTTTAGAATTAGTTGTATTTTCAACAACACATGTATTTTAAATATCTTAATTGGCAAAGGGAGTTTGAGAACTACAAAAAAGTGAGGCAGCCAAGGAATGTTTAGAGAGGCTTCATTGGGCTGTAAATCAGATTAGGCTACTTAGTAAATACAGAGAATTGCTGTGTTGAGAAGTGTATTGCTAAGATATCCTCTTTGTTAACAATCAAAACAAAGAAACAATAAGGCAGCTAGCTGATATGAGTCCCACACTGGAAGTCTCATCAGTGAGGTATAGTTTATAAGTTCAAAATGATTCCCCCAATATGCTAGTCTTTAAAAAACGAGCTCTTCCTTTTAGACTCATGATCCTAACAACAAAAGATCACAACAAAGTTAGCGATAAAAGTTGGTCGCTAATACCTCCTCCATCCCTAAATATAATCTTCAAATTTGAGAATAAGTTCATCACAAAATATAAGTTTCATTTCAATTTTGTCTCAACATTTATTGTGTTTTTTTTTTTTTTTTTTTTTTTCTAATTTTACCCTTGTTGACTGTATACATTTATTGCATATTTTTTGACTAGTGAGTGTGTATGAATTGCATTAATTAAAAAGGTGAATGAGATTTATATTTATGAGGGAAGTCATAGTTTTTTTTTTTTTTGGGCCAAAGAGGGAAGTCATAGTTGAAAAAACAAAAAATCACTTACATATTTATTGCTTTAACTATTTTTAACTACTTTTTTAATAAATAAAAAACGATTATTTAAAACTTATGTTTAAGCACGGAAGGAGTAAATTGGTGAATATACAATAAATTTTATGACGAATAATCAAATTATGTCATTGAGTCACTGTTTTTTAATGCATAACGTACCGTGACAGCTTCAAAAAGTGGAGTCCTTATAGCTCCAGGTGCTACCGCATTTACACGAATGTTATCCTTCGCCCATTCAAAGGCAAGGTTCCTTGTGATTTGATTCATAGCTCCTGAATACAATTATGAAGATAATATTTCATCAGCAACATTATTAACCTTCACTCAATTTTATCATGTCATATTAGCAAAGGTTATGCTTCATGAGAAACAAAATTGAACATTATGCATTCATATATTTACAAAGGTGTTGAAATTCTGGACCGGTCAATGAAACAGTTAAAGCAATAGCTCAAGAGTGAATGATTCATTGGTCATTTAAATTAAAATATACAAAAAATTCATGTATAACTCTGAAAAGAGTAATATTTAAATAAAAAAGACATTAATTCACAAGTAAATAGAATAGTTATGTATAAACCAATGTTATTAAACCTGAACTAGATCGGTTTGGTTAGGTCTCCAACTCAGGATTGGGTTGACCCGGGGTGACTCGGGCAACCCGGCGAGTTGCTAGTTACCCAAGTTGCCTTAAAAAAAAAAAGGTACCACATTTTTTTAGGAGCATGATTGTATATGACAATATTGGTCGAATACTCGATGTTAATGATAATTTTGGTATTAATGACTATGAGTTTATTTTTGAAGGATTGTAAGTAGGAATATTTTGTTAGGTAGGAAGAATTTTTAATGATTACTTATTTTGATGTCATTAGATGGTGGATTGATAATTTGATATTATGATGTCAATGTGTTAAAGAAATTGTAAAGAATGTTAGATAAATATATGATTATTTTGTTAGTAATTTATATCAGTTTGATATTTAATATATGGATGCATAGTATGATAAAAATTAAAATTATTTTTTAATTTCTTATTTCCCATCGATTAGGCCACCAGGTTGACTCTAAGTTGACCGTTGACCATTGACCCTTGACTTATTCCTCAACCGATTTAGAGGATGGTTCTGGATTTAATAACCTTGATATAAACTATATGTAAATAAATGAAAAAGAGTTGAGAAAAAGCAAATATAATGGAATACTACTTTGTTTTTATTTTCTTAAACTCAAAATTTTGTTGTTTTAGCCTCAACAATGAAAGAAGAAATATAAAAAAAAATAACCCGGTCAACCAATCAAAAACTCTAGACCAGATTAGTTAGGGAGTTGGTTCATGGTTCTTAATCATCAAATTGGATTGGGTTTTAATATAATTTATTATTATTATTTTGCTAGTCACATGTATCCCTCTATTGAAGGCACTTCTATTCAAGGCACACTAAATGTAAACACATTTCTTAGTGAGGATTTGAATATTGATTCATTATGTTATAAGTGACTAGCCCCTTTCGCTGGACTTAATACCATTTATATTTATACACACAGAGAGGAAGGTGAAAATATTATATGTGGAGCCCACAACTCAATATACCTTTAGATGCTGCATAGACCACATGCTGAGGCACAGCTTTGAAACCTGCAACGGAGGAGATATTCACTATGGTACCGTTTCCTGAGGCTTTAAGAAGGGGGTGTGCCAGTTGGCCCAAATGGTAAGCAGACTGAAAATTAGTGTCCATGATTGTTGCTGTATCTTCGGCAGTAAAATCTGTTGCTTCCTTATGTATATTTGTCCCAGCATTGTTTATCTAAGAAAAAAACAGAGAAAAATGTTTCAAGTCATCTAACACACAATTGCATATAGGAATATGCAGTGAAAATACATAGTAACATAAACAAATGTTTGTAAACTGCACCATTTTTTATTCATATACTTCCTCTGGTCCTTATTATAAGGCACCAACTAGCAAGTTTATTTGATCTTTTTTATAAGGCACTTGCTTATTCCCAATGAGTATTAATTATTTTTTTTCCATGTCTGCCCATAATTAATAAGGGTAGTGGGTGAGAGTAATAATTAATGAGATATTAGATTTTAGGAAAATAAGTAGGGGTAATATTGGAAATTACTTAGATTCTAGGATAACTTTATTGACTTTAACTACTTTTATTGGTTTGTGAGAAAAGTTAGTTGGTCTTTATAATAAGGGCGAGGAAGAAGTATAAGATAAGATGTAAAAATGTCACTCTTATTTTATGTAGAATTTTTAATTATTAAAAGAAATACGAAAAAATTGGAGATGTTGGGGAAAATTAAGGGACAACAGACACCCAAAATCCTAGATCCTTTTAGAATCCTTTCTATCATTTTCCTTTGAAAATCTTATCTCTACTCTTAGATTAAGAAATGGATTGTTCATATTTAATACTAGCTCCGGTCCCAATTATAATACCTAGTTGACTTTTTTTGGAGAGATTAAGGAAGCTAAATAAGTTACTTAATCATTTCATATGTTGTGTTTTCTTAGATTATATATTAGTTTATTAGTCAAACTATTTAGTTTAAAGAAAAAAATAAAAATAAAATACTCTAAGCTAATTTAATTAGCTTCCTTAATTTCTTCAAAAAAATCAACTAGGTCTTATAATTTGGATGGGAGGGAGTACGTTATAAAACTATTATTATAATATTTTATAAATTATTATTTTTATTTTTTTATATACTAAAGTTTTGAAATATCCCAATCAATTATTAAATATTAAAATTGATTTTATTATTCTAACATTTATGTACATGTGTCAATTACTTATGTCTTGATACTACTCAAATCTAAAATGCAATATAATATGAAAACTTTTGCCTCTAATCTAAAAGACTAAGCTACAGACACTTAAAAGGAGAAAAATTAAGGGCTAATACAATTTTTGTCCCTCAAATCCAAATCCGTTCTTATTTTGGTTTTGGTCACTCAAAACACAAAAAGTCTATTCTTTTATTAAATTATAAGGATCAATATTAAATTGTATTAATTTAAAAATCAAGGACATGTAAACAAAAAGTTGACATATATGGGTGACTTGGATTTTGTGAGAGAGAATCTTACTAGGATATTGAGCTTGCCATGAAAGACAGAAGCAACAGTTTCCATTAAGCTTTCACGTTGGTCACGAAATTGAACATCACAAACTGATCCACTTACACGAAATCCTCTACTTTCCCACTCTTTAAGGCATTTATCAATATCTTGTTGGTTCCGTGCACATATATGCACAACTGCTCCGAATTCTGCTAATTCTCCTGCTATGGCATTCCTATTTCAACATCAATAATAAACATGAATCAGTAGCAGAGACAACAACGCTGACCTGCATGATTAAAAAAATGTACATGTATCTGTTTGAGATATCAAAATTTGTTGTTGAAAGCTGCTGGATCCGTTGAAATTGTGAAGCAGTGGATATGATTGGTATGAATGGTGTCGTTACACTTCAAGAAAAGAAAAAAGAAGAAGAAGCAGAAACTAGTTTTATGAAGCATGTTGCTGTCAAGCGGCAGGCAATAATAGAGCTTCAAGAAAAGAATTCAATGGGCAAGAACAAAGACAAAAAATGAAGGGTTCAAGTAATTAGAAAATGGTAAAGCATATGAGAGAGGCAAAGAGTATTTATGGATGGTGTTGCCTACAAGAGAAGCATGTCAGAAGTGATATGGAGAAGAATATTGTGAATTGAATAAATCTTTGTATTAATAACATATTTTACAGTCTTATCATAATTTCATACATGTATTGCTTCACCCGATCTCTTAAACAATATGAGACATTGGAGAAGACAAAAGTGAGAGCTCTTGAACTGAATTGGATTGAAAACCCAGAAAAAGGGAAATTAAGAAAAAGAAGAAAACAAAACAACAAAAACAATAATAATTATAAAACAAACCCTATGCCTTTGGATGCTCCAGTAACGAGAGCAGTCATTCCAGAGAGGGACCATCTTCGTGTGTCTTTTTTGAAGACGACCTTCGCTTCTTCACCTTCATTCATTTTTTTTGTTGCTTCAACGCACAACCACTTCACTTCGCACAACCAGTTAACCGGACTTAGCTTGCGTCCGCTGCGGTCCTTTGTTTAACACCGCCGCCGTCCTTTACTTTACTTAAAACTGCGGGCTGCACTCCTTTACTTAAAACCACTGCCGTCCTTTACTTTACTTAGAACTGCGGGCGCCCTTTTGGCGCAGAAGTCAATCTTTGTTTCTTTTAAAAAAAAATTCAGGTAGGATGGTATTAAAAAGATATTTTAAGCTACTAACTAATACTAAAAAAATATTTTATGATTTTAGAAAATTATTTTATGATCTTAAAAAAATATCTTTAAAAGATATTTTTAAGACCGTCGATATCTAAAATATTTTTTAAGGTCATAAAGTATTTTTTCAAACCATTAAGTATTTTGAAATATATTTTTAATATCATAAGTACCTTAAAATATTTTTGAGGATCATGAAGTATTTTTTCAGGATCATAAGTATATTTTTAGTAATAATCAATACCTTAAAATATTTTAAAATAATTTTTTAAGATCATAAAATACTATTTCAAAGAATAATGATTATTCTCATCAGTATTTAATTATTATTTTTTTTAAAAACGCAACAAGTTCATTTAAAGCGTAATTTTAGATAAAGGACGGCTGCGACGCAAAGCCAAGTCCCACTAAACCACTTCACTTTTTCAACAATGGGCCTGTTTGGATTCACTTTAATTTGAGGCGATTAAAGGCAACAAACGCAAAGATGAAAAAGCCCAACGCCACACAAAGCGTGATCAAAGGAAAATGGAACCTGTTTGGATTCTCATTGTGTTGGCTTAACTTTAAGTCAAAAAAAGTGAGTTAAGGAAAAAGCTCCGAATCCAGCCTTTTTCCATAACGCCTCGATTTTTTGCGTGGGCCACTTTTCTACAACCTCCAATCCAAACACGAATCATTATCTATAACCTGATTTTTTTCTACTGAAACTTTTTTTTAAGTCAGATAGTTTTTAAGCCACCGTTTCTACCGCCAACCCAAACAGGCCTAATAGCTTTAACTTTTTGGGCCGTCCTTACGTAATCATCAATAATAAAGAGATGCGTGGTTCAAATGCTTCCTTGGCTTTCATCAATAAATGTAATACACGTGTGTGTATTCTTGGATCCTTCCGCAAAATGGAACCACTTTCTTCAACAATAACTTTGAATTTTTGGGCCGCGCTTTATTTATATATATATATATATATATAATATAGGCAAGCCAAAGCTTGAAAAAAAAAAAAGAACCAAATTATAGAAATCTAAATAATACATCAAAATAAAAACTAAGAAAAATGATCGTTAATGGCCATTCAAAACCATATCAAGATCCTCTCGGAATAGTTGGAATCGTGACCACATCAAGATCAACATCATACCGCCGCCACGTAATCGAATCACATGAGATGTTATCTCTTAGAATGTGATATAACTCCACATTCCAATCTTGGAACAAAAGGTCTCTAGTCTCCCCAATAATGTCTCTGAGAGGATGATCCGTGGGGCAGTCTCTCATGAGGATATTGATAGCATCTAGGGAGTCAGAATAGATAAGAATATTTTGTAAACCCATCTGCTGCCCTATTTTAAGTCCTAACATGATAGCATAGATTTCAGCTTCAATAATCGTATGAAGGCCAAGGGATTTGGAGAATCCCATCAGCCATTAAGTAATCATCAATACTACGGGAAGGGTAAGAGTCGAAGAGACGTGTGGTTCAAATGCTTCCTTGCCTTAGCTTCAGCTAATCGAATTGCCAATAAAAAAGAAGAGGAGGAAACATGGTTATATTTAAACTTAAATTAGTTTAGAAACCAAATTGACAAATTTGTTATAAAAATAATTTTAAAGGTATGATATCAACTATATATCAATTTTCTTTTAGGTTAATAAATTTTTTTTTTGAAATGATCAAAATACCATTAAATAATACATGAGAGTGAGGAAAAATAATTAATTAGATGTTATGTTTGCACAAATATTGATTTCAATTTTGGTATGAAATATAAATTTATGGAAAAAAGTTAGTTCAAATTATTTATATTCATTAGGTCTTGCTTGTTGGATATGATTAGTTTTGATAATATCTTATATAGATGTCATTGTCCATAGCAAAAAATTTCCATACTATATTTATCTTCTACTTTGACTAATTCTTATATTTAATGTAGATGTGAAGTTTAAATAATGAAGAATGATCAAGAATGAAGATTGAAGAAAGAAGAACTTGTTAAATATTATATAAGAATATTAATATTCAAGTCTCTATGATCAAACAGAAGTTGGAACGACTCTATTCAAAGTTAAAATAAGCAAGTTCAAGCTTCCCGATGAATAGTAGTTTTCTATAGTGCATTGCTACAGTTCCAGCTCCTATTCTCGCATAAAATAGGGTCTTACTCGAGTACAACAATGCCTTACTCCAGTATGGTACTCGAGTAACATCATTTTTTAGCTCTCTATTCAACTCGTTTCACGTTTCACTTGGGCGAGGTCTCGGTAATTCGATGATATCTTTCCAACCGAAGTCTGATTGAGATGAAACCAATTTTTTTTTGAAACTAGACTCCCAATGCGTCATTTGGACATAAAATTCACGCCTAAAGGAGTTCAGATGAGAGAGATATGAATTGTATAAGTTGCCACATCAATCAACGTCACACAGCAGACCTAGCTTTGGTAATTTGGGTGTATCTCACAAACTACATATCCGAATGAGCTGAAATCGGTGTCATATGAAACTAGACTCACATACCTTTCTAAAAACATCAAGATAATGGGGAAAAAAATATCAATTGAAGGAGATATGATGTTTTGAAGTTGACAATATGTTCAGGATGTTGCAAAAATGTTGGTCAAGAACAACCTCCATTCATCTGATGATAACAGACAAAATACAATGAGTTTGGAGCTGATTCTTCATGCACTGGAAAGAAGACTTAAAGAGCTTTCTGAGCATGGGTAGTTTGCCAAATTTGGAGCTATTTTGAAGACGACATATTCATTGAAGATTGGCTCTTGTACTGCTAATGCTATTGTGTTTTGAAAGTCAATGAAGATTGATATTGGCACAAGATCATGGTAGCCAGCAGCCTGACACTCGAAGACAATTACTCGAGCAAGAATGAGCTTACTCAAGTAGCATACTTGAGTAGAGGGTGATACCAACTCGAGTAATGTCGAAGGAGCCACTGCAATGAGTAAAGTCATTTATGTGTTACTCGAGTAACAGACCAACAGTACTCTAGTAATACCGAGACAGAGCCAACACTGAGGAATCAAACTGATATGTACTTGAGTAAGGTCAGTCTATACTCGAGTAATGTTGAGATCTTCACTTGCACTGGAAGAACAGATATGGTTGCGCAAAATGTCTACATATCAGAAGTCTCTCATACTCGAGCAGATAAGTATTGTACTCGAGAAAGTTCACTTTTGTTCAAACTCTCTGAACTCTTTCAGCAGTATATTCGAGCAGGATATAACTTATACTCGAGCATGATCGTTCTCATAGTGAATTTAATGAAGAACCCCAGCTGCTACTCGAGCACACCAAAGAGTATACTCGAGTATGGTACTCAAGTATGAATTTTCGCTTACTCGAGTAATATCGTTCTAAATCTCCTGTTATGAATTGCTGAGATGATACTCACTACAAAAAAGGGTCAATTTGTAGCGGTTAAATTAAACCACTACAAATATGCGAACTTGTAGCGGTTTATACCGAAACCGCTACAAATTTGTAGCAGTATGACTCGCGCCAAGTGGCATGCTAGTTCATGAATGACATTTGTAGCGGTTATCATAAACTAACCGCTACAAAATATGGCGCCAACTTTGTGGCGGTTTATTTATACAAACCGCCACAAATATGGCGCGCAATTAATGGTAGTTTATTTGTAGCGGTTTATATCTAAAACCCACTACTGAGTGCCAATAGTCGAACTTTTGTAGCGGTTATAGAAAACTGCTACAAATTTTCACGACGCACAAGGTAGGGTTTCTTCATTTGTAGCATTTTGTAGCGGTTGTTTTAGTTAAACCGCTACAAATGTGAAGTCTTTAAACACGTCACAAATAGAAGTTATGCAAAAATAATATTTTAAAAAATATCCTTTAAAAAATACGTTCATATTTGTAGCGGTTATTTAGCTCAACCGCTACAAAATGTGATATTTTAAAATTTATTTTTTAAAAATATACCAATGAATTTTTGTAGAGGTTTTGTAACCGCTACAAAAGGAAAAAAAACCGCTACAAACGTTAAACCGCTAAAAAAACCGTCGTATCAACCACTACAAAGTGTGTCATATTGAAATTTGCATATTTTGAATCCCGCCAACGTTCATTAATTTGTAGCGGTTTTTCATATAACCGCTACGTAGAATGTGATATTTTGAAATTTATTTATTTTTTAAAAAATACCAATGATTTTTTGTAGAGGTTTTGTAACATCGCTAAAATGTTAAACCGCTACAAAAACTCGTCGCATCAACGCTACAAAGTGTATAATATTGAAATTTGAATATTTTGAATCCCGCTTAACGTTCATTAATTTGTAGCGGTTTTAGTATAACCGCTACAAAATGTGATATTTTAAAATTTATTTATTTTTAAAAAAATACCATTAAATTTTTGTAGAGGTTTTGTAACCTCTAGAAAAGGAAAACAAACCGCTACAAATGTTAAACCGCTACAAAAACCGTCGCATCAATCGCTACAAAGTGTATAATATTGAAATTTGAATATTTTGAATCCCACCAACGTTCATTAATTTGTAGCGGTTTTAGTATAACCGTTATAAAATGTGATATTTTAAAATTTATTTATTTATTAAAAAATACCAATGAATTTTTGTAGAGGTTTTGTAACCGCTACAAAATGAAAAAAAACCGCTACAAACGTAAAAGCGCTACAAAACTGTCGCATCAACCGCTACAAACATTACGCATATCCCTATAAATACCCCCACTACACCTCATTTCACACACTTTCATTCATTTCTTCCCACTTCGTTATAAAATCGTTGATTTTAATGTTTTATTTTTTTCCTTCTTATAATATTGATACTATTTTTTTTTTCTTATCCGAACTTTAAGGATATTTCCTCAATATTATTTCTATAATCATCAACATTCTCATAATCAAATATCATCTAATGGACAACATAATTTTTTTGCTCAGAGGTGGATAATACAATAAATCCTTATTATCTACACATTCTCGCATTATACCTCCATAATATTTATACTTATCTAACATAAGTTAATCATTTTTAAAATATTAATCATTATCATTTAATTTGTCACTTAAATAATAAAAATATTCAACATAATATTGTAATAATGGACTCAAATTATGATTTTTTTTAATTTGTAATATTTTGTAGCGGTTGTAAAACCGCTACAAATTTGGCTTCAATATTTGGCGCAATATTTGTAGCAGCTTTACAACCGCTACAAAATTTTGCCGCCAATTTTTTTTTGAAATTCTTCATCTTGATCGCATCTTGTAGCGGTAACTCAAAACCGCTACTAATATAGTAGCGGTTTTATTACATGAATAGCAGTTTTAAAAAACCGCTTCAAAACATCTTGCAACGGTGTATTTTGTAGCAGTTCTTTAAGCAGCTACAAATGTCATTTGTAGCGGGTAAAAAACCGCTACAAATACATAATTTCAACTGCTACAAAACATCATTTTTTTTGTAGTGACTCGAGCACATGAGATAGTTTACTCGAGTAGGCTACTCGAGCAAGAACATATGCATACTCGAGTATGATGGAACGATTGGTTCTCTGTAAATGATTTTTGAATCCTTACTCGAGTACCCAAGCAGGCTACCCGAGTACAGTTCTTCGGCACCTGAATATCTTCACTGTTACAAAATTGAATATTTTGATTACCCATTCGTTTCTATTTAAACTTTACTCAATCTTGCTTACAATATTACTAATTATCCTTTTGGGTGAGTTACAGATCACAAACGAATGATTCAACAAGTGAATGGGCCGAAGCATTTTTGAAATTGAAGAGTTTGATGAGGTTTGCAACAGATATTCACAAATGGAAAAGAAGATAGAATGCAACGAGGAACTTGAAGAAATGAAGTTGAATGCTCACTGTAATGTTCTTCAATGAATTGAAATGTTCAACATGTTCATCGGCTTCAAATGCATCCCAACGGTAATAATTCTCAACAGACTGATATTCAAAATAGCTCACAACGGCTATCTCTCCAACGTAGTGATATTCAAATATGCAACGGTTACTATTCATAGCTGTGATATTCTACAACGGACGAATGCTTCAATAGATTAGTATCAATTGTCTATAATAGAGACACATTCAAAACAGAGAAGACGGACATGAGCTTACATCTTCAAAATGCCAATACTATGATATTCACTTACTCTCTGTTCTTAATGCTTCATAGCTTATCATAGAGAGTGAAATGATTTGAATTGTACCTCAGTGTTTATTCATTCACTTCTGAGAGAGAATATTTATCTGTAAACATTCTATCTGAGAGTTACTCAAGATTGAGTGATCTTGAGTAGGAAACCCATTGTATTGATTACGAACAGGTGAAGGAGTGAATCCTAGTTAGAGGATTACTTGAGTACGTAGTGCGCAATCAAGTGGGTGTATTGATTATAGCTTGTAAGGGGGAGTGAATCCTAGTGAGAGGATTACTTCGAGTACAGATCGTGTAATCAAGTTGAAAGAAAATAGTGGATTGAAAATCTCAAGTGAAGCCTGGGGACTGGACGTAGGTCAAGGATTGGGCCGAACTAGTATAAATCATAGCTTGCATATTCTCTTCCCTTATCTTTTATATTTCTAGTATATGCTTATTTGAATATCTAACTCGTTAATTTAGAATTCGCAAAAAGATTTTCAAAGTTCCAAGCTTTTTAATCTTCACCCAATTCACCCCTTCGCGGTTCTTACATTGCTATGTGAACTTTTGTTTAAAAAAAAAATTCCTATTTATAAAATTTTAAAAATATGTTGAAACCTTATATATAATAAAAATCACACATGTGACAAAGTGTGGTTGAAAAACTTAACCTAATGGATATAAGCCACTTGACCTATCCTAAATATAAATACAAATAAAACATTTTGGAGCCCTAAATTCATATCACTCATTAAAGTTTAATGCTCTCGAAACAATAAATAAGCTAGAGGTGTTCACTTATGTCCCGCACCAACCATCTCATTCTGTTCTAGTCACTTCAGGATGAATGGGTTCGTCGTAAAAAATTTTGAGACACACAAAATTACTACTGAGACAGGACAAGACATGATACATGATAGGTTTTGTCCCATTTGTTAGATCTATGTTTTGATGATAACAAAACTTAAAACAGAGTTAGAAAGGTTTTTGTAGAAGGTTACATTGATTTGAAAAAGGCTTTGATGAATACATAGATCATTTACTACGAAAATCAACTGATCACTTAAGTGACCACTCGAGTGATGTATTTTGAGAAAATAACTTATTACTGCAGTGACAACTAGAAGAGCTAGACTCATATCACTCAAGTAATGCTAGAAAATTTGCCTTCACTACCATACCACCATAGTGATTCTCTCAGTGATTAGTTTTGCAAAGATTTCTTAAAAGAGAAGATTACTCAAGTGACCACTCGAGTGATACTTTAAATTGTCATCACCACGATGCTCCATTCTAGTGATCAGTTTTGTGAATTTTTTTTAAAGATAAGAACACTTGAGTGACTACTCCAGTGATGTGTTCAATTTTCATCACCATCACATCATCTCACCATGATCTGTCCTAATGATCAGTTCTTTGAAAACATTTTGAAGTTAAGATCACAACTCAAGTGACCACTTGAGTGATGTGTGTAAAAGTGCATCTCTAGCACAACACCACGATGATCTTGGTAGTACTCAGAATACTTGAAAAGTTTCTAGGTGTAGGATCACTCGAGTGATCTGTAAAAAGTGCATCACTACTAGTAAACTACAGTGATGACATCTAGTGATATGTTTCTTATAAAAACAAAAGAAATAAAATCACTTGAGTAATCTTGTTATTCTCATAACCACCAGACACTACAAAAAAATGTCAATTCGTAGCGGTTAATTTGTAGCGGTTAAAATAAACCGCTACAAATATGTGAATTTGTAGTGGTTAAATTTGTAGCAGTATGACTCGCACCAAGTGGCGCGCTAGTTCATGAACGACATTTGTATCGGTTATCATAAACTAATCGCTACAAAATATGGCGCCAAGTTGGCGCCAAATTTGTGGCGGTTATTTTGTAGTGGTTTATTTACACAAATGGCCACAAATATGGCGCCAGTTTGGAGCCTTATGGAGCGCCATTAGTGGCGGTTTATTTTGTAGTGGTTTATATCAAAAACCCACTACAAAATGCAAAGAGTGTGAACTTTTGTAGCGATTATAGAAAATCGCTACAAATTTTCACAACGCACGAGGTAGGGTTTCTTCATTTGTAGTGGTTGGGATAACGGTGAACAGTTTGTATCGATTTTTTTAGCTAAACCGCTACAAATGTGAAGTCCTTAAACACGCCACAAATAGAAGTTAAACAAAAAAAAAACTTATTTTTTTCAAAAGAATATATTCATGTGTAGCGGTTATTTAGCTAAACCGCTACAAAATGTGATATTTTAAAATTTATTTTTTTAAAAAAATACCAATGAATTTTTGTAGAGGTTTTATAAGCGCTACAAAACGAAAAAAAAAATCGCTACAAATGTTGAACTGCTACAAAAACCGTTATATCAACCGCTACAAAATGTGTAATATTGAAATTTGAATATTTCAAATCCCGCCAACGTTAATTAATTTGTAGTGGTTTTTAGTATAACCACTACAAAATGTGATATTTTGAAATTTATTTATTTTTTAAAAAATACCAATAAATTTTTGTTGAGGTTTTGTAACCTCTACAAAACGGGAAAAAAAAAACCACTACAAACATTCAACCGCTACAAAAACCATCACATCAACCGCTACAAAGTGTGTAATATTGAAATTTGAATATTTTGTATACCGCCAAAGATCATGAAGTTTGTAGCGGTTTTAGTAGATAAACCGCTACAAAGACTATAATTTTGAATTTTGAATATTTTGAATCCCGCGCTTGTTCATTACTTTGTAGTCGTTTTTAGTATACCGCTACAAAATGTGATATTTTGAAATTTATTTATTTTTAAAAAAATACCAATGAATTTTTATAGCGGTTTTGTAACCGCTACAAAAACCAAAAAAAAAAACCGCTACGTACGTTAAACCGCTACAAAAAACCGTCATATCAACCACTACAAAAGTTACGCATATCCTTATAAATACCCCACCACACCTCATTTCATACACTCTCATTCATTTCTTCCCACCCACTTCTCTTTCATTTTCTTTCATTTCTACCCACCCTTTACAAAATCTTTGATTTTAATGTTTTATTTTTTCCTTCTTATAAAATTGATACTATTTTTTTTTCTTATCCAAAACTTTAAGAATATTTCCTCAACATTCTTTCTATCATCATCAACATTCTTTCCATAATCAAATATCATCTAATGGACAACATAATTTTTTTACTTAGAGGTGGATAACACAATAAGTTCTTATTATCTACACATTCTCGCATTATACCTACATAATATTTATACTTATCTAACTTAAGTTAATCATTTTTTAAATATTAATTATTATCATTTAATTTGTCACTAAAATAATAAAAATATTCAATATAATACTTAACAATAGACTCAAATTATGATTTTTTTCAATTTTGCAATATTACAACTGCTACAAATTTTAATTCAAATTCAGCTTAAATATTTGGCACAATTTATGAAATTTTTGCCAAAATTTTGTAGCGGAAAATTTTGGCACCAATTTTTTTTTTTAAAAAAAAAAATCGTCATCTTGATTGCATTTTGTAGCGGTAACTCAAAATCGTTACCAATACAATAGCGGTTTTATTATATGAGTAACGGTTTTAGAAAACCGCCACAAAACATTTTCCAACGGTGTATTTTGTAGCGGTTCAAACTATCATTACGTAATTTTAACCGTTACAAAACGTTAGTTTTTTTGTAGTGAGATCACCATAGTGATGTTCCTAGTGATCAGTTTTCAAAAGAAACGAGATCACTCGAGTGATCCTACTTTGTGCATCATTTCCATATCACTGTAGTGACCATCCAGTGCTCTGTCTTGATAAGTGAATACTACTCAAATGATGCATTTTCAGTAAACAGAGCATCATATCAAAATTCTTGAAACTCATTCATAACTTGTCCTTTTTGCTTCAAATTTCTCTAACACTTCATTACAACAATGTTTAAGCAATTGACATGTGATCAATCATGGATTAAATTAACACACACAAAAAGCACTTTATGTGTCAAAAGCATTAAACGCTCCAAGGTTTCAAACGTTGAACATTCTCTCTACTCCAATGGCTAATTCCTAACACTCAAAGAATGTTATGATATTTCATCGGCACAATCAAGGACGAAACACTCTAACATGATAAGGTTGGTCTTGGCAAGACTGGGACATAGGATGGAATTGTTGTCCCATGTCCTTTTTTGGGTGGGGATGCAGGACGAGCTAGTCCTATTCCATAAACACCCTTATAATTACTTATTGAGGGGGTGTTTGATTATCTTTTGTGTTCATTTTTTAAAAAAAAATAGGGGCCTTTCCTGCAAATTTTCCTTTTTTGAAATAATTGTGAAAAAGTCACCATTAAAAAGTTTATTGATGAGGATGATCTAAATTTTGAATCAAATCCTTATGAAATTATAGGGACTTAAAACCATGATTTGAAACTAAACTACAAGATTTGAAACTAAAATTTGATTAAATTATAAGTACTAACAATAATATTACTCCCATATTCTCTCTTATGTCCCAAATACTTCCTAAATCCCAAAAATATTGGTATGTGATAAGCATGTATTAGATTCTTCCCTGCCACAAAATGTGTTGATAAATAAGTCCAAACACCAAACCCATATGAGACACAAATAACAAATAAGGAAAATTATAGATAAATATATGTAATATATCCTTTATGTTTGAACCCCCCGGGGGGTGGTCAAAAGTGTAAAACAGTTTTAAATATATGTAAGGGCGTGGGTGGCAAAGAGACAACGGTTTAAAACTTGGTTATATACTGAATTTGAGAATCATAGTTTATTAGTGGTTACAACACTTTTTTGCTTATCTTAATCATATTGTCAATCATACTTACATAAAAACACATGGGGAATATTAAAAAAATTTAGTTCCTATAGTTTTGACTTGATTGTAACTTAGTTCTAACACTTTGATTTAGTACAATTAAGTTCTTATAGTTTTAACTTGGTTGTAACTTAGTTCTTGAACTTTGACTCACTGTAACTCGGTTTCTATAGTTTTAACCATATTGTAATTTAGTCTGCGACCCTGATTTTATATATGTTTTTATTTTTTAAAATATAGGAACTAAATTATAAAATAGTTAAAACTATAGGGACCAAATTACATTAAGTCAAAGTTTAAAGATTGTTGACCAAAAAAAAAAAAGTTTAAAGATTGAGATACATCTGAGTTAAAATAATTTAGGACTGAGTTACACCAAGTCAAAGTGCATAGATTGAGTTGCAGCTGAGTCAAAAGTACAAGGACAAAAATAACTTAATTTTCCCTAGAACAGGAATACAATAATTCAAAGCCATTTAAAGTGTGAAACCTCCATCTGCATATATAATCTGTCCAGTGATGTATGAAGCAGCAGGAAGGCAGAGAAAAGCAACCAGTGCAGAAATCTCTTTAGTCTCTCCTAAGCGACTCATAGGAACGTGAGACAATATACTGTTTAATATTTTTTCACCATCTTCTTTCTGTACAAAGATCATATCAGAGATATTATGTCTCACTAAGTAAACTGATTTTCTATGAAAGAAAAGAAAAGGACCAAAACAGGAAATACACACACACAGAAATATGCAGGAATTTATATGAAGTAAGAATCCAAGAAACATGTACACCGAATATGAACACGTTGACAAATAAAACAAATGGATTAAGAAAGACCATAAATAATTTGTTTAAAATTAGCTGTATTTTCAATATCTTAATTGGCAAACGGAGTTTGAGAACTTCAAAAAAGTGAGGCAGCCAAGGAATGTTTAGACAGGCTCAATGGGCTGTAATCAGATTAGGCTACTTAGTGAATACAGAGAATTGCTGTGTCGAGAAGTGCAAGGCTAAGATATCCTCTTTGTTAATAATCAAAACAGAGAAGCCATAAGGCAGCTAGCTGATATGAGTCCATCCCACATTGGGAGTCTAGGTATGGTTTATAAGTTCAAAATGATTCCCCCAATATGCTAGTCTTTAAAGGACGAGCTCTTCCTTTGGGACTCATGATCATAACAACAAACGATCATCACAGCGAATTTAGTGACAGAATTTGGTCGCTAATACTTCATCCATCCCTAAATATAATTTTTAAATTTGAGAATTAGGTTCGTCCCAAAATATAAGTTTCATTTCACCTTTGTCCCAAGTTTACCCTTGTTGTTTGTATACATTTATTGCATATTTTTTGACTAGTGAGTGTGTGTGAGTTGCATTAATTAAGAAGGTGGATGATATTTATATTTATGAGGGAAGACATAGTCAAAAAAATATATTACTTACATATTTATTGATTTTAACTATTTTTAACTACTTTCTTGATAAATAAAAAATGATAATTTAAAGCTTATATTTAGGAAAACGTGAGTAAATTAGTGACACTACAACATATTTAATGATGAATAATCAAATTCTATCATTAATTTACTGTTTTTTAATGCATATTTCACTAAGCTTGTCATAATGTACCGTGACAGCCTCCAAAAGTGGGGTCATTATAGCTCCAGGTGCTACCGCATTTACACGGATATTATCCTTTGCCCATTCAAAGGCAAGGTTCCTTGTGATTTGATTCATAGCTCCTGAATAAAATTATAAAGATAATATTTCATCAGCTAAATTATTAGCCTTCACTCAATTTTATCATGCCATATTCTCAAAGGTTATGCTTCATGAGAAACAAAATTGAACACCCTACATTTATGCATTCATATATTCACAAAGGTGCTGAAATTCTGGACTGGTCAATGATTTGGTCAAGGCAATGGCTCAAAAGACAATAATTCAACGGGGTCATATTGGTCATTTAAAATAAAATAATTTAATAAAATATACAAACAATTCATTTATAACTTTGAAAAGAGTAATATTTAAATAAAACAGACATTAATTCACAAGTAAATAGAATATTCATGTATAACTCATTGTTATTCAACCTGAACTAGACCGGTCGCGTCAACCGGAACCTGACCATGTAACCAGTTTGGTTAGGTCTCCAACATAACTCATGATTGGGTTGACCTAAGGTTACGTACTCAAGCTAACTAGGGCAACCCGACAAGTTGCTGCTGGGTTGTCTAAGTTGCCTTAAAAAAAGTTACAATGTTTTTTAGGAGCATGATTGTGTACGTCAATATTGGTCGAAGAATCAAAGTTAACGATAATTTTGGTATTAATGACTATGAGTTTATTTGTTAAAGGATTGCAATTAGGAATATTTTGTCAGCTTGGAAGAATATTTAATGATGACTGATTCTGATGTCATTAGATGGTGGATTGATAATTTGATACTATGATGTCAATATGTCAAAGAAGTTGTAAAGAATGTTAGATAAATATATAATTATTTTGGTAGTAATTCAATATATTGATTTTATATTTAATATATGGATGCATGGTATGATAAGAATTTAAATTATTTTTTAATTTCTCATTTCCCATCGGTTGGCCACCAGGTTGACTCTCAGCTGACCATTGACCCTTGACCTATTCCTCGATTGATCGAGAGGATGGTTCCGGATTTAATAAGCTTGATATAAACTACATATAATTAAATGAAAAGAAGTTAAGAACACGAAAATATAATGGAATACTACTTTTTCCCCCCTTAAACTCAAAATTAAGGGGAAGAAATCTAACACGGTAAATCAGTCAAAAACTCTAGACCAGATTAGTTAGGGAGCTGGTTCATTGATTTACAGTTCTGAATCATATCAAATTGGATTGAGTTTTAATTAATATCATTTATTATTATTTTTTGCTACCCACATGTATCTTTTTATTGGAGGCATTCCTATTCGAAGCATTGTCAGGTACTAAATATGAGCACATCTCCTAGTATATATGGATTCAAACATAATTTATCATGTCATGAGAGATTAGCTTCTTCCGTTAGAGTTAATACCATTTATATTCTTACACACACATATAGAGGAAGGTGACAAAATTATGTGTGGAGCCCACAACTCAATATACCTTTAGATGCTGCATAGGCCACATGCTGAGGCAAAGCTTTGAAACCTGCAATGGAGGAGATATTCACAATGGTACCGTTTCCTGAGGCTTTAAGAAGAGGGTGTGCCAGTTGGCTCAAATGGTAAGCAGACTGGAAATTAGTGTCCATGATTGTTGATGTAACTTCAATAGTATAATCTGTTGCTTCCTTAAGTATATTTGTCCCAGCATTGTTTATCTAAGGGGGAAAAAAAACAGACAAAAAAGTTTCAAGTCATCTGAAAGACACACACAATTGCATATATATAGGAATATGCATTGCAAATACATAGTAACATGAACAAAAGTTTGTAAACTGCACCATTTTTGTATTCATATATAAGATGTCAAAATGTCACTCTCATTTTATACTCTCATTTTATGTAGAATTTCTAATTATTAAAAGAAATAGGAAAAAATTTGAGATGTTGGGGAAAATTAAGAGGCAACGTACGCCCCAAATCCTAGATCCTTTTAGAATCCTTTCTATCATTTTCCTTTGAAAATATTATCTCTACTCTGTGATTAAGAAATGGATTATATTGCTCATATTAATACTTTATAAAACTATTATTATAATATTTTATAAATTATTTTTTTATTTTTATATACTAAAGTTGTGAAATATCCCAATCAAATATTAAATGTTAAAATTGATTTTATGTAATATGCAATAAACTATTAAATCCAAACTCTCCAATTTTTAATCTAAAAGTGGGGATCAGATTATGAAAAGAAATGGATTATGAGAGCATCCAAACCGCACGTTGGCATGGTGTCCAAGCTAATTCATTCTTTATTATTCTAACATTTATGTACATGCGTCAATTACTTATGTCTTGATAGTACTCAAAAATGGAATATAATATGAAAATATGTGCCTCTGCAACCTATAAAATTAAGCTACAGATAGACACTTGAAGGAAAAAAAAAAAAAATTAAGGGCTAACACAATTTTTGTCCCTCAGATTTGTCCTTATTTTGGTTTTTATCCCTCAAAAGATAAAATAGTCTATTTTTTTACTAAATTAGAACTGATCAATATTTTAAACGTAATAAAACTTGAAGGACCAAAAGTAATAATGAAGATAAATGTAAAGGAGTAAAAATTTTATTAATTTAAAAATCAAAGACATGTTAACAAAAAGTTGACATATATGGGTGACTTGGATTCTGTGAGAGAGAATCTTACTAGGATATTGAGCTTGCCATGAAAGACAGAAGCAACAGTTTCCATTAAGCTTTCACGTTGGTCACGAAATTGAACATCACAAACTGATCCACTTACACGAAATCCTCTATTTTCCCACTCTTTAAGGCATTTATCAATATCTTCTTGGTTCCGTGAACATATATGCACAACTGCTCCGAATTCTGCTAATTCTCCTGCTATGGCATTCCTATTTCAACATCAATAATAAACATGAATCAGTACTTCAGTAGCAGAGACAACAACACTGACATGCATGATTAAAACAATGTTAATGTATCAAATTAAAAATTAAAGAAAACCACCGCCATCTCAAGAATTGTTTTCCCTTAGGTTTTTTAATGGTTACGACAACTGTACTCCTTTTCTAATGCTTCCAGGGGCAAAATTCCAGGACAAAATTGTACAACTCTAAAAAGAACACATTAGAATCTAAACATTTACAAAATATCCAGATTTCACGCGGTCTAATTAATAGGATGATTTACAGTCTTATCATCATTTCATAAAAGTATTGCTTCACTCGATCTCTTAAACAATGAGACATTGGAGAAGACAAAAGTGAGAACTCTTGAACTGAATTAGATTCAAAACCCAGAAAAAGGGAAATTAAGAAAAAGAAGAAAACAAAACAACAACAATAATTATCACAAACAAACCCTATGCCTTTGGTTGCTCCAGTAACGAGAGCAGTCATTCCAGAGAGTGACCATCTTCGTGTGTCTTTGAAGATGATCTTCGCTTCTTCACCTTCATTCATTATCTGTTGCTTCAACGCACAACCACTTCACTTCTTCAACAATAACTGAGAATTTTTGGGCCGTCCTTATGTACTCATCAATAATACGGGAAGGATAAGAGATGTGTGGTTCAAATGCTTCCTTGGCTTTCATCATATAAATGTAATACACGTGTGTGTATGCGTGGATTCTTCCGCAAAATGAAATATGTTTTTTTTTAATGAAACATAACTAGGCATTCAAAAAATAATACTATAGTGTACAAAGTAGCTTAGTAGGATACATACATCATTTAATAGATACGATAAACTCCAGTGAACATTTTGGATTGGGTAATGATTTTAACATGGGAACGGTTAATTAGCTTCCCTGAGAGCATTAAGTTGCAATTGCAAGATTCCAATTTTTCCTGAAGGAACAACATTCCATTCATGAAAATAGGAGTTAAGGAAGAAGATTCAAATGTGAATTGATCGTAGTCTCTGTTTGGATCCACGAACAGTGAAAAATACAGTCCAATACTGTGTAGACTGTACCATGCATAACCGGATCACGCATGATAGTGTGAAGGTTATTTAGACGGTTTGGGGAAGAGGTAGCAGCAGTTGCTTTAGCTTGAGCTAATCGAATTACCAATAAAAAAAAGAGAAGAGAAAACATGGTTATATTTAAACTTAAATTAGTTTACGGACAAATTGACAAATTTGTTATTAAAATAATTGTAAATGTATGATATCAACTATATATCAATTTTCTTTTAGGTTAATATTTTTTTTAAATGATCAAAGTACCATTAACTAATACATGAGAGTGAGGAAAATAAATAATTAGATGTTATGTTTCGCGTTACGACCAGTATAAATTCATATTCAATATATGGCCACTCGCTAATAATACTATATCGCGATCCTCCCACTATAATAATGGGAAATCCAATCTCGCCTATAATCCTATATATCTCGAATCCATATCTGAGATATGATATAAGAGCCTGAGATCACGATAGTGCTCAGATACGGGATCGAAGGTATTCTCTATAAATACAGAGGTCGACCCTTAAAGTGCACACGTTCTAAACCTTGAACTATTTACATTCAGTCACACTGTACACACACAAAGACCCTTTGGCGAAAACCTCACCCGTGTACGGTGATCCCACGCCTTCCTGGATATATGCCCAGATATTCGGGCAATCTATCGATCAAATATCAAAGCACTAAACCATCGTGCTGACATCTCGTGTTCTATACGTAACATTGGCGCCGACCGCTGATGGGACGTTAAATTTTGATCCCCGTGACCAACGATGGCTAATACCGTGCGTGATCGGAACCCTCAGCCTGGAAATCCACCACAGGCTGAGGCAAGTCAACAGCAACAAATGCAAGACCTGCTGTTGCCCGAGGATGTCCTGGAAGACAATGTCGCGAATGAGGGGAACGACGTATCTGACACAGCCTCCTCCCCAAAGACGGCCAAACCTCGGGGGCGGCCAGCGCGAAGTCCCCTCGAGTCCAAACTTTATTCTTCTAGGGAAAACCCAGGACTCAATGCTGAGGCAAATGGAAAATATAGAGAAGCGCACAAACCTCTAACGTCAGGAGGATTTTAGGGTGATGCAGCAGATGATGGAGGATCGCTGCAATCAGCTAGCAGCGATGATACATAAAAGTAATTGGGATGACGGACGAGCTAGGAAAGAGAAGACGGTCAATGAACAGCCGAGATCCACGCAATGTGAAACTGGCACAACGGTTCCGCAGACGGATTCGGGGTGACCTCGAATGTAGAATCCAGTTTCGTCCCGTAAGAAAACACGCGTCGACTACCCCAGACGATGAAGACCGAGGTTGTGAGAGACCACCTCGGCCAAAGATCTCCCTAAAGAAGTATAAAATGAAATACGTGGTAGGCCACAATAGCAGTGCCTTCTCGAATGAGATAGCGAACACGCCTTATTCGGAGGACTTCGACCTGGCAGACCTGCCCAAATACGACGGAACCCAAGATCCGAGGTCCCACCTGGATACATTTGAGTTACTCATGTTCGTACGATGGATTAGAGGGCCGGTCATTGCCCGACTTTTTGCCGCCACGCCGACCGGACCGGCCCAAGGTGGCTAATCACTCGCCAACCAATTCAATTCAGAATTTTGAAGACCTCGGAACCAAGTTTGAATTAAACTTTGCAACCGATAAAAGCGGCCCAAGTCCCAATTCGCCCTTAGCAAGATTAAGCAACAAGTGAGAAACACTCCCGAAATACTTGGATAGATTCAAGGAGGTGGCATTGCAGGTACGATCTCTCCCGGAGAGCTTACACATACATTGCCTTATTGATGGACTGGATCCATCATCCCGGTTGGCGAATTCAATCTTCAAAAGTAAAGTTTATACCCTCACCAAGTTCAACACGCGGTCAAAGCAATATTTAGAGGTGGAACAGATGGAGTTAGCCAACGCAGCCGGTAATGATTGGGGGAAGGATACACCCCCACGGGGAAAAGGGCCATTTGAAAGAGAAGATTCCAATAGGCGAAACCGAGACAACAAAACCAGGGGGAGAGATTTGAAGGGAAGGCGAAGTATGACATATACACCCCCTTGAATGTGGCACGTTCTCAGATTTGGAAGGAGGTATCGCTGACCGAGATGAAAAAGGTAGAAAGACCTCGACCCCTACGATATCGAATCACCACAGATCAAACCAAATTCTGTGTGTTTCACGATGGACCGGGGGCACGCACGGACCAATGTTACGAATTCCGAGACGCGATCAAAAAATTTGTACGAGAAGGGAGATGCGCGCATGTGATCAAAACACAGGGGCGGAGAAATAACAAAAGAAACCATGGGGGCCGAAGTCTTAGCCTGGCACAAGACTGGAAGAAAGAAGATAAGCGACGAAAGCCACCCAGTGATGACGAGGTTTCCCGGGTCGAATTCAATTGCGGCGTCGGAGCCTTAGGCGGAGGAGAGACATGGCAAGCCAGCCAAGAAATATTTGAGGAGATCCTCTCCGTAAGGAACAACCCGAAATTCAAAGAAGACAATAGCAAACCCAAGACGCTCCAGCGTTAGCCTTTATTAATGAGGACATGAAAGACGTAGTTCCAAGCCATAAGGATGATTTGTCATCATTGGAACCACAGTCAATCGGGTAAAAAAAATCTTCGTGGACGCAGGCGCTCGCGAGATATCATAAGCCGGATGCTTTCAAAAGGATGGCCCTGACACCGAGGATTTGAAACCGTGCAAGACGACCCTCATAGGGTTTAACGGCGAGCATTCACCCCCCAGAGGGTATATCGACCTCAGGTTAACATTGGGAACCAAAGAAGCCTTCAAATCAGAACGGGTAAGATTCATCGTGGCCGACTTCCCATCTCCGTATAATAACATATTAGAAGGCCGACTATCCACAAGTGGGATATCTTTGGTTTCTACGAAACATCGGAAGAGCCGAAAATGGTCAACCATAGAAACAAGGTTGTCACGATCGCGGAGACCAAAAGGAATCTCAACGGTGCTATTTCAAGACGATCCGGGAAGGTGAGGGCAGTCCGACATCTCCACCTCGGATCCGAAAAGGCGAGAGAAACACAAGCGCGGCTGGGAGAAGATAGGCCGGACGGCCCGTAAGCATGGTCGAACTCGATCCCGAGAGAAAAACCCGAGGTCCCCGCCCGAGACCGGAAGGTGAATTAGAAGACTTTATACTGGGAAACGAAGCCTCCCCGGATCACCAAAATTAGTGGAGCCATGAGTCCCAGAGTCGAAGGCGGTTGAAGGACTTCTTAATGAAGAACCGAGATATATTCGCCTGACGTCGTAAATACCCGGATAGACCCCGATTTTGTTGTCACGGGCTCACTATCCTAGGCGGGGATCATCACCTATGGCGCAAAAGAAGAGGAAACAAGGATCCGACGGCAAGAGTAGCCCGGAAAAGCACGTTGACGAACTATTGGAGGCCGATTCATCGGGAAATTCAATACACCATGGTTATCAAACATGGTCATGGTCATGAAACCAAATGGTAAATGGAGGGTATGCACGGATTACAAGGACTTGAACAAAGCTTGCCCCAAGGATTCGTATCCGATGCCCAACATTGACCAAGTGGTCGACAACTCCGCCGGGTACCAGTTGTTATCCTTCATGGATGTGTACTCCGAATACAACCAAATCGCGATGCATCCGGAAGATCAAGAGAAGACGGTTTTTATAACCGAAAGAGCTAACTATTGCTACAACGTGATGCCCTTTGGATTGAAAAATGTCGGAGCCACATACCGGAGAATGATGAACCAAGTCTTTAAAGACCAGCTCGGGCGAAACATAGAAGTTTACATCGATGATATGATCGTCAAGTCAATAGACCCCGAAGACCATATCCGGGACTTGGAGCAAACCTTTGAAAAATTGCGGACGTACCAAATCCGCCTGAACCCAGCCAAATGCGCGTTCGGAGTACCAGCAGGGAAGTTATTGGGTTTCCTGTTAACAAGCCGTGGAATTGAGGCCAACCCGGACAAATGTAAGGCGGTCTTAGACATGAAAGCTCCTCAGAACAAGAAAGAAGTCCAACAGTTGACGGGAAGACTGGCGGCACTGACTAGATTCTTACCGAGGTTAGCAGAAAAAGCTATTCCATTCTTCAAACTCCTAAAGAAAGAGCCTGAGGAGGATGGAACCCGGAGTGCGAGTCGACATTCGGCAAGATCAAGTAATGCTTGGCAACCTCGTCAGTCCTGTCAAAACCCGAACCAGGAGAGATACTTTTCCTCTACTTATCCGTGGGGGAAGAAGCTGTGAGCGCGGTCTTAGTCCGGGAAACCGAGAAGGGCCAAGAACCGATCTACTTCATAAGCAAAGTGCTACAGAGCTCGGAACTGAGGTACTAGAAGTTAGAGAAAGTGGCCTTCGCCCTGCTTATGGCGGCAAGAAGATTGTGCCAATACTTTCAAGGATTCCAGGTCGTCGTTCGAACCAGTCAACCGATCCGACAGGTGTTGCATAAACCCGATTTGGCTGGAAGGATGATTAGTTGGGCAATAGAGCTATCCGAATTCGACATAACCTATGAAGCCCAGCACGCGATCAAATCTCAAGCACTCGCAGATTTTATAAGGGAACTCACTGGGGCCTACGAAGAGGACACAGCCGAATCTGAGATGTGGAAAGTATACATCGATGGCTCATCAAACGCTAAGGGAAGTGGGAACGGGATCATAATCGAAAACCCGGGGGTCGCGATCAAGCACTCGCTTCACCTCAACTTCCCAACCTCAAATAACCTGGGCGGAATATGAAGCGGTGGTCGCCGGGTTGCGCGAGGTAAAGGGACATAGAGCACGGAGTGAAGGTCCTAACGGACTCCCGCCTAGTAGCGGCACGGTCGGGGGACCTCACCGAGTAAAAGGACCCCGTTAGCCAAGTACCCGAACTCGAGCAAGGGAAATAATTTCCAACTTCAAGGAGGTAACTGGTCACGCACATCCCACGCGAGGAGAATGTTAGGGCCGATATTCTATCCAAGCTCGCCGGCCACGTAGGGGCCGGGGGAACCACGGAACCGTGGTGCAACAAAATTTAGCGGAACCGAGCTGCGTGCGACCATATCCGACCCGCATTGGGAGAAACCAATTGAAGACTATTTAGAAAGGAATCATCCCTATTGACCCGTCCGAGATGAAAAAGCTGGTTCGAGATGCCGCTATGTACACCATAGTGGACGATCAATTGTATCGATGAGGACTTCACTCTCCTATGATGAGATTCTTAGACTCGACCGAGGAAAAATACGTTCTGGCAGAAATACACGAAGGAATCAACGGCCAGCATATGGGAGGAAAAGCTCTATCCAGAAAAGCTTTACGAGCAGGCTACTATTGGTCGACCAAGGTGGCAGATTTCATGGAGTTTGTGAAAAGATGCGATAGTTGCCAGAGGCACGCCAAGATCATCTGGCTCCCTCCGGCGGAACGCAAGTGTATCTCGGCCCCTTGGCCCTTTTACAAGTAGGGCATGGATCTTTTGGGACCATTCAAAACAGCCCCAGGACAACTCCGTTGGCTGGTAGTCGTGGTCGATTACTTTACAAAGTGGATAGAAGCCGAGCCTTTGACAACGATAACCTCGGTACGCATATAGCGGTTCTTCCGACATAGCATTGTGTCACGATTTGGAGTACCCACCGAGATAGTCACGGATAACGGGACCCAATTTGTTGACAAAGGCTTCCAGGAGATGATCAGAGACCTCGGCATAGAACAACATTTCGCTTCTGTGGAACATCCCCAATCTAACGGACAGGCCGAGGCTGCAAACAAAATAATTATCGAGGGTTTAAGAAAGCGGATGCAAGACGCATAGTCCAGTTGGGTCGAACAACTCTACAGCGTGCTCTGGGGTTATAGGACCAACGTCCAAACCTCAACCCAGGAGACCCCGTTCAGGTTGACATATGGATGCGAGGCAATGATCCCGGTTGAAATAGGCCAACCCTCGTGGAGGAGATTGAAGGCTCTCCGAGATGGGGAGGCGATGAACACCGAGGCACTGATGACAGAATTGGATTTTGTGGACGAGGTCAGGGTTATGACATATTGCCGAGATATGGCCATGAAGCAGCTAATCGCAGCCAAGTACAATCGAAAGGTAAGACCCCGGTCTTTTGACAGGGGTGACCTAGTACTCAGAAGAGCCGACGTCGGCAACAAAAACGCCAGGGACGACAAGTTAGCTGCAAATTGGGAAGGACCTTACCGGGTTAAGGAGAAGCTCGAAAAAGGTGCCTATGTCCTGGAAACCCTGGTGATGCTACCAAAATTTAACTAAGCACCGCAAGTGTACGGGCCGTATCAAATAATAAAGTGGTAAATCAAGGTCATCCCACGAGGACTCAAGGCAATTGGTGATTAGTATTAGAAATCCTTTAGTAGTTTTAGTTTGAGTATTTTTTTTAAAATTTATTTTATTTGTTTATTTTTTTCTTTTTAGCTTTTGGTGTTAGTTTGATACTTTGAGATTTGTTTGGTTTTGCGGTACTTTGATATATGACCCGTAGAGCCAAAGCTACTAAAACACCACGTAAAACAAGGAATATCCAAGAGCTCTTGGAAGCTACAACAACTCATATTGAAGAGGAGGAAGTAATACATTCTCGAAGATGGTAAGGATGAAAATGATAATTTGGTATCAATGATTTTCTCGGGAAGACAATGTCGGGCTATCAGTCGAAATCCGAGTTCGATTTTCAAGCCAACAATTTTGAAATCAAGCGACTATGCTTAAGATGCTTGAACTACGGGGTCAATATTCGTGAAATGATTCAGAGGATCCAAATCGGCATCTCGATACAATTCCTTGATGTTTGCAACTCATTCAAAAAGCACGGCGTTCCTAATGGTATGATCCGTCTTCGGCTTTTTCCTTACTCTCTACAAGGGAAAGCTAAAGAATGGCTCAACAATTTAGAAGAGGCGATAACCTCTTGGGAGACATTGGAAGAAAAATTCAGATCAAGATTTTTTCCACATAACAAGATGGTGGATGCAAGAGCGGCTCTTACGAATTTCTGTCAACAATTTGGGGAACATCTGTATGAAGCCTGGGAGAGGTTCAAGTTGCTTGTTAGCCAGAGTCCTGGTCACAATCTAGAGAAGTGGGTCTTACTTCATATTTTCAGTACTCGGTTGACTTTTGAATCTAAATCAGAATTAAATGTTGTCACCAATGGGGGAATTACAAAGCAACCGGTGAATCATGTCTGGAAATGCTTGGATGACTTATCAGCTGACTTTATACAGAACAATAATGAAAGAAGGCCAGTGAAATCAGTTGATAAAGTTAGTGAGGAACCTTCTTCACAGTTGATGGCAATGTTGAGTACAATCAACAAGAGGTTTGATCACTTAGAGGCTCAAGTAAACCGATCTAATGGTAGACAGATGGGAGTCAATGCTATTCATGCTTCTTGTGAATATTGTGGAAGTTGTCATGATAATGGACAGTGCCTCATATCTCAACAGGTGGAACCAGTCAACTATGCAGGAAACTATCGAGGCAATAACCACAACAATCCATACTCAAATACATACAATTCTGGGTGGCGTAAAAATCCCAACCTCTCTTGGAAATATGGTGCAACTCTTAATGATGCATCAACCTCTAAGTACAAGACAAGTGCCACTCCGGATTTCATCAATTGGAGAAGGAAGTCATTCCTACCCAAGAACCTAAATCGATCTAGAAGCAATGATATCTCAGCTTGTCAGTTTTCAATTCAAGAGTGCACAGGATCAAGCTGCTACTAATGCAGAAGTAAACTCATCTATCAAGAATCTTCAGGTACAAATGGGACAAATTGCAAATGATGTGAATGTTTTACAACAAAGAGAATTGCCAAGCAATACTGTGCCTAATCCTCGTAAAGATGGGAAAGAGGAATGCAAAGCTCTTACATTGAGATGTGGAAAGGAACTACCTGAGATTCCTCAACCAAAGAAGAAACCTTCAGCTTCTACTGATCAAACCAATCCTACAGTCCCTATAGAGGATGATGAAGAGGTTTTACAGAAGGTGAATAGAAAAGTCAATGAAGAGAAAGTTGAGATTGAATCTACACAAGGTGAAGTGAAAAAGAAGGCAAACCAGGAGAATCTTAAATGGGTACCGCCTTTACCATTCCCTCGAGACTTCAAGAAAGCTTTAGAGGAGCAATATAAGAAGTTTTTGGGGATTTTCAAGCAATTGCACATTAACATCTCTATCCTTGAGGCGTTAGAGCAGATGCCTCAATATGTGAAGTTTCTAAAGGAGATGTTGAGTAAGAAGAGGAGGTTTAGTGACTATGAAACCGTAGCTTTAACTGAAGAGCGTAGTGCTATTCTTCTCAACAAGCTACCCCTTAAACAAAAAGATCCAGGCAGTTTTTCTATACCTTGCATTATTGGAGAAAATTTTCAGGGAAGAACATTATGCGATCTAGGATCAAGTGTCAACTTGATGCCACTATCTGTGTTCAGAAAATTGCAACTGGGTGAAGCTCAACCAACTTCTGTGACACTTCAGCTAGCTAATCAAAGTTTAGTGTTTCCAAAGGGTATTATTGAAGATGTTTTGGTTAAAGTTGACAAGTTTATTTTCCCTGCTGACTTTATTGTCTTGATGTGATGAAGATAGAGATCTACCGCTCATTGTGGGAAGACCTTTCCTCGCTGGCTCGAACACCGATTGATGTTGAAAAGGGAGAGATCAAGTTGAGGGTGGATAATGAAGAAGTTATATTCAACATGAACAAGGCATTGAAGTATCCTAGGGATGTTACAGATTGCTTCAGGGTTGACATGTTTGATCCTTTTCTATAAAAGAACCATTAGCATCTGTTTTACTTGGGACTGGTGAAATTCAAGAAGAGCATATAGTTGAATGTAAGAAGTTAGTTGAAGCTTCTCCTTATTACAGTAAACCATCACAACGGTTTGAGTTGTTAGAGATGGAATCAAGGCAAACTACTTCTTTGAAGCCTTCTATTGAATAAGCACCAATTCTAGAGCTTAAACCCTTACCACCGCATCTTGAATATACATACTTGGGTGAATCTGAGACACTACCAATTATCATCTCTTCTTCCTTATCTGAAGATCAAAAAGAACTGTTGTTGAAAGTTCTCAGGGGCCACCAAGGCGCTTTAGGTTGGACAATTGCAGACATAAAAGGTATAAGCCCATCACTTGTAATGCACAAGATACTTTTGGAAGATGATCACAAGAAATCTATCCAGAATCAGAGAAGACTAAATCCTATGATGAAAGAAATGGTAAAGAAGGAAATTATTAAATGGTTAGATCTTGGGATCATTTACCCCATTTCGATAGCTCGAGGGTCGATCCGATTGCAATATGTTCCTAAAAAAGGGTATGATAAGATTACTAATGAGCAAGATGAGCTTATCCCTACTCGCATAGTTACTTGGTTGGCGTATTTGCATGGATTACGAAAGTTGAATGATGCTACAAGGAAAGATCGTTTCCACTTCCTTTTATTGACCGGATGTTAGACCGATTGTAAAGAATTCTTTTGTTTCTTGGATGGTTATTCGGGATATAATCAAATTGTGGTTTCTCCCGAAGATCAAGAGAAGACAACATTTACCTGTCCTTATGGCACTTTTGTCTTTAGAAGAATGCCATTTGGTTTATACAATGCTCCTGCCACTTTCCAAATGTGTATGATGAGTATATTCTCTGATATGATAGAATAGATAATGGAAGTGTTCATGGATGATTTCTCGGTATTTGGAGAATCATTTGAAGAATGCTTGATCAATCTAGAAAAGCTGTTGAAGCGATGTGAGGAGACAAACTTAGTGCTCAACTGGGAGAAATGTCATTTCATGGTGACTGAAGGCATAGTTTTGGGTCATAAAGTTTCTAAAAATGGTTTAGAGGTTGATAGAGCCAAGATTTACGTGATTGAAAGCTTCCTCCTCTCCTTCTAATGTCAAAGCTATAAGAAGCTTCTTGGGCCATCTTTGGATTCTATCGTCGATTCATCAAAGATTTTTCCAAGACTTCAAAGCCCCTTTCACGATTCTTCGGAGAAAGATACTCCTTTCGGTTTACTAAGGAGTGTATGAAGGCTTTGAAGAATTGAAGAGAAGATTGACTTCACTCCTATCATTGTTGCTCCGATTGGTCACTACCTTTTGAAGTAATGTGTGATGTGAGTGACTATGTTGTTGGAGTGTGTGTTGGGACGAGGCGTGTGAAGATCTTCCATCCTATTTACTATGCGACGGGACCCTAATAGCGGCTCGTAAATTACTCCACCACAGAAAAAGAAATGCTTGCTATAGTGTTTGCTTTTGAAAAGTTTAGGGTATATTTGATGGGTGCTAAAGTTATAGTTCACACTGATCATGTTGCCATTAAATATTTGTTAGGGAAGAAAGAGTCTAAACCTAGGCGATTAGATGGGTCTTGTTGCTACAAAAATTTGATGTGCATATAGTTGATAGGAAAGGAATTAAAAATCAAGTTCTTTGATCATTTGTCTAGAATTGTGAACCCTTCCGAACATGTGAATGATTTGTTGGTGAATGAATGTTTTCCGATGAGCAATTGTTTGTTGTAAGTAGTTGTGGTTTGCCATGGTATCTTGATATTGTGAACTATCTTGTGTGTGAAGTATTACCTCTTGATTTGAGTTTCTATCAAAGAAAGAAGTTTTTGCATGATGTTGCCTACTATATTTGGGAAGAACCATTTCTTTTTAAGAGATGTGTTGATTTGATTATTAGAAAATGTGTGCCTGAGGTAGAACAAGAGGAAATTTTGAATGCATGTCATGCATCTGCATATAGGGGGACATTATGGGGGCAAAGAACTGCATCAAAGGTTCTTGAATCTGGTTTTTATTGGCTGCTTTGTTTAAAGATGCTCACCAATTTGTTACCAAGTGTGATAGATGTCAAAGAACAGGTAATATTTCTAAGAGACATGAGATGCCTCAATCTGGAATCCTTGAGGTGGAGTTATTCGATGTTTGGGGGATGGATTTCATGGGTCCTTTCCCATCTTCAAGAGGAAACAAGTACATCCTTGTTGCTGTGAAATATGTGAGTAAATGGGTTGAAGCTATGGCTTGCCAAGCTAATGATGCTAACACAGTGGTTCGATTCTTGAAGAAGTATATCTTGACATGATTTGGCACCCCTAAAGCAATCATTACTGATGAAGGGACTCACTTCAACAATAAGAATTTCAAGGCTCTCTTGGAAAAATATAGAGTGCACCACCGGATGTCACTTGCATACCATCCACAAACTAATGGTTTGTGTGAGTTGACTAACAGGGAAATTAAGAGGATTCTTGAGAAGACTGTGGGTCTAACTAGAAAAGATTGGTATGACAAGCTTGATGATGCTTTATGGGCTTATATGACAGCTTTTCGTACTCCAATTGGCATGTCACCATACCATTTGGTTTACGGAAAAGCGTGTCATTTACCACTTGAATTGGAATATAAAGCATGGTGGGCAATCAAGAAGCTAAATATGGACCACCATCAAGCGGAGCTAAAGGTTGTTTCAAGCCGAATGAGTTGGAAGAATTCGGACTTCAAGCATATGATAGTGCACGGCTATATAAAGAACGAACAAAGAAATGGCATGACGAGTCATATCTTGAAGCGCTCTTTTGAGCCGGGCGGTTGGTGCTTCTCTTCAACTCAAGACTTCAATTATTTCTGGGAAGCTTAAGTCAAGGTGGTCGGTCCTTTCAAAGTGGTTTCGGTGTCATCAAAGGTGCAATTGAAGTCAAAGATGAGAGAACAGGAGATTGCTTTAAAGTGAATGGGCAAAGACCGAAGCATTACCATGGTGGTGAAGTGAACCGACAAACAATGGTTCACCACTTGTCCTCACCTACTTAAATTGCTGGTATAGTCAGGCTGAGGACTATAAACCAAGTGCTTCTTGGGAGGCAACCCAAGGTTTCAGTTGATGTTTTGTTTGATTTTGTAGGACTGTTGATAGCCCTTGATGATGTGTTCCACTTTGGTAGCAAGGATTGAGTGCAAGTCAAGGACAAATAGGGAGTTTTGTTCTACTTTTCTTTGATTTGTTCTATTTGATTGTTGATGATATATTTCTTGGGAATGAGTCTTGGTCTTAGTTGGATATGCATGTGATAATTGTTTGTGATGACTATTGACTAGCTTGTTAGCACTTGAGCTATTTAATTGGTGGAAATTTGAAATCTCTGAAATTAGTGTTACCCTTACACTTATAGATGTTTGTTCTTCACTTCCATTACTTTTTGTTACTTGTTCACATTGAGGACAATGTGACATTTAAGTGTGGGGGTGAGGGTATCCTTGATTTTATATGACTTTCCTTGTCCTCAGATTTTCTTTAAAAAAAAATCTTATGGAAGTTTGAATTTTATTCGTGAGCATTATCACAATTGGATTAATTTGAACATGACAAGGAGTGAATTTGATTAGGAATTGATTCTATGCTCTTTGCATGTTAGTAAAGAGGTAAAGATTTGGTTTGGATACTTTACTTTAGAATGTTAAAGAACCTATGAGGAATTTGAGCCTAAATTTTCGTCTTTCAAGAGGGAGTACACCTATTGTGATTTCATCTCTAGAACTTGTCTTGAGTCTCTTTTGAAATTTGAAATCCTTTTGCATGCACAAAGATGATCTAGGCATTCATTTCATAGCTAGTTCGGCCAAATGTTCATCCTTATCACATGAAAATCATTTGTTTACCCCATTTGAGCCTTTTTTTTTTCTTGTATAAAAAGAAAGAAAGAAATTTGCATAGAATAAATAGCCCTTTGTTTGAGATATGCCATTTTTATATCTTTTTCTTCCCATTTATTTTTTATTTTTACTTTAGTAAGTGCTAAGTGAACCAATTTAAAAGGGTGAAGGAGTATGAAAGTCAACACTATAAGAGTATATGTATATAGTGAAAAGCAAAAAAAACAAAAGAAAAAGAAAAAGGAAGAAAAAAAGATAGAAACAAAGGAATATATTTAAAAATATATATAGAGAGAGAAAAAGGAAAAACAAGAAAGAAAAAAAAAACAAAGATTGTTGAGGTCAAAAGAATAAAAGTTGTTTGTATATAGTGTTAGTGAGTTTGTCTTCTCTTAGTGGGTATTCCTTCATTCTTCATCATAAATTTCATTAAATTACTTGGCACTAATTAAAGTATTCTCCCATATCATTTGATCACTTTCATTCCATTATCCTACCTTGATCATTGAAACCTTTAGAAAGTCCTTTTGATTTGAGTGTGCAATTGGATAATATATAGTGGAGATTGAGATGATAAACAAGCTTATGGTAGATAAATTGCAATAGGTGGAATTGAGTGAAACACAAGCCCTTGAATATTTTGAGAGATGAGTGTAAACACTTGACTTGTGAGAAACATTCTATTGTGATTTATCTTTGCCAAATTAATCATCTTGCTACTTGCATGTTTGGAAGGTGGAATAGATTTCTAAGAAAATTTGATTTTTGAAAGTGTGAATTGACATTAATTTTGCAGTGCTAGCTTTAAAATCTTGCTTCCATGGTTTTCTTGAAATTGGTTGTTTTAGAATTTAAAAATCTTGAGGACAAGATTTGATGCAAGTGTGAGGTGTGATGACTTCTTATTTTTAATAGATTTGAGATATATTTTTATATATTTGAGAAGTCATTATTACTAATTTAAAGAGATTTTATTGAGATTTTAAGAGATATCAATTTGGATGCATTATTTGGGGGATTTCAAGTTAAAATAAAGGTTTTTTAGTTTAGGAAATAAATAATAGTAATAGGAAGTTTTCTATAAAAAAAATACAAATCAGTTATGTATATTATTATTATTATTATTAATTATATAATAATGCCTCTTTTGTTTAACAAAAGATAGCAGACCACGCATGTAGATTGAATTTGGGATTGAAATGCACATGGGTCCCACACATTGAAATGAATGGAAGACCTAATTGAAAAAGAGACAGAGCGCAGCGTTTTGAAGGAACGAATGGAACCAATTAAAACCTAAGAAAAACGCACAAGAGGCACAGTAGCACGAATTGAATAGAAAAGAGAAGAGGCGCGCAAAGACGCAAAAATCAGCGCAAATCGAGCAAATCGAACACCACGACTTGAGAAGATCAGCACAGGAGCGCGAGACGCAAAATAGAGAGTGACACACGGCAGCAGAGAAGAATCGAAGAAGCAGAGAAAGAAGGGCCATCCATAGATTTGCTTTCTCATTCTTCCCTTTTGTTCTTTGATTCTGAATCGAATATTATTGTCTTTGTGATGGTTTTTCGTTAAAGCCATGTTTGGCTTATTTTAGTTTGCAACCTAGAGGAACTTTGAATTTATAGGTGTGGATGGGACTTTGTTTTTATTAATTAGTTATAATTAATATTAATTTTGGTTACTTAATCTTGTTTAGCTTATCTATTTAGTGATTGGCCATCATTGAATATGAATTTGAGAATTAGGATTTACCTTGACGAATGGAATTTTAATTAGGCTCTGAGATTAAGTAATATGTGAAAGTGGAGCTAAATCACCAAGAGGGGGTGAATTGGGGATTTTTTTTAAAAAAAAAAATCAAAATAGCTCTGTTTTTGTACACTAAAAACAGAGATGAGCTAAGATGAGAATAGAAGAGCAAAACACAAGGATTTATACTGGTTCGGTCAAATCTCTTGACCTACGTCCAATCCCCAGACTCTCTGGGTTTTTCACTATCTCAAATGATTACACACTCTGTACTCAAGAGTAATTATCTCACTAGAACTTACTCCCCCTTACAAGTTGTAATCAATGAACCCAATCACCAAGTCCCCTGACTTGTGATTCTTTACAATAAGGGATTTGTAAGTAAGAAACTCTCTCTAAGAGTAGATACAAATAAACATTGAAGCTCTAATGTATCAACAGATACTTAGTACAGAAAAACTCAAAAGTAGTTGGAAACTTTGAATGATTTTCGTTTTCTGCTGTCTTAGTTGTTGAGAGGAATTGAATGCAGCTCTATTTATACTAAGAGTGCATTAGATAACCGTTGTAATCTTCAATATAACCGTTGCCTTCATTGGACAAGGTTCTGTTTTAGTTTTGGTCTTCTTCTCTCTCTAATCTCCTCTTAATCCAGCTGTGCAGAAGTTCAGAGTTGACTTCTCTGTGAATTAATCCGTTGGTAAAGCAGTTGCTTGATGAAGAAAACATTCTTTAATGTTTTGTAGGCGTGTGCAGACGAATTACCCAAAAGTATGCAACTTTCTGGGTGTAGCATTTAATGTTCGACATGCTTTTTGCTTTTTGCTTTCGATCCTCATTTAATCTAGTTTAAGCAATTTGAAACTCACTAACAAAGTGGTTAAACATAGTTTGGAATATTTAGGAATGTTAATTGGAAGTATTAAGATCAAACAAGAGGTTTCGCGAATTCATCGGTTTTGAATTTCAAATTAGCTAATGCAAAACTCGAGTTTTGTTTCTCAAAACTCGAGTTTTGGACTTTAGCGTGTAGAAACGTTTTAAGTCCAAAACATCAAAAATGAAGGTTTTCTTCCAAAACTGGAGGTTTTTAAAACATTGAAAAACATCAACCTTTCTGCTTGGCCAAAACTCGAGTTTTCATTTAAATATGAAAACTTGAGGAAACCTGTGCCAAGTCAAAAATGGAGGTTTTGCGAAACGGCGGTTTCAAAACCGAGAAAATCTAAAGACTTTCTCGCGAGCAAAACTCAAGTTTTGAAATCAAAACTCGAGTTTTCACTTTACTTGTGAAAACTTTGAGAAAACTTTGTCAAACTCAAAACTGGAGGTTTTCACAAAAAACTGGAGGTTTTGAAAACAAAGGCTAAAAACTCAAAACCTCTCTACCAATTCAAAACTCGAGTTTTGAGGCAAAACTCGAGTTTTCACTTTTGGTGAAAACTTGGAATATTTCAAGTTAATTTGAAAACTCGGAGGTTTTAGCCAAAACTGGAGGTTTTGAGTCCAAAAATTCGGAAGACTTTACGTGAGTTCAAAACTCGAGTTTTCAACGAAAACTGGAGTTTTGACATTTTCAAAAAATATTGACAAGTCCCTGTTTGGTGAAAACTTGAGTTTTTTCCCGAAAACTGGCGGTTTTGCTTAGTCCGGAAAATTGGTTTCTTCTACGTAAGATCAAAACTCGAGTTTTGTATCCAAAACTCGAGTTTTGCTTTGATAGTAAGTTTTTCTAACTTACAAAGCAAAACTTCATTCTTTGTTTGCAATTTGTTGGTAATCATCAAAACCTTTAGAGAACTAACAATATGGAATTAGATTACGATTTAATTTGCGATTAGGATAGACATATACCTAATTGCCCATATAATTGTTGAGGAGTGTGTTCGAGTTTTATTTCCTCTTGAGTAATTATGTTAGACATAACAAATTATACTCAAGATAGGGTTGTAAGTGGAATCGACAGTACTTATAGCTATTTATACTCGAGATTAACAAAATTGATATTAAGGCTAATTAAATTAGTGAAAACAAGGTTTATGAAACTAATAAGGGATTAGTGACTCGGGTTGCTCATTTAATATTGTGGTAGTTTGTTTATTTTAATTTCATTTTTATTTTATTTTCCTTTAATTAAATTCAATCTTGTTTGCTTAACTTAAATGAAAGTGTAAAATTAATCTTAACGAAGTTGTGGCAATCGTCCGTGGGAACGATACTTTTCTTATCACTTTATTAATTGATACTATTTCGTGCACTTGCGGAGTTTATTAGACTATAAAGTTTTGTTCTATCTCCCACAGAGACTCAGTCAAATTAGTGATTAGGTGTTAAATTTCCTTTTTTCATTTACGTTGAGCAAATCAGAATTGTTTTCAATAAAAGTAAAAAGAATTTTAATAAACCAAAAATTTCAAACAGAGAGAGAATTCAAATGTCAAAGAGGACAACTTTAGAGATATTAATCCCTTGTTTGTTTCTTAGATTTTATTCCCACTAAATTAATTCTAACTTAACGTAATCGCTAATCTAGAGTATTAATGTGTATAAATGTCACCGGTCCATTTATATACCTATCTCAATTAATTATACAATGTCTCATATAATTAAGTAAGGTGCAATTCAAATTGGGCTCTCTAATTTGATTATGTGGAGATCTAGGTATATGTCTATCCTAGACATAAATTAGATTAAAATCTAATTCCACATTATCTAATCCAAGGTCAATTTAAGATTTCCTTCACAAGTTTAATCCTAAATCTCCAAAACATGTTTAATGGTGCCCAATCACTAAACAATGAATAATAAAACAGAATTAAATAAACTGAATTAAAATTAAGCAAAATTAATTAGTGGGAACAATTTCTAATTCTCAAACAAGTTCATAATACTCTAAGTTGCAAAGGAAAAATTAGCCACACATGGCTTTAAACATCATCACAGCAAGACCAACAAATTCAGAGCTAAAAGCCATAAAAGGAATCAAAGGCAAATGAGTAAAGTTAAGACAAACAGCCCCCACTATTGCTCCTCTGCTTTCCAATTCCAGACGTGAGCTCACTGTGCAGCGAAGAAGACGATGATGCAGCTCCCAGCGAAGAAGATGACGATGATGCTCCCTCAAATGCAGCGGCTGTTCTGTTTCGTTCTCCAGCGAAAAATCGTCCGTGAAACACCAGCGAGAATGATCCACAAAGCTCTCTGAAAAATGCCGCCTCTCCTCTTGGATCTGCATGCGTGGCTGCTACTGTTAAACAAAAGAGGCATTATTATATAATTTATAATAATAAATATATATATATATATATATATATATATATATAACTTATTTGTATTTATTTTTTTAGAAAACTTCATATTACTATTATTTATTTCCTAAACTCAAAAACCTTTATTTTAACTTGAAATCCCTCAAATAATGCATCCAAATTGATATCTCTTAAAATCTCAATAAAATCTCTTTAAATTAGTAATAATGACTTCTCAAATATATAAAAATATATCTCAAATCTATTAAAAATGAGAAGTTGTCACCTGGCAAGGAAACCAATCAAAAGGACGTGGAACGCCGACAAGCTGAAAATCTACTATAGCTAGACCCAAATACTGCATGCACAAAGATGTGTCGGATATACCATGTCCGAGTCACTTTATTTCGATTATTTCCAGCTTAATTACATTTTCGTACTTACGCGATTTCCCTATTTAAAGTTGTTAGCTCTTTAGGGCGGATTATTTCGTGAATTAATGAAGAACTCCTTTACAGAGATTCAATTTATAGACTATTGACACGTCTTATCATACACCTACAAAGGAAGATGCAAGGACTAGGGATATTCATCCCATTCATACACCATCTTAGTTAAAATGACACCGGGTTTCTTAATTACGCAAAGTTTGGTTGAGAAAATGACACCGGGGCCAACAAGCCCGTGTTTTTAATTATGCAAGGCAGCCGGTAAAAGCCTTTGCAAAAGATTGATGCATCAAAGAACTAGCTCCTCGATAAGAAGATGAATTGTCATCTCGGCTCTGATCAGGCCAAAATGTTTAAGTGTGCGTTTTTACACCACGACTGGACATGTGACAATTTGTCCTTATCCTGGTTATTATCCCGGACAACGGATCCGGAACTCAGTAGAGTGGTTAAACGAAATACCCCTACCTTGATACCCAGTCGTAGTTACTGGAAAAAAAATAAGAGAACTCTACATACATAAGACCCTGGCTCGGTCAAAGAATCCCCAGCGTGGTTTGGGATTCATAACACGTTAGTTAGCAATCTTAATAACAATATTCACTTTTATATATATATATATATATATATATATATATAAAATATAGAAAAATTCACTAAACAATTTCATATTTAAATATACGCATAATTTTCAAAACACATACTAGTGAAAGCAAAGTTTAGAAAATACATTATAGTCTAAAACAAGCATATAAAATAAAGAGTAAATATCCTTTTGGGTCCTCGACAAAAAACACGGACCCATTTTAGTCCCTATGGACTAAAATGAGGCGTTTTTATGGATTAAAAAGAACTTTTTGGAAATTGCGAGGAAAAATATTCACCGTCGACCCTTATTCGTCCTTTTCGGGGGACTAAAAGGGCATTTCTTTGTGTGAGGGACCAAAATGGGGTTCGTGTTTTTTTCTAGGGACCCAAAAGGGGATTTACTCTAAAATAAATTAACCTTAGTTACCTCAACTCCAAGCTAAACCGTATCTCGGGAGTAAAACACAAACAATCACCGTCACAAAAAAGCTCTACATTATCACAATTATAATTTTATATAACTTAAATTACACAAATTCTAATAATAACATATTATCATACTAAAAACTGAAAATGATAGTTGAGTCCTTCAAATTTCAAAACTAAACCGATTAAAATTTCAATAATATCTCGCATTAATCCAAAATAAATTATTTATACAACTTTTAATCTTTAGAAATATTAGGTAGGATATAAATCCTAAACTTCTTAAATAGAAAAATTAATTTAAATTCCTACAACAACCAATCAATAAAACTAAACCAATGAAAATTAGTTATTAATCATCATATACATTTATACAATCATCTATTGTTAAAACTCAAAATTTTCACTAACCAACACAATATTACCCTCATTGGAAAGATAAAAATATGTGAAACAACTTTCATGAAGGAAGTTTAGGAAGTTTGTTGAAAAATAATAATAATTTAACTACCTAAATGATCTTATAAGATAGATGACTTACCTCAGAAAACTCAAATATTCTCCAGATCTTCTTCTCTTCTCCTTCCTTCTCACTTTTGCTCACTCTCAGTCTCCTCCTCAATCTCACCGCACCCCTTCATACATATATATATATATATATATATATATATATATATATATATATATATAAGGGGTGTAATAATTACACCCTCCCAATTGTTAAAGGCGGTGATTTTTTTTTCCCTTCTTCTGCACATAGCCACTTATCTTTCTTTTTTTTTCACAATCACAATTTAATGAAAATCATCATATATAATTATTTCATAATTATAATTAAATCCTACAAGTAAAATTAGAATGTTACACGGCCTGATCACGAATTTGTTAAAAGTGGAGGCCTAAATTTAAATCTTGATATTTCATTTGCATTTATATAGGATTCTCCTTATCTATTTTCTTGTTTTTGAGAAGAAATCACTCAAAACACATTATCAAAGAAACTTTTTTAACTTAAGAACTAAAAATTGCTCTAAAAAATGAGCAAAACCAAAACATTATGTATCCAAGGTTTGTGCCTAAGACATCTCTATTCTGACCCTATTGACCATAATATGAAAACTTGGATCGTGGTATCTCAGTAATCCGAGCAATCAATTAACCTAGGGGGAGTGAGGAGTCACCCAGCATTTTGATTTTATATATTTTTTTCTTTTGTTGAGCTTGAAATGACTTTTTTCAAATTTATTTTAAAATAGCAGTAAATTATATTTATACTTTAGATTGTGTGTTTTATGCGGGAACTTGTGAATTAATGTTGTTTCATTTGAATATTACTTTTTTCATAGTTAGATAGGAACATTTTTATACAGTATATTTTAATTAAATAATATTTTGATCATGATTGGTTATATGACAAACTCTTAAACGACTAGTTCAATTAGATCAATGATTATTGGAAGCACATAAGGTGCTTCTTATGTGCTTGTCCTTCTAATTAGAGGGACAAGCACATTTTATTTTATTTTTTTAAATTTTTTTATATCTTTTATTTATTTAGATTAAAATTATATGTTGCTTTCTCAATTTTTTTTTTTTATGATGATCTTAAATTAATTAATTTTCAGTTCTGCATACGAAATATTTGTCACTTGTAACACCCATCTGCCAAAACTAATTAATTTGAGATCTTTCTACTATGCGAAAAAAAAAATTCAAAAACAACATATAATTTTAATCTAACTAAATAAAAGATATAAAAAAATTAAAAATAAAATAAAATAAAATGTGAACATAACAAGCACATAATGTGGACCCTTCCAATTTTTAGTATCCTATTACTAGTACTATTTATAAGGAATATTAAATAAATTCCTAAACTACCCTCTTCCTTACCTGATTGGTGATTAATCCCTAACTACCGATATATCCAAAAGATTACAATAATTCTAAATTTCCTATTATGTCCTATGCTTATACAGCAATATTGAAACTTATGAACATGATTGCAAATCTCTAGCCTAATGCTGGGAAGTCCTATGTTTAATTTGGTAATTCATTTTTAATCAATTTGAACTAATAATAAATAACTATTATAAAATCTAATTATTTCTTAATTGTAAAATCAGTTTGTTAATATATATATATATGTGTGTGTGTGTGTATTTATTTATTTGCGCACGCGTGTATAAACCAAATTATATAAAACCACCTTAAATTTTGGGACAATAACATATAACTTCCCTAAACTTTTTTAAATTTTTTATTATGAACACCTTGCAATTATCTTAATGTTATCATTCTAACAGAAAGTGCCACATCATTTTAATAGAAGACGTATCTCTCATGACATCGTATGTGTAACCTAATAAATTTAGGGTCAAGGTGTAAAAATGCATATGTATTTTACCCTCAGAAACACTCAACACTCAACACCAAATACTTTTTTTAGGTACAAAAATGTATATATAGTTATAAAAAATGTTTAAAACTGTTATAATTTTGACTGACGGTGTTAATTTTTTTGACGCTGACTGACAGTGTTAATTTCGACGCCGGGGCCCACACTACAATTCTGAAAATACCAAAATACCCTCTAAAATCACTCACCAAACCTTTGATTCTTCGATCCCTGGGGATGCTCGGCGGTTCTTCGATCCAGGCCTGGAGATGCTCGGTGGTTCTTCGATCCAACCCTGGAGATGCTTGCTGGAGCAATTTCGTCATTTGAATTCGCCCATTATTAGGGTTTCGGGGTTTCACTTCCCTTTGATTTAAGCTTGTTCTTTTAGATTTTGCTCTTCTTGTGGCTGTTGCGCGTGTATCTCCTCCGCCACGCATGCCTTTGATTCGGATTTAGAGATTCTAATCGAGCTGATTTTGTTCTGTGATGCAGGGATCGGAGGCCGAGGACGCCAATAATAAGCCCTCCTCTACGGCTGCCAAGGAATCTAACGACTGTGTGGATAATAAGCCTGTGGCTTCTGTAGATGCTGAAAAGATTTGAGGATCGAACTAATGGAGAAGATGATAGCGATTCGCATTCATTGTTGCTGCCACGTAGAGGAGGGCTTTCGAGGAAGTCGAATAAAACCCGACGGAAAGTCCAGTGGAACGACAGGAATGGAAACAAACTTTGTTGAGTTGTTGGAATTTGTAGGGAGGTAAATTTCCTCATCAATATACCCATAAATTAGGTTATAGCGAAATAATTGTTCTTTGGCCATTTTTTTAGTCCCTCCAATTTTGATATCTCCGATTTTATTAGTCCAGGAGCTAAACCATATCTGTTAATCTGCTTATGTTTATCGGTTATTTATGATGGTAGTATGATTTTGATCGCTTAAGCATTTTCTGCAAAAAGTTGATTAAGTCTGGAAACTTTATTCTTTATCATCTCCATGTTCATTGCCTCTCAATCAAACTCTGCCAATGGAGTTGGCTATATCCTTACGCAATGTCCTGTATTGCACTATTCATCGTTTCTAAACCTCTCAGAAAGTCTAAGAAATGCTGAGTTTTTTTTTTTTTTTTTTTTTTTTTTTTTTTTGAGATTGGAGTATTTTGGTATTTTCAAATTAAAATAAACGGATGTTATCTTTTTTCTAACAATCTTTATGTGACTTTTGCACCTTTTTTTATAAACACGTGTATATTTTTTAACCTAAAAAGAACACTAGTGTTGACGCATTTCTTGAGACAAAGACACGCGTATGCGTTTTTTATCCAATAAATTTAGATAATTATAACATTTTTGCACCAGGGTTAAAATGTAATTTAAACAATAAAAAACCTTAATTCTAATTGCAGCACCCTTCCGATTCCAAGAAACACTCCTGTGATTTTGCAATGAGCATGATGCCAAATCGAACCTATGACTTGTAGTAATATGAAGCCGAATGATTGCTTCACAAACCGCCAAGCCACGAGTTCGAAATTGAAGGCCCTTGTGTTTTTTCTTTCTAGGCTGCAAAATTGCTTCTGCATCCATGAACAAGGCGGTGACCGTGGCTAGAGCAAAAGCCAATAGGACGGTGGCTGATAAAATTTCTTCACTTTGACCACAGAACAAAGAAGAAGACTGAAAGCTTTTTCACTAAGATAATCTGTGCGCAAGAATGTTTCTAACAATTGGGAGGTGAAATGGTGCACAGCTCTCTGAGTGTTTGGTAACTTCCATTTTCAAGTGTCCTTTTTCGCAATTGAAATAAAACTCCTCCAAATATTTCATAAGTAAATCGTAAAAGTTATTTTCTAAAAACTAATTTAAATATGCACTCATGAGTATGAGGGTTTTTTACTAATAAAATTACATTTAACCCGGGGAAAAAAGTTATAACTACTACAAATTTATTAGCTTAGGTATGATGCCACGTGGGATGACACATAAGATGTGAGGTGCCTTCTATTAATCTAATGTGGTAATTTTTGTAACGGTAAGTTAACGGCAATATAATGTGTTCACAATAAAGAAATAAAAGATTAATAAGGTTAAGTTTAAACTTTAAAACGTCATGGAGGTTATATGCAAATGCCCTTGAATTCAAAGAAAGTTTTGTATAATTTAGCTCCACACACACATGGATATATATGTGTGTACATATATACATGTGTATGTGTGAAAGCGGAATATCACCTAAGAGGAGGGGTGAATTGGGTGATTTCAAAATCTTTTGCGAATAAACAGAAGAACTAAGGAAACAGAGCAGAGAGTATAGAGAAAAGATTAGCACAAAATATTTATACTGGTTCGGTCCAAACTTTTGACCTACGTCTACTCCCTAGACACTCTGGGTTTTTCACTATCTCTCAAACACGATTGCAAACTCTGAACTTCAAAGTAATCCTCTTACTAGATTCACTCCCCCTTACAAGTTGTAATCCGTACACTCACACTCAAGGTGTGACATCCCAAAATCTGAACTCTGAGCTTATTTTATAATGAAGAAAAAAAGAACTAAAAATAAGGCTCTACGAGGAGCTTATTTTTAAGCTCTTTAAAAAAAAAAAAAAAAAAAAAAAAAAAAAAAAAAAAAAAAAAAACTCGTAATCTCTCGATAAACAATACTGCAAAAGCACCATCATCTACCGCCACCACACCACCGCGCCGCGCATGCCACCGCCACCAACACCACCGCCGCCGCCGCCGCCACCACCACACTACCGCCACCACCACCCTACCGCCACCTTTACCCTTATAATATATCTTTTATGATAATTTTTATTAGAAAAAGTGCTTATGACAAAAATTTTGTCAAACAAACATTTTTAATTTAAACTTTTAAGTAACTTTTAAAATTTAAAAAATTTATATAATCATCAAACAATTTTTTAGCTTTTTTTAAAAAGCTTTTTTTAAACTTTTAGGCAAAAAAGTAGGCTTTTAAAAATAAAAATAAAGGATCAAAGCGCTCGTATGATGTAACCTCCCTTTCTTTTTAGAAGAATGATCGCGTACTATGGATATGCCATGCGATTTATACTGTCCAAACTTTTTTTTTCAGGTGCACATGTATCATTTTTAGTGCATGTTTGGCCTAACTTATTTTTTTACTTATAAGTATAAGTTAGGCCAAAACAAGATTTTCTGAAAAAAACTCTTATAATTATAAAAACTTATTTTTATAATGAAGAAAAAAGAGCTTAAAAATAAGCTCCTCATAGGAGCTTTTTTATAAGCTCTTTTTTTATTAAAAAAAAAACTTGTAATCTCTCGATCGAACAACTATCTGCATCACTTTCTGCCGCCGCCGCCCTATTATAATATACCTTTTATGATCATTTTTATTAGAAAAAGTGTTTATGACAAAAATTTTGTCAAACGACTTATTTTTAATTTCAAATTTTAAGTAACTTTTAAGCTAAAAAATTTATATAATCACCAAACAATTTTTTAACTTTTTTTTTTAAAAAAAAAAGCTCTTTTTTTTTAGTTTTAGGCTTAAAAGTAGGCTTTTAAAAATAAAAATAAGAGGATCCAAGCGACTCTTAATGGAGACAATTTTATCCGAAACACTTCTCCTATGAAAGATTTAAACCTTACCATGTAAAAGACTAACTCATTCCGCTAGGCCCAACCCCGTTGGATATACCTTGTCCAATCTTATAATCAATTAAATAACTCTTTTTTTTTCCTTTTCAATGCACAAACATATCTCTCAAACCATCAAAATATTTCATTTTTCAACTTCTCCTTATATTCAGACTGTCATAGTATCCTTTTACAAAGCCAACCCAAGTATGACATAACATTTTGATATTTTTGGACAATTTCTTCTTCCTCGGTAAACACCAAAACTTCATATCTTTAAGCCATTTTCAAACATCGTTTTAAAGGGGAAAAAATGTGAAACACTGTGAGTAACTTGTGATACATTATCTACATGCCATTGTTTCATGGAGTGTAAAAGGCGACCCAATGCACAAGGCCTCTACCAGATAGAGTTAGGGAGGGATAGATATACGCAGCCTTACTTCCACAAGCGGAGAGGCTGTTTTCAGGATTTGAACCTATGATCTCCAGGTCACATGACAACAACCTTACCGATACGCCGAGGCTCACCCTCTTTCATGGAGTGTAAAAGGGATACATTATTTCAGTATTGATTAAACAAAAATAGAGAATGAGAAATTTTAGATAGCATTGATAGAGAACCATTTATTTCTTCCTCTAATGTTATAACAGATGCGAAACAGAACCATTTAAACTGTGAAACCTCCATCTGCATATATAATTTGTCCAGTGATATATGAAGCAGCAGGAAGGCAAAGAAAGGCAACTAGTGCTGAAATCTCTTTAGGCTCTCCTATGCGACTGATAGGAAGTTGAGGCAATAGTCTATTTATCATTGCTGCACCATCTTCTTTCTGCATGAATACAATATATTATGTCTCACTTGGTAATGGTTTTCCATATATGAAGGAAAAAGAAAAGGATGAAAAACCCCCCGGGGGGGAGTCCTTATAACACAAGAAGATTATGAGCAGTTAGATATAGCAGTAGACAAGAATCTGAATGACAAGTAAGAACCTAATGGAGCTTGCAACTAAATTTTTTGGAAAGCAAATGCGGAGTATTCTCTAAGTGGGAAAATGAGAGAATACAATCACTAATACTCCCTTCTATCAGAGAGGTCACACATAGCAACACAATAAAGCAGTAACAGCAAGAACAAACGAAAAACAAAACACTCTTGGCCTGGTATTCGAGAGACCAGACCCTCTCTCCTCACTACTCACTACTCACTACTCACTGACTGTCTTCTGAAAACACACTAAAACCATCTGCACAAATATATACATCACAGAGCTAGCTCATACACACACAAACACAAGAATTAGACTTAGCCCAATAGATAAGAGCCCATTAGTATCAGCTCCATCAGAACCTATGAAACATGTACATTGATATGAACATATTGGCGAATATAACAATTCCTTAAGTGAGACCACAGCCCAAGAGCCCCCCCCTTTAGGGTTTAGGGTTAGGTCTTGGTGTAGTAGTATATAAACCTACTTTCACCCATTGAGAAACCTAATTCACAAGGAGGCTCTCATCGAAATAAAACCCTAGAGGCAGACGTTCATCATCTGAACGGTTGCCTACACAACCATCTCATCCCCCTCGAGAGATAGTCTGGAAGATCGATCATAGAGCGGACTTGGACTGTTCGTGACTTGGACCGTTCGAGAAGAAGCTTTTAGATCGCTCATCTTTCCAGGTAATCAAAATGATGAAGGTTCATCTTTTTCTACATCGTCTCGGTTCGATACGCTTCCGCGTTTCTGGTGAGATTCCTACAATTGGCATCAGAGCCGGTTGGCGATGAGGAAAAGAACCAGTTTTGATTTAGTTTATGCGATCAAATCTCAGATTTTTCAAAATATTATTTTTTGAAAAATATGGCATCAGATTTAGTTTATGCGATCGAATCTCATATTTTTCAAAATATTATTTTTTGAAAAATATGGCATTTATTTCTATATTTGTTATTGATTTCATGAGTTTTATTCTTTATAATTCAGATTTGATATTAGTTTTAATTTTAATCGCTTTAATCCATGGTTAGATTTTCTCGTGTATTTCTTGATTTGTAACAAGGAGGCTAATCCCATATGATTAGGTTTCCTCCTTGCTTGTAATTATGTTTTTTCGCAATTTCTATGTAAATTTTTAAATTTACGTAAAAGTTGAGATCAAGAAACTTCAAGAATATGAACAAGAAAAACGTTTTGAAAACAATATATGGTTGGAAAGAAAATTCCCAAAGCCCATCGCCCCACGAGATGACTTGACGGGCAAAGAAGTGGCGCGTGAGGGCGCGTGGGGCCCTGCCCCGGGTGGTTACGCGGCCATGTGATCGACTCTTTGTGGTTCCTCCCCGGAGTTTCGTGTTGAGATGAGTTCTTTTGCATCCTAGGTTTTCTCTTTTGCATCCTAAAGTGGGTCTTTGGGGGTTTTTTTACGGTTTTGACCATGAATACCCTAAAGGGGCTTGAGACAGATCCTAAGAGGTGGACAAAAGAGAAATTCCAAAGTTGTAATTTTATATTTTATTTTTTAAAATAGGAAAGCCATGGATTAAAGTTATTTGTTTAATTTTTTAAATGCTTTTATTGAATTGATGAATTAAATGTGCGATTAACATGATTTTAGAAATAACATGTCATATAGAATAGGAAAGATGCCATATTTGATGCATAATCACATGTCATTACTTTGCATAGTAGCTATTATGTCTTGATTCGACTAGTATGATAGTTATTTTGCAAGATTATTTAGGTTATCCACTAAATTAATTATAAATTATTATGATTTTATATTAAAATCTAGATTAATAATTGGATTAATTAATTGTGGAATTAAAATCTAGACAAATAATCCAGAAAATTTCCTAAGAGAATTGTATATTTGAGATTGATTTCAAATTACTCTAAATTGAACAATTCTTGGAAATTGAAAATTCTTATTTTAAAAATTATTGAATGGGTGAAGGTTTTAAAATTAAGCAATTAATTTTAAAACCTACGGGCCCCAATTGTGGGTTTTATTAGTGAAATGGTTATCGGCGAAGCCCCATCGGATAAGGATAATCGGATTTCGCTAGATTAAACCCTAATATTTTCAAAATTTTAGTAAAGTTTTGTACGGCCCATCGTCGGCAACACTTAGACACTAAAGATAATTTTGAAAGTAAACAATGGTTAAATACATTCAACTTTGGTAAAATTGTTAACCCTCCCATCGAGGCTCTGGCAATGGAACTGAAGGCCTAAAATAACAATATTAGTTTTACAAGTATCTTGCCCATCGTAAGCCTTGTAAAGATAACTAATGGATTGTTAAACAATAAACGAATAGTAGTTATTAGAATCTACTAGCGCAATATCTGTTTGTTGTTAATTATAGTTTGTAATTAGTGTGATTTTTTTTTTCTTCTTTATTTTCAGAAAAATGTCTTTCAATCCTTTAGCTACCATCTTGAGCCAAAAACCTATGGATGGTACAAACTACAAACAATGGAAAACAAATTTGGATATTGTTCTTCAATATGAAAAGCTCAACTTTGTTCTAACGCCCCTATGCCGGCGCGGCTGCTGCGGATGCATCGTGGCAATCCGGACTAAATTTCAGCAAGAGAAGGAAAAATGGGAGAAGGCGAATGTAGCGGTTCGCTGCTATATTTTAGCCCGATCTCGCCGATCACCTTCGGGAGCAAGTAAGCATGATTGAGAGTGGAGCAACAATGCTCCGACTCTTGATGGCATGTTTGCTACGTCTAGCGGCTCTGCTAGGCAAAATGCGATGAATTCAGTCACCAAGACAGTGATGTCTTGAGGAAGTGTGCGGGATCATTGTCTAACAATGATAGCAAACTTTAAGAGGGCTGATGACCATGGTGTCAAATTTGAACAAGATTTAAAAGTTGACCTTCTCTTACAATCACTTGCTGAATACTTCAATCAATTCAAGATGAATTATAATATGAATAAGATGCATCTTGACCTCACTCAACGATGCACGAGCTTGAGAGTGCTTGAATAGTCTCTAGTCAAACGGGCGGTGCATTATTTGCTAGTGAAAGTTCTGTGAAACCTAAGGGGAAACCCAAGGAAAGAACAAGAACAAGAAAAAGAAGAAATCAGGCATTCCGTTGCCAAAACGGTTGCAATGAAGCAGCCAAAAGGCAAGTGCTTCAAGTGCGGACAAAAGGGGCATTGGAAGAAAAATTGCCCACGGATGAATCAACCAGGTATGGGTAATTTACATGTGATTGAGGCTTGTTTAGTGGAGAATTACGATGAAAAATGGATCGTTGATTCAGGAGCCACTAACCATGTTTGTTACTCTATGCGGTGGTTCAAACATAGCTTGCTTTTAAGTGAAGGACAAAGAGTTTTGAAGCTTGGAACTTGGGAGCTTGTGTGCACTAGCGGTGGGACAAGTTATTTTATCTTTTGATAATTGCGAGAACTTTGGTTTTAGAAGACTTTGTTTATTTATTCCGAAATTTAAGAGGAATTTAATTTACGTTAGTTGTTTGGAAAAACATGGTTTGACGGTTCGTTTAATTCCTCGGTTTCAATAAGAAGCAAATCTTCTTTTATTTGTTACGGTGTAATGATTAATAGTCTTTATTTCCTTAATCATGTTCCTGTGAAATTAATCATGTTGAATTAAGAGATGTTGAGCATAATAATTCATCAAAGAAAAGAAAAGTTTCCAATGAAACTTATCTTTGGCATTTGAGATTAGGTCATATTAACTCTAACGGGATACAAGGTTTGGTCAAAAGTGGGATTTTAAAATCCTGAACTTTGAACCGATACCGGTATGTGAATCTTGTTTAGAAGGTAAAATGACAAAGAGATCCTTCAAGGCCAAGGGAAAACGTGCCACACTTCAGTGGAATTGGTACATGCGATGTATGTGGACCAATAAATGTCCAAGCCGGAGGAAGGTATCGATTTCATCACATTTACTTGATGATTACTCTAGATTTGGACATGTGTACTTGATGCGTCACAAGTCGAAGCTTTTGGAAAATTCCAAGAGTTCAAGGCCGAGGCGAGAAAAGCATCTTGGTGTTCAAATTAAGACCCTTCGATCGATCGAGGGGAGAATACCTATCTGGAGAGTTCGGGTCTTACACGATCAAAGAGGGGATAGTTTCACAATTATCCTCTCCAAGGACACCCCACGAGAATGGAGTTCTTTGAAAGGAGAAATAGAACCCTTTTAGAAATGACAAGATCTATGCTCGATTATTCATCTCTTTCGATTCATTAGGGATATGCCTTAGAAACTGCTATGTATCTATTTAACTTAGCACCGTCCAAGTCGGTTTCAAAGACACCAATAGAATTGTGGAAAGGGTGTAAGCCCACCATGAAACATATTCGGATTTGGGGTGCTCCGGCACATGTCTTGCAACATAAACCGAGATAAGATGGACTCGCGTCTTGAAGTATGCATGTTTATAGGCTATCCTAAAGGAACCGAGAGGTTGGTTGTTTTATAGTCCAAAAGATAAGAAGGTCATAGTGAGCACACACGCGACTTTCTTAGAGAAGGACTATATGGCAAATCATAAGCCAAGAAGTAAGGTTATTCTTGATGAGCTAGTCTCGGATCAAGTTTCACCGCCACTCCTCGGCGGTTCCGGCATTTATTCCTGTGGTTGTTCAAAGAGGGGAAATATGGAAAATATACATGAACATACACAGGAACCAGAAATAGAACCAAAAGTTCAGCATAATGATGAACGTATGGAAGAACAAAATCACGAATTGGTTAATCCACCTAATGAGGGTCCTCATCAAGAAATTGTTAACCCACAAAATATGGACCCACTTTGTAGATGCACAACATCAAGTGAGACAAAGTCGTAGTGGGAGATTGATTCGTAAACCTACAAGATTTCTCTTGTTGGGTGAGTCAAATCAGGATGTCATCATTGATGAAGATGATGATCCCACAAGCTATGACAAGGCACTAGGAGATGTTGATGCTCAGGAATGGCTTGAGGCTATGAATCATAAAATGGATTCTATATATTCCAACTCAGTTTGGTCTCTTGTAGATGCACCTGAATGGGTAAGACCCATTGGGTGCAAGTGGATTTACAAGAGAGAGAGGATCGAACGGGAAGGTTGAAACCTTCAAAGCTAGATTGGTGGCAAAAGGGTACTCCCAAATAGAACATGTGGATTATGAAGAAACCTTTTCGCCGGTTGCCATGCTTAAATCCATCCGGATTCTCTTAGGCTGTTGCGACAAATCTTGATTATGAGATTTGGCAAATGGATGTCAAAACTGCTTTTCTAAATGGAAATTTGGAAGAGGAGATCTATATGCAGCAACCAAAAGGGTTTATAGCCAAAGGGCAAGAACATATGGTATGCAAGTTGCAAAGGTCCATTTATGGACTTAAGCAAGCGTCCAGATCATGGAACATCAAATTTGATCAAGCCATTAAGTCTTATGGTTTTGAGAAAAGTCCTGATGAGCCGTGTGTGTATAAAAGGATCCAAGGTGACGCAGTATCCTTTCTGATACTTTATGTGGATGATATACTCCTTATCGGAAATGATACAGAGGTATTGTTAGGCATAAAGACCTGGTGAGCAAGCATTTTGATATGAAGGACCTGGGGAAGCCAATTATATTCTTGGTATTAAACTCTTACGAGGCCGGAAGAATAAGGTTTTGGCATTATCCCAGGCTAAATACATCGACAAAATACTTGCCAGGTTTAGCATGGAGAATTCCAAGAGGGAATGATATCCTTCAGGCATGGGATTCATCTCTCTAAGGAGCAATCTCCTAAAACTCCTGAGCAGAGAGAACGCATGAGTAGGATACCTTATGCTTCCGCAGTAGGTAGTCTCATGTATGCTATGCTTTGTACCAAACCGGATATACGTTATGCGGTGGGAGTAGTAAGCCGGTACCAATCTAATCACGGAGAGGAACACTTTGGGTAGCGGTCAAACATATACTCAAGTACCTACGGAGAACGAGAGATTATATGTTGGTCTATTCTAGTGGGAGTCTTGAAACCATTGGTTATACGGACTCGAGATTTCCAAGGAGATATTGACTCAAGTAAATTCACCTCGGGATATGTGTACACCCTTAATGGCGGTGCCATTTTGTTGGAGAAGTGTAAAACAATCATGTGTGGGCGACTACGCACGTAGGCGAGTATGTGTAGCGCCGAGGCTACAAAGGAAGCTGCATGGTTAAAAGTTCCTAACGGACCTTCGGGTGATTCCAGGTGTTGAATCACACTTTACTTTGTGACAACAAGGGGCGTAAAGTCCAAGGAATCAAGGTTTCACAAGAGACAAAAACACATACAAAGAAAGTATCACTTGATCCGAGAAATAGTTGAAAGAGGAGATACTTTTGTAGCAAAGATAGCATCGAAAAGAACCTTTTACCACTTTTACTAAGAGTTTGCACGAACGTGTGTTCGAGAGGCATGTTACATCTATGGGTCTTAAGAGGATTCCAGTTTGCTATAGCTTTAGATAGTTGTTATTTCATTTTGTTATTTTGTGCTTTATGAGCAAGACATTATGACATTGCATTTTTTACGAATGGTATAAATGAGGTGTTTTTCATTTAAATTTCGCACACTATTTACGAGACTTAAAGGTCCGGATCAATTGTGGAGTATATGATCATATGGATACGTTCATAGAGGACATGGTCATAGGTACTCACAATTGATGAATAGCTTCACAAACTATTAAATTAAGTTGGACACTTTATTTAGGGCAAATATTTTATGAAATGGTTTTGTCCGAATCATTATAAAATATTGGTGTGAGTTAATACTTACATTGAATGGATCAAGGAGAGATTTGATTAAGGTTGCTCTTTCTGTCATAAGGAATCAAATCTCCAGATAACTATAGTCATGTAGTTGCTCTTAATCCTGAGTTTATTTTAAATAGGTAGTCAAATAGTTTTCATTCTTTGATTTACCAACAGGTGAGGTTTGATCTATATGACGGCCAATAACTTGGTATTTTGGGATTGAGACTTTTTGGTTATCGGTGTTTATGAGATAAACAACATGGAATTTATAGGAAATGTCCACTTGATATGTTTCGGTACTTGGATATTGAAGACACTGGCGAGTGCATGTAATCCATTAGAGAAACTATCATAGTCAAGGGAATAAATAATTGATTGAGTTACGAAAACTAATCAATCAAATTATAGACATTTTATAAAGGGGTAATGCATATTCGTGTTATAATTGTCATTAATCTTGGAGTTCACATTCGGGCTTTTAGTGGAGTAGCACCGAACTAGATAATCTTCAAATGATTATCATGAGCCTCGATAAATGACAAATGATAGATCCCCAGGCTAGCTCGAAACAAGGGATGGGGTAAATTATCAGATAATGATGGCTTAAGGGCTACATGGTCTTGGGTTTACGAGCTCAAGTTTTGTATCTCAAAGAGCAAGTGGGAGATTGTTGGAATATATGCTCTTTGGTCACTTAAGCCCAATTGGGCTTAAGTGAGACCACGGCCAAGAGCCTATGCCCCTTTAGGGTTTAGGGTTAGGTCTTGATGTAGTAGTATATAAACCTACTTTCACCCATTGAGAAACATAATTCACAAGGAGGCTCTCATCGAAATAAAACCCTAGAGGCGCGACGTTCATCATCATCGAATGTTTGCCTACACAACCATCTCATCCCCTCGAGAGATAGTCGGAAGATCGATCATAGAGCGGACTTGGACTTTCGTGACTTGGACTTGTTCGTGACTTGGACCGTTCGAAGAAGCTTTTATATCGCTCATCTTTCCAGAATCAAAACGATGAAGGTTCATCTTTTTCCATCGTCTCGGTTCGAATTCCTAAATAACGTAACCTACAAACTTCTCTTAATTAAATATTTGTGCTGGTTGTAACGTTTATCTACAACACTTTAGTTTTAGAATTAGTTGTTGATTCACTATAGTCAGCAAAAGGGTGGTTATCTTGTTACATGGGAGCAAAATTAACATGTTGAAAACTTTGGCCCTACTATTGGGAATACAATGTTGATCGTGGTATTGGAGGGGTTTGTTCGAGCGAGCTTGACATTAGTATTGTCCATTTTGCGAAGTTTGGTAAAGGGAACGAGGATAACCTACTATTGGGAATACAATGTATGTGAGATTGCTCCACCCACCCCTAGTATTAGAGAAGTAATCTCAACATTGTCCTTGTTCGGTATTCCCTAATCGTACATCATCGTATTCTCGTCCGATGACGACGGCAACCTCATCTCCTCGACTTCTTCACCTTCATCTCCCTCTCTCTCTCACCTCCCCGTCTCCCTCCCTCCACATCCTCACACCATTGACTACATCCTATTTAATGATGAGAAGAGAGGGCTTTATCTCTCCCAAAAAAAACTCCTCCCTCTACTCTTATCTAATCTTTGTTCTTCTCACCTTCATCACACCAAAAACAAAACAAAAAGTTAATTAGCGACAGAATTTAATTAGTGACAGTCTAACAATGGAATCGTACAATTTATTTCGTCACTAATCCACTGTTTTCTTGTAGTTTGTTCTTTGCCTTTATCACTGCTACATGTTCTCCAGCTTCGCCATTGTATCTCTTGTCTTCAACCTATGTCATTGTTGTTCTCTCACTTCCTTTTGTCACTGTTCTCATCATTTGTTGTTGTTGTTCTCTGCCTTTTTGCTTTGCCACCGTCTTTGTCTTCAACTCAACGTTCTCTTATTCTCTCCACTCTCAATTTTTTCCCCAGCCTCGCCACCATCTTTGTCTTCAATCTCTACCTTCTCTATTGTCATCCCTATTTTGGCCAACCCAACGCTACTCTCCAAATTCTAGATATGTACTCCCTTTCTTCTAAATATAAAAGTTAATTTTTTTTTTTAAAGAGATTGAGCCTGTTTGGCATGGCTTTAAAAGCTAAAATAAGCCCACTAAAAGTCCACTAAAAGCAGAAACAAGAAAAATGACTGTTTGGCATGGCTTTAAGGTTCAATGGACTTCATGGTTTGAAGTGACTTTTTTCATGAAGCCACATTTAGTTGCTTATTATCCCATCAAAAGCCACAACATTTTTTTGGACCATTTGCCCAAAAAGAAAAAGCAAACCTTCTCTCTCCCTCCTTTCTTCTTCAATAATTTCTTCGCTGCGCTCAACAATTACTACCTTCCTCTCCTCCTCCTCTTCAAAATTTTCAATTTTTTAAGTTCATGACATATTTTACAATTTTTTTAAGGGGTCAAAATTTACATATTGTTAGAGTTACGTTCATTAGTTCAAAATGATTGAGTCTCGTGAACAATTTTTTTTCCAACATAAAAACAATATAATGCAATGGGTAAAATTGACATATAATGCAATGGGAAAAATTATTTTTTAATGGTAATGTTACTATTTTATTTGGAAAATTTATATTTATTTTAAATTTTTATCTTAAATTATCACATTTTGTACAACATATTATATATATATATATATATATATATGAATTTGATTCATGTCCTTTTCAGTCATTTTTCATCTCATCTATCTTTTTAAAAGCTATGTCAAACAAGTGTCCATTAGAAACAAAAGCTACTTCTGTCACCGTTATCCCAAACACAAATCACATTAGAAAAAGTCCATAAGAAAATAAGTCCAAGAAGAAAAGTCCATCAAAAAAACAAAAGCTACTTCTATCAAAGCTATCCCAAACGGGCCCTAAGAAAGCTAAATAAATATGTTACTTAATCTTATCATATGTTAAATATATTATTATATTATACTCCCTGGACTAAGATATATTTGGGGAGTTAATCTTAGTTCTAAGTATAAGACATGACTTTTATATTTGTCAATCTCCTTATAATTTACCCATGCTCCTTCAACAATAATAAAAGAGAAGGAATGAGGAAATTAAAAAAATCACTAGGGTGTTTTAAAATATATATGTCATATTAACTAATTTCCTTAATTTAATTTAATTAGGTATATATGCCTTGTATTAAGGACCGGAGGAGTATATCACTTTATATACCAGGTAAAATAATTTGGGAAAAAAAACGATAAATGTAAGTACTTTCAATAACTTAGTTAGGTTTTTAAATATATAAAAGAAAAAGAAAAAAAAAAGTCAATTGGGTATTATATTTAGGACCGGAGGTAATAATTGTTTTTCCTTTTTTAGATTTTTCTTTTACTTTAAATCAACTTAATTGATTTTACTCTCGAACCATCTTGAACCCATGTTGTGATGTGGCTTTGTGTGACTATTGAATGGGCAGTGTGTGGATGCCCATGAGAACATGAAGAAGTTTTCGTGTACAAGAATGGAGTTGCAGAATATAGTCTTTTCATAAATAATGTCTATTATAACAGAAAATTAATGTGAACATGCCATGTAAATATTACTTCGTACCAAACGTCTTTTTCCCAATCCCAATCCCCTTCCCAATCCATCACCTGCCTACCAAACATGGCCGAATCGATGCTAAAATCTCAAATATATTAGAAGGATCATAAACTTTCAGACAAAATACAGGTTTACAAACAACTTAAAGATGAGTTTGTGGAAATGAAAGAACAACACACACATACAAAGATTATAGTTCTTAATTAGGGATGGGAGTTTGAGATATTCAAAAAGAGGTACATTGAGAGGTAGTCAAACAATATTAAGATAGGCTCATTGGACTGTAAATCAGATTAGTCTACTTGGTGAATATAAGAGTATCTTCTTTGGAATAATCAAAACAAAAATGCAACAAGGAAGCTTGCAGTGAAGAAAGACAAGAAAGCAAGTTTTCAAAAGTGACAAAGGACCAAGAAAAGGGATTTCACTTATAGTAACATACCACACCAGCCTCCAAAAGAGGGGTCATTATAGCTCCAGGTGCTACTGCATTTACACGAATATCATCCTTCGTCCATTCCAATGCCAGGTTCCTTGTGATTTGATTCATGGCAGCTGAATACAATTATGCAGATGATTGATCAACTACAATAGCATTGGCTCAATTATTTGCAAAAACTTAACATGCTAGATTATCAAAGTTTATAACTCATTGTTCTGGTGTGGAACCAGATGTCTAGCCCGTTGAGCTAGTGCTTTGATCTTGGATCGGATGACCCTGTCGGATCGTCTATGGAAGAGATATCCAGGAAGGGTCGAGATCACTGTACACTATAGGCTATCCGCCACAAAGGGGGGATGGGGGATGTGTTCGGGGGATCGTCTTGTGATGATGCTTAATGTAAATAGGGTAAAGTTAGAACGTGTAATAACGCACCTTAACGCTGCCCTTGTATATATAGGGCTTGCTTTGATATCCTAACCGCGTGATCTATCATATCTTATTGATATTGGATTTGATAGATTCTCCTGGATTGTAGGTGTTCCCGGCTATATGATATGACTAGCATTGGGCCGTCCACACATATGGGCCGTCTGGCCGGACCGTAACACTCATATTCAAAGAGAGAGATATAAAAAAAATGTGACTATGCGTGGAGTATATGAGAAAAGAGAAATATGCCTTTAGATGCTGCATAGGCTGACAACTGAGGTAAAGCTTTGAATGGTACCGCCTCCTGAGGCTTTTAGAAGTGGGTGAGCGAATTGGCTCAGATTGTAAGCAGATTCAAAATTAATTTTCATCATTCTAGATATAACTTCAGCAGTACAAGCTGTTGCTTCCTTAATTATACTTGTCCCAGCATTGTTTATCTATGTAAAAAAATGTACAAGTAAGCTGAAACATGACAATTTCACCAAGAAATATTGCATTTATTGACCATAGATTGCAAACACAAATGTCTGTGCAAGTAATTGTATGTTCTAAATATCGTGTACTAGTATTTCACAAAAAAACTTTTCCTAGCCATGCACACCCAACTGCAAGCGATGTGTGGTGGAAATGGATTTCATGCATTTTATAGTATCCTGTCCAATCTAGTCGGGGAAATCTCATCTATCCATTTTGATCTAAGAGTTGTTTTCACTCGACATCATTATTTGCAAGTTGCAAAATAGTGTTATCTCACTTAGTGCAATGGCATGAAGCAATTACATCCGTAATATCAAAATGGATAGACAATATCTTCCTGTCTCCATTAGACTATATACACACAGACTGCACCAAGCCAATTCATTCTGACATGTATCTTCACGTGCCAATTATATGTGTCCAGGTGGGAGTCATATCCAACATGAAATATAACCTGAAAGTTTGTGCCTCTGCTTTCTACAAATTACACTGGAAGATTAACCTACAGACACTTGAAGAAAAGAATTGAAGACATTTTTTAAAAGTTGATAGGGGTAACTACTCTTTTCCCTTCAAATCCTGATCAAAAATCACTTGGACTTTGTGAGAGAGAATCTTACTAGGATGTTGAGCTTCCCATGAAAGACTGAGGCAACAGTTTCCATTAGATTTTCACGTTGATCGTGAAATTGAACATCACAAACTGATCCAGTTACACTAAATCCTCTGCTTTCCCACTCTTTCAGACACCTATCAATGTCTTCTTGTTTACGTGAACATATATGCACAGAAGCTCCAATTTCTGCTAATTCTTCTGCTATGGCATGCCTAGTTCAACATCAATAAACATGAATCAGTGCCAGAAAGAACACAGACATGATTTTTGTTAGAAACACACATACATATTAGAATATAAGAATTTATAAAATGTCTAAGGAGTTTTAGTGATATTTCGTCCAAAACTATCAGTTGTCCTTAATTTCAAACAAGTATTGCTTCACTCACTTAGACAATACGAAATATAAGGCTGAGACAATAGACAACACAAAACTGAGACCTCTTGAACTGAATGAAAGTTAAAACTCAGAATATGGCATGGTTCAATTATTGAAGGAAAGGCCCATAAGAGTTATTATTATGAAAAGAAAACAAACAATAATCACAAACCCTATGCCTTTGGTTCCTCCAGTAACAAGAGCAGTCATTCCAGAAAGCGACCATCTTCTGTCTTTCAAGATGACCTTCGCTTCACTATCCCAGGAATATTGATCATGTGATCCGTAACATTTACAGGAGATCATGAGATATTCCAAGAAAGGATCTACTCATTAAAATACGTGAGGGGGTTTAGGATTACCTTAGAACACCGAAGACCTCAAAGTGTATGAAGTCCTCTAACGCTGATCCACACGGTTATCTCCCGATTGCTTTGAGAACTCCTTCTCTTTGATTCCTCTCTTTCCTTGGATGCTTGCTAGGCGACGCAAGGTTGAGGATTCAACTTTCTTGGGATTTCTTTCTCTTTGGATGGCGCCTTTCTTTCTTTTCTGGGTTGCTTTGGCTAAGAATTCTATTCGGCCAATACTCTAGGTTTTCAAAGAATGCCGTAGAAAAATATACGACTCACGCGTAGCGTATTATTATTTTTTGTGGCCAAAACCTAGATCCCTTATTTTTCTAACTAAAAAATAATAAGATAATTATATCTTATTATTCCAATAGTTAAAATCCTAGATCCACCACGTCAGCCACAAAAGATGAGACTAATAAAATCTCAAATCTTTTTCCACGGCTTATCCCCTCATTTCTTTTAGTTCTTGCCGAAAATTATGAGATTCAAAATCTTATAATTTACACGGTCAAAAACTTAATTTAGGGTTAAAAGAATTATGACCCATTAATTGGTATTATTTAATTAATCAAGATTATGGATCTCATCCAAATCTTTAATTAATTCTTGAATTAATAATTCAAGATAATGCATCTTATCCAGATCTTTAATTAATTCTTGAATTAATAATCCAAGATAATGGATCTTATATCCAAATCTTTAATTAATTCTTGAATTAATAATTCAAGATAATGGATCTTATCCATATCTTTATTGGAGGTATATTTATATTAGATAATCCTAAATTATCTTTTATAATATATTCTCTTGAATTTAAAATTCAAAATGGCCTAAGACCGCATTTGGTCTTCTAACATATTTAGACTTATTGATGGAAAAATTAATTTCCCACTAGATAACCATATATGGCGCCATTTTAATAGATTGGGCTTGTAGTCCAACTCAATCCAAATATACACATTCTTTCGAAAAGCTCAATAATAATTATTGACCCAAGATTGCTAATCTTAACCAATCAAGAATAACATTTGTGTGTGACCCATTAGGCCCAATTAATCACTGACATAAATAACCTTGGACTAATCAAACTCTTTTAATGAGCTCAAGTTATTTAATGACCACATAAGACACTAGCAATGCTCAGGCCCCGCATTAATTGAGTTGATCAAGTGATCTACCTTTTCTAATTTGGACACCGTGTCGGCTTCATCCCTCACTACGTTATTCACATTTAGTCAAGAGCAAAGATAGAGTATCATCTCTCTTGGTTGACTAAATATAGCTTTTTCACAGAACTAGGAATCTTCTTCTATTGACTCGAAGATGGAACATGACTCTTCATGATCACTTACTGTGCACAGATTTCCAAGTCAACTAGAAGTCATCCAAGCCCTACCGGTCCTGTGAACGACAAATCCCTTGTAGGAGACAGTGAGTCCTTTCGGCATGTACATCTACACTCATGCATTCGAGTCATACCCAAGAGTACACTATTCTCCTCATTCTCAGGCGGATAGAGTTGTACAATCAAAGTATGACATTAGGACACAGTGCTTGATGACATCCTCAAGTCTAGGACGATCCACACTACCAAATGTTAAGAGACTTTTATATCCAATGATACTTCCTACAAATCTTTGTGGAGTCTCTTGGTGGGTTTGTTCGGTGCTATTTGTTCTTCAACAAATCCACCCACGACATCAGCTAAGACATCATTATGCCTGTATTCAATGAGGTCCCTACCTTGCATCTCTATACAAGTAGACGATGTCGTATGAGTCTTATCGAAATCACCAATGCCCTTTCTTGGTGATTCAAGACTAGGAACAAGTTTCAGGCAATAGACATTTGGTGTTATTGAGTCCTCATGATCATGATCCTATCATAGATCCTCAAGCGAACACCTATTCTATTCCTAGGGTTTTTATCTTTAATTGCATATTAACCTTAACATAAAGGCGAGACATAAATATGATAAAGATAAAATGTACTCAAATACATAAATCATAAAATATTAAATAGAAAAAAGTGTTCCTCGTCGGAGGCGGTTGTCTCTAGGACACCTATTTACTAACATATATGACATATTTTGTAGTACAAATTATACTATAAAATATGTCATATATTTAGAACTGGAGGTAGGAGTATACAAGGCAATGAAACATGAGGTATAGAAGACGTGAAATCAAAGAAGTATGCTAACAACATTTGTTGGTCCAGACATATGACGGATTGGTGAAATTTTGATGGTGCAATATTTGATGAACCTCGTTTTGAAACAAATGTTTTATAAAGATTCTTTAGAGCTTCCAAGACAATCACTTTTGAAAAGAATCCAGTGGAGAGATGCTCGAAGACAATGAATAAGGAAAAGGATTTGGAGAGAGAGCTCATTTTTTCCAACAAAAATGCATAACAAGAAGATCAAAAATTACTGGTGACAATATGGGATTGTGTTGACCTGTTAATTTTCCTCTTTTGAATTACCATATTCCAATTTATTTTAAGAGAGTAATCGATTGATATAGTAGTTGTAGAGGAAGAGATGGCTGAGCTTCCTTGGATTCATTAGAGAAGGCTAATGTTGAAAAAGTTAAAGAGTCAGGGATTTCTTTAATTATTATGAACAACAATATTCCTCTTCCGCCAGATGACGTTTATGAGGATAATAATTCATTAAACAAACCATATGAGAGAAGTGCACAAAGAGTTATTTACAACCCTTGTTCAAAGGAAGGCAGAGAATGGTTTTGTAATTTAATCAAAAAACCAAAACAAGATTGCCTTGACATAAAGACATGTGACAAATAAGGAACCGTTTGGTAGAAAGAAGATTAGAGAAGGAAAGAGAAGATCCCAAAGTTCCCATGGATTTTGGATGTTTGGTAGACGGAAGATCCAGTCAGCATCTTCCGGTGAGTGCTCATCTTCCCTTATTTGAGGAAGATGCTTTCCATCCGAAAATGGAAGGAAAGGCTCGCAATCTTCCCAGGAAAGTGTTTTTTAGCATTTACCCCTGAAGTTGAACTTGGCGGGAAAGTTCAAATTTGGCGATTTTTTTTTCACAAGTTCGAACTTAACAAGAATATATTTTAGGAAAAAGAATATTTTTCTTTTTTATTTTGAATTAATTTCTTTTGAGGGTAAAATAGATATTTCCTAATTCTTTAGAACTACCACATCTTCATTTTCTTCCTACCAAACAACTCAAATCTTCCCTCATCTTTCAAATCTTCTTTTCCATTCATTTCCCTCCTCTCAGAGTTCCTTTCCCTTCCCACCAATTCTTTGTATCAAAAGGGTCCTAAGTGTTCCAATGTATTTTCAGTATCACTTGTCAAAAGGACAATAGGCAATAATGGAACGGAGATTGACTTGACAATTTGTATCTATTGGCTTCACCAATTAATTTCTTTACTTTACTTAGTTGGGCAAATCTTTATGCAACTGCGGGAGATTAATTATTTACAGGGTGATGGGGTAAAAGTAATCATGTACAAATCTCATATGTGCACCTCATACTATATACAATCTTTAAGTGTAAAATTATTTATCATCGTTGTAAAAGAGTACAAAAATGTTAGGGCCGTTAATTGGGCTAAACGTCCATCAGTTTCAAATTGTAGGCCCAACATTTTTGTACACGTGTGAGCCATCGTGTCTCTATTGACCGAGTTTGACCTCACTTAGCTGATTAGGACCATGTGTTGCTAAAACTAAATCACCACCCATCTCATCCATTAATAAAAGGTAATGAGAAAGTAAAAATTAATATAATGTTGGTGTTTATTATAGTTAATAAGGGTAATATTAAAAATGACTTAAATTTTATAACAAATTTAGTACTTTTAATTATTTTTAGTTGTATGTAAACTCATCAATTTATAAGTGACTTATATTTAAAACTATAGAAAGTCTTCCTAGGTCCCAATTATAAAAGCAAATTTTAGAGATGATTTTGGTCCAATTATAAGAAATGAGTTTTAACTTTTGTCAATTTTTTCCTATAATACCCCTATTTATACTTCTTCAAACTAATGTGAATGAATGAATATAAGATTTTGATGATCATTCATCCCTGATAATTCTTAGAGGACCAAAATTCTCACGGGAATGAGAATTTATCTCCTGTATGTTAAGATGAGAATTCTATTAATATATATTAAAAAAGGTGAAAATTAAAGAAATGACGTGGACCTCAAAATAGCTCGCAAAAGGACAAAAGTGACTCTTAAGCTCTGGCCACGTCATCGAAAATCTATAAATAGCCTGTTTGCTTGGCCAAGAAGTTTGCAAGCTGCTCCCTTCGCCAGCGTGATGATCCCAAATGTTCAGGTTCCGTTTGAAACAATGTCCTTTTAAATTTTAGGTAAGGCTATTTTAGGAAAATATATATAATTAACTAATTTAACTTTCCTCCTTAATTCCTCCAAATTCCGGTAAATAAATTTTCTTATAATTAGACCTATGAGGGAGTATAAGAAAGTACTCCTCCAAGTCACTTCAACTAATTTATCGGAAAAAAAAAAAAAATTGATTTTTATTTTAATTGAAAGAAATTTTTAATTATACCAATATTAAATGAGGTATTGAAAAAAAAATACATAACGAGTCATATTTAAACATTAATCACATTGACAAACTTGAAAAATAGGTATTAATTACTCTCCAAATATTTATTGTGGATCAAACCATTATTTTAAGAACGACTTACACTATTGATAAAAGCGAGCGAGTACTAACGATCACTAGTAGAAAAATTCTAATAATGCATATAAAATTTTAAATTCCATTTTTCATTTTTCATTTTTACTCATTAATTATTAAATTAGTTTCACTGCATCTTTTACATACTACTTTAACCAATTTTAAATAATTTTTTATATCCATGTAATTTAGAGCATATTTGGTTCAATCTCATTGCATGCCTATAATGATAATCACCATTACATTAGAGTTTGGTTGTTTTTTAGCATGGTAATAAAGTCTACATGATCATGATGATTACCAAAAATTTGTTTATCCTCTTAGGAATAATTATTACCACTCATTGTATGGTTGAAAAACCTTAAATTACCTTTTAGTCTCATTTATTATTATTTTACTTGTCTTGTTCCATCACCCACTCCAAACCACAACCACCGCCAAATCAAACGATCATCAGCAAGATGGCGTGATCTTAACAATTTTTTAATATAGATTATATTAAAGTAAAATAGACTTTATGTAGTATAATAATTTTAAATAATTATTAAAAAAATAATTGCACCTTCACTAAAAGATCAAACCACTACCATTGTATCGCATTGAAATGCAGGATTAAACCAACGAGGCCCTTCGTTTTATGTAATTTACAAAATGGAAGGAATAACCCGTTATGAAGCAATGCTTCTATATACTTCAACCTTCCAACTACACAAACAAAAATTAAGATAGGATCAGATTCATTAGGCAACTCTCCCTCACACGTGTTCATTTTCCACGCCAATATTTTCTTCAAATGTTTAATTGTTAATGTAAAACTTCCCATTTCATCAAGAGGTTCAATTACCGTTACCATTACTTCTATTAGTTAAATCAATCAAAAAGCAATTCTTATATAGCCGTTGAAACTATTTTAACAAATGGTAGTGCACGTCATCACTCAACCCTGATACAATCATTGATAAAATTGTGTAACGATGCATTTTTCGTTGTATCCATCTATGAACAAAAGGACTAGCATAATTCAAGGAACAGGAAGGTCCAGCTGTTGCAATAAATAACGATCAATTATTTACTATGATCACCATTAGGGGCAGTTTGGTGGAGGGAAGGAAAAAGAATATTTGAGTTGAATTTAAGTAAATTGAAGTGGGGTTATACAATTTTAATAGAGATGTAAGATAAAAGAATATGAAACCTTAATTTAAACTTTTAGCCCCACTTATCTAATTTTTCTAAATTCAACTAAAAATCTGTCCTCCCCTCCCCCTCCAAATCCCGTTTCAAACAACCCCAGGGTATGTTTGGTTTGAGGAGGAGGGAGTGGGAGGGAAAGTTGAGAGAGAAATTTTTTCTCATCTTCACAAAAATGACCATAAATAATTTTTAATATTCCTAAAATATACTCTCAACAAAAAAGAATATTCTTCTCATTAATGACAATTTGGTCAATATCTTGCCAAAAGATTTTTCCCTCCCCTCAAACCAAACATACCCTACAAGAACAACTTTTTTTAAAAAAAAAATGAATCTTGATGTAACAATGAAGAAATGAAGCTTATGTATGTGAAGCACAGTTTCATAACATTGGTCAAGTACTTTGGGGTAGGTTTGTTCAAGATCATATATTACCTAGCAAATAGAATGAGGACAACACGTACTTTACCAGTATATTACAAATATCACACATCAAAAACTTCCACACCAAAAAACTATTTACAGAAAACAAATCATAGCAAAAGAATACAAAAAGAAAATAAAGATTATGCAAACAAACTGGCTTCACCCAGCAAAAGGACTTCAGGACAGCACCCTGCAGTGCAGAAAACAAAACAAACAAAAAAACAAGACAGAAAACTAAAACAATTGAACAGTTGAGTCAGTTCAGGGTTCTCAAGAAACCTAAGAATTATCTAAAAGTACAACGGACATCCTAATAGAGACAACTAAAACAATTGAACAGTTGAGTCAGTTCAGGGTTCTCAAGAAACCTAAGAATTATCTAAAAGTACAACGGACATCCTAATAGAGACCATCTACTTATAAGCATGAGAATCTAGAAATCTAACCAAAAGTTAAGAAGCTGACTGGAAAGATGAATGAAACCCTAAATAGCTAAATTTTCAGTACTAATGCCTTGTCAGAATAGAAATAGGTCGGGATGTTTTCTAAAGTGATGGCAGCCCCAGAAATCCCTTAATCGATAACACTGCCACGCATAGGAAAACCCATATAGAGTATTGGGATTCTCAATCCTCCGACAACTTATTCCAGTGCCTTTATAAGACCAGGAACATCATTCAGAAAGGATTAAGTACCCACAACTTCAAACCAAGTAAACTACCCACCCCAAGTATTCAACACAAGCATACAAACAAGCAAAGTCCTCAAGTCCCGCATATGAGAAAGAAATTCTTTCTAATTTCTCACGCTAAACTCTAAACCCATCGGGTCAACCTGGTTCATGAAGTGCCAACTTCAATATTCTCAAGACACAAACAATAGCAAGTGATTCAGATGAAACTCAATCTCTTTTATGCTCCTATACAACCTCCCCAATGTTGCATTATCCAATTATATAGTAGTGTTTACGCAAGTCGCGAGCAACAAAACACTTGAGAATTATTGCATTGCTACAAATGAAAGTTACGAGGAACTAGGTTAAATAATCTTGAGAATAGCATAAATGCTTCTTTAGCTTCAGCACATTCTCTAGGCAAAAATCTTAGTGAGTTAAAAATGATTCTGGCAACAAACTAATAGTGCATCAAGCTTTTTCTAATACACCAATGGAATAAGTGTTCCAGTGAATTAATCTGACTTCAGTCATTGCTCAAATAGCGCTCTTAATATTACCAGTGGTTAGCTCTAAAATGTGCTGGTTAGTTCACTTCTGTTCACGATCATGAGATGAAGAAATAAATTATCCAAAAACTATACAGCTCTTTTTGTGATGCCAACTGTGAGCCAACTTTTTAGGTGGATTTCAACAGATGTAAAAAGTCCACAATCCTTAACCAGATAATGTAACAACTCCAGCTTGCATCTGTGTCCGAATGAATAGATGATGTTGCAGCAGTCTCATAATTATCCATCCATATGGAATTCTTATATAGAAAAAAGGAGGTTCAAGTTACACACGTCACATACTGAGAACTTTTCATCTCTAAATAACAGAGTCCTTACATCGCAATATATGAACCAACTGACAAGTAAATCTCATCCAGAGAAGAACCAGGATAGTTTGAACTGATATATAACCCATGGTATTTGAGATATTCCCAAGAGGCTATTAATTAGCCATGTTCCTTCCATACAGTAGGCACCATATTGTGCATATGCTTCAATAGACAACATCCTAAAGCAGCCACTTTATTTAGACAAATGCACTAGTAACCAGTGTGCAACCTTCGCCAGTCATACCTTGGGATAAATATGTAGAGATGCCATATTGAGGATTATGAAATTTCTTACTAAAATAGAAAATCTAATCTAAGGAGATTCATATAGTTCAATGCAACAATGACTAAGTTATAACTAATTACTTGCCTCAATAATAAGACCCAGACCCACTACCACCACCCATGTAACTGCCACTACCACCCACACCTCTGCCAGGATACAGTGATGAGTATGAGCCACCACCAACCTACATTGTTACAGAAATATGTGTAAGTAATGAACGGCCATGCACAACAGTACCAGCAATTGAAATAGGATAGAAACGTACATCATTTCCACGAGACATATAATCACCACCATAACTGGAGGAGTACATACCACCAACATCACTGCTGCCAAAAGAACCTGAGATATCACAGACAATGAGGTAACAATGAGGTAAGAACTGACATTTTAACAAGACCAGCATAAAGACAGCACTCTGATGTTGAAAGTGTCAAACATTATTTGAACAAACCAACCTCCACTGTAACTCATGCCCTGACGACTGCTATACATCCCATGTGAGTCTTGACTTGACATAGAACTCCTGCCACCACTATAGCCCATACTAGATCTTCCAAGTCTATCAACCAAAAAGCAAACAATGTGTTAACGTTATGGAGAAGCAGTCACACAAGAATTTTAAAAACAAAACTAACCTATCCCCATAACCATCGCCATACTGTGAAGTACTACCACCATAGTCATAGTCCAATCGAGCTCTAGATTGACGAGCACCACTGTCTGCATATCGTGGTGGAACATCATCCTGGGAAAAAACATGTAATTTTAGTTGAGCATCAGGGGAAGTAAATTTAAAAGGGTTCCATAAACATTCACAGAATTGATACTTATTTCAACAACAAAAAAGAGAGGACTTACTATGGCAGCATATTGGCGTTTTGAGCCAGAGAGAGTATCATAGTCACGAGGGCGTCCTTCACGGTAACTTGGATGTGGGGGCGGCGGCGGAGGAGGCCTCTCAAATCTTTGACCATAGCCATCATCCACATAACCCCTCCTAGGAGCCACACGAGATGAAGTACTTCTAGGAAGCTCAGAGTAGGTAGGGCCACGAGCTGGATAATCCCTGTAAGATGGGCGTCTCTCAGAGGCTACTCGAGAGCTGTAATCCGCAGCTACTCTATTTCTTGGTGGTGGCAAATCCTCACGCCGACCATAATCTCTCTTCATGCTACTCTTTGGATATGCAGGAACTAACAGAACATGATAAAATATTAATTAAAAAGCTAGAATAAACAATAGAAAGACTGTCACACATGACTTTATATGATACTTACCAGCCTGTCTCCTATCATAGGATCTAGCTGGAGGAGCCACTGGCCTAGCTCTTACTGTCATAGGCATGGTTGGACGTCTATCTCTTACATTAACAGGCCTGACTGGAGGAACACGACTACTAATGCCCCGTACCCCACGGGCAGGTAAACTACGAGGTGGTGGACGACTCCATGAAGGCCTTGTGACTCTTCCTGAGGCACGACTGGAACGAAAATCCCCTCGACCACCATGTTTTCCATGGCCCCTCTGAAGTGGTCTCGACAATCTTGCCCTAACTTTTGCCTGCATGTATATGGAAGCATATTGTTAATGGTGCACAGTGAACACTAAAAAGGCTCCTGATGCAGTTCACAGCAAAGCAGATGGCTACACTGAGAACATAAACATTTATTTAAAAAAAGAACAAAAGCACAGTAAACCCAAAGACAGATTTAATTGATTATATTTAGACAAAAGAAAGGAAAAAATATGCTAAAAGCACAACTTGTTCAAACAATTTCAGTATAATGTTTCTTTTCACTTAGGCTTCTTCGGGTGATCAAACTTATCTGAATTTTGTTTTTGGGATATAAGGCTCTCCAATCTCATCTCTAGTACAGAATTTTTTGATGAATGGATTAATAAAACAAGTTGTCCATGGAAAAAATAAAGGGACAGGAGAAAGACAAAAAGATACAGGGAAGAAGGTAAAGTAATATAGGGCATGAACCCTTGTGATAAAAGAGAACAGAAAATAAGGAAAAAGAACAAAATGGAGAAGAGAGATTGAACCCAAAAAGAAAAGAAAAGAGGAAAACAGATGGGACGAGAAAAATGAGTCTGAAAAATAAAGGACTTCATCCTTGGACCAAGAGCATTCAACAACTTCAAAATGAGCACCAAAGTTTTCTCTTGGAGGGTCCATTAATCAAAAGTCAAGACTACAATGAAACTCCTTTCATCATCATCCACCACCTCCCTACAAAAAGGTTGATCAAAGGTGCAAAAATTGCCTATCCAACCCCCTCCCCTAAGTGCCTAGCCAGAAATAGGCACAAAAAGGAGCAAGGGTTTTAAAGAAAAGGCTTTTCAAAGAACCCTTTCACATGCTCTGTGGCCAACAATACACCACCAGTGGAGCACAAAGAAAGTGCCAAGGTGATAAATTGATCATGTGATGCCACAAAAGTGAAATTGTGCTATTGGCAATGACATGATGGCAGATTAGACTTCAAACATGGTTGGGCTCATATACTCATATAGTCAACAGATACACATTACCAGTTAATTAAAAGCCAATACAGATTACAGTACCCAAAAACAAGGACAATACAGAATGCGACAAAAAGAAGCCAATACATAATACTGACCTTACTGTCTCCTTCACCAATCTCAGAATTATTAATGCTTTTAGCACATGTCACTGAGGCATCATGGGTATCAAATGTAACAAATCCGAAGTCCTTCCTCTTAGCAGAAGGCATGTTTCTGGCAAGCTCAATCTTCTCAATCACTCCAAATCTCTTAAGAAGACCCCGCACACGATCCTCATCCCATGATGGAGGCAAACCATCAATAAATACAGTTTTGACCTGTAAACTTAATACACTTTATTAGTAAATGGATAGTGAAATAACACCTTAGCACTGAAAGTTGAAGGACATCCAACTTGGCTACAAACAAGTGTTGAGCCCCCAACACTTGAGTAAATGGCTAAAACAATAGAAACTGCGAATCAACAATACAAAAAACAGACAGAAATAAAATATCGAAGGCAAACCTAGATAATTACACAAGATCAAGAAAAACTCCAGTTCTATAAAATCATCCTAGGTAAAACAAGCGATATACCTGGGCCATAATCTCATCACCCGGGTCAATAAAAGAATCTGCAAAGGAAACCTTTGCAGGCCTATCAACTCCAAACACAACATCTCTCTTCTGCAATCGCTTAAAGGCATCCATAGCATCTGACCGAGATGAAAATTCCAAAAGGCAAATCCACGGTTCATTCCCTCATTATTACTATCTTCTACTAAAGTCAGATCCTCCACATTGTCAACTCCATAATGCTTTAACTTCTCCTTTAACTGGCACCAAAATTTCCATTTACAGTCAGAAACACGTCACGCTCAATTATTAATACTGTTAGATACAACTCAGGCCTTATGTGACACAGACTGAACATATACTTACAGCTTCCTTTGTCCATGTCTTGCATATGTTACCCAAAAAGAGGGTGTCACTGTCCTGACTGGGGGTTACCCCACATTGTTTTCCATTAATCTGAAATTGCAGTGATCAGAATTCTCAATATATAATTTAGAATTTAGAATGTTAATAATAAAGTCCACCCAACCAGGAGTATATCAAAGATTACCACAGGATTTTTTAGCTCTGTTACAGCTCGTTTAGCTTGTTCCACAGTTGCAAATCGCAAGAATGCAAAACCCTTATTCTTTTCAGTCTGAGGATTCATCATAAGCCTCACTTCAGTAACCACACCAACTGCACCAAAAACCTTCCTCAGATCATCCTCAGTAGCATCCTTATCTAAGCCTCCAACAAATACTTCAAATTCCTTGCGCTTTCTCCTCTCTTTCAAACCTTCATGGTGTTCATCTTCTTCAGCATCAGCATTCTCCGTATGCTCATGCTCATGCTCATGCTCCTCTCCAGGATGTTCATCATCCTCTTCACCCTCAAGTTCTCCATGAACGTCTTCCACCTCCTCCTCAACTATATCACCCTCTTCTTCACCTAAATTCTCATCAGGTTCTTCCTCTATCTCATCTCCTACCTCTTGAACATCATCATGCTCAATTTCCTTCTCATCATAATCAACTCCACCATACTCCTCAGTTTCATACTCTGGATCATTATCCTCCAGATCTAAGCGTTCATCTTTCTCATATTCATCTATGGACTCCTTAACCTCCTCTTCACCGTCTGCCATAAAATAAAGGTATCATATAATCCAAGTAAAAACATACCTTTCTTTTCCACGTCATAATATTAATTAAATAAAGGTAGTCTGCATTCCATAAATGATCCCTTCATTCTTGGTTAAAGTAATTTCCATAAAGTCTTATCAACGTAGCATGAAACATAACATTACACATGCATGAGCTGAAAGTGAACTTAGGCCAAGAAAACCACCACCCATCATTGGTACAGGTCAAAGAAAATCATGGATATCCATACCACAGCTCTCTCAAGCCAATGTTGCAGCAAGGTCAACAGAGGCAAGAATGACCGGATAAATCTTAGCATCCCTAGAAATGACTTCTATAAAAGGTTCCTATCTACTAAGTTGATTTCTTTAGCACACTAAATTTACTATCTTGTAATTTAAAAACAAGATGTAAATAACAGAGAAGGCAGGGGAACATCAATTTCTTGATTTCCCTCAAAACGTTGTTAGGCACTTGCTTCCATGACGAATAAAAGACGTTCCCGCTAAATCAAACAAATAGTAGTGAAACAAAGGAAGCTGATTTTTTTTTGGGGGGGGGGGGCTGCATATTATTTCATATGTAAATAACTAAGGAATATCTTGACTTAAAAGAAAGAAAACTAAATTTTAAATTCAACATACACTCCCATGTTACAGAAGACCCACATGAAACCCAGCCAACACAAATTAGAAATATCACTGCACACGCCTCCTTTCATTAGATCACAGTAAATTATATTCAAATCTTGAAGCAAAAAAACAGAATTAAGAAAAACGCTTACTTTTCACAGCATCAGACCCATTTGTGATGAGATTCGCTTCTTCGGCCTCTGAAGCTACTTGGTTAATATCAAAAGCTATCTGATTCATATCAATACCTACTTGTTTCTCCTCAACGTGTTTATCCTCAACGACAGGCTTCTCCACGACAACGGGCTTCTCCTCAACGACCTGTTTTTCTTCATGTTTCACAACCTCTTGTGCAGAATCAAGATTCTGCTGATTCTGGGCAGCCTTCGGCGTTCCTCGGCCACCTCTTCCCCCTCTCCGGGCCGCCGATGCAGCCCCTCTCTTCACCGTCCTCGGTGGCATCGCTCAGAACTTTACTCAAATCAAACTACCCGAACAAAAAATTCTCAAACTTCTACGAATCAGGAAACCCTAAGTTAATCCTCAATTCCAAGAATTGGAAGATTAGAACCCTAGGACAACACCAACAAGGTCAGCAATCAAAACTGGAATAAAAGTCAGCAGCCGAATACGCAGTAAGACAGGAAATAGGGAACCCGCAGGCAAGGGAAACGAACCCTAGAGAATGAAAATCGAACAAAGGAAAAGAAAAGCCAAACTCTCGAATACACTGTAAAAGTGAGAGAGGCTCGGGACCATATATATAGTCAATCGTATTTAATAAATGGGTTAATATCATTTTGGTCTTTTACTCTATTTTAGTTCTAGTTTAGTTTGAGACAGATACTCCGTTAATAACTGTTAATCCCCAAACTTTAAAGACGACTTAAAGCTACATCTGACAGTGTTAATTTATCTTACGGTTACACTAACTCCGTTAACTTATGTGACAAGGTAATTGGGGATGATGACTTCATAAATATATTAAGAGGTAGACATTTATTATTATTTTTTGAGGCACATATAGATTACAGTTAATTTTTTATTTCATGGTACTGGCTATCAAAAAGATACTTTCAAAATACTGATACTATAAAAAAATTAAGATCTTAAAAATACTTCATGATCTTGAAAGATTATTTAGGATCTTGAAAAAATATTTTAGGATCTTGATCAAGATCAAAATATATTTCATGATCTTGAAAAAAATATTTTAAATATCTTAAAAAAATATTTCAAGATACTACTAAAAGGATATTTCGAATATTGAAAGAATACTTCCTGATTGTGAAAAATTATTTTAGAATGCGGACGGATCTTTCAACATATATTTCAGATTTTTTTTTCAAGATTCTAAAATAATTGTTTAAGATTATCAAGTATTTTTTTAGTATCAGTGAATATATCCTGAAATATATTTTTAATACACGTCAATACCCTAAAAAATTTTCAGGATACTGATTGGTACCTAAAATATACTTCAAAATATTTTTTCAAGATCATGAAGTATTTTTACAATATCTATGAAAGATTAAAATATATTTTTAGTATCTTAAAATATTTATTAAGAAAAAGGACATACTTCTTCGTTTTGCGCCTAAGGGTGCAGTTTTGAAGAATTCTCAAACGTCTTGAACACTCTGCAAGTCCTCTGCTAAGTGAGAGCAAAAACGGAGTTAAATTTTTCAGATTTCTCGTCTTCACTGTAAGGACGAAGAATGCCAAAGCTGTTCTAGCAGAACACCCCGTCCTCCGGTGTTCGATGCTTCCGGTTATCAGTATTTAGCAATGACTGCACGCTCCAAGAAGATTTCCAAGTCAAGCTGCTGTTTATGGTGGGTATACGTCCCCCGCTCATAATAGAAGTCATCTTTCCCGGTACACATAAGTCAAGTTAACGTTGTTAAATGCAACTGTCTTTTTCAAACAAAGTGAACTTGATTATAAACGGAGCAAACTTAATCATAATCGGAGTAAATTTGAAGGATCAAAACTACTTATGTTAAACTTTTGAGATCAAAACTAAAATTGGGTGAATTTTTAAGGATTAAAAGTGATGTTAACCCTTAATAAATTTAATCTTATAATTTGAGGTAATTCACTGGCCAAAAAATATAATTTAAGGTAGTTAATTTGATTGGATTGGATTGTGTTGTGTTGTGTTGGATTATTATTATTATTATTATTAATTAAATATACTTTTTTGACCTGAAATATTTATTGTGCTTGGACCCGATGTGTATGGTTTGGATGTGATTTGGGTGCCAAATTTGATTGTACTAATGTGGTGAACTTTAATGCGTGGTGGTTGTTAATGCTTGGTTCGCAATCACTTGAATCTCAATACTCTCTAATATGCTGGCTGTTGTGGTTTATATGGAAGCAGAGAAATGAAAAGGTTTTCAATCATCAAGAGCCCAATCCCCTTGCCGTTTTGGAAATAGCTAAGAAGAGCAACTCTGATTTTTGGCATTACAAAGAGATTTCAAAGCAAGACTTGGGTGGTTCCCCTAGTTCCTTTGTCCATTGGAGTCCCCCCGTTCCGGACTTGTTGAAGATTAATTCTGGTGGGGCATATGCTCATGGGAAGGATGAGGGTGCAATTGGTATTGTGTGTCACGACTATGTTGGCTGTTTTAAATGGGGCTTTGTAGATAAAATTAAATTTATTTCTGCATTTATGACAGAGACATTGGCTCTCAAAAGGGCCCTGATACTTGCAGTGGACTTAGGCCATGATAAAGTTCTCTTTGAGACTGATTGCCTTTCTCTATGTTCTAGTATTGATGCTAAATCTCCTGATTTATGTGATTGGAGGTGTAGAGACATTATTCATGATATTATTGGCTTTCTTGTAGGCGAGGTTGGGTTTTCTTTAGCTTTTATCCTAGACAGGTAATAGAGTTCTTGATTATTAGCGAAACGCTTTATAAGGTGGTGTGTGGTCCTAGGGGGTGGGTTTTCCAACCATCACCCTCTTTACTTTTTTCTAACCCGGATCTTTCGGGGGAAGGTTTAATTTGGATATGGATGCTGCTGTTTACTCTCAGTCCCGTGGTGATGGATGATTTGATTAGTATTATGTTTCCCTGTTTTTGTACCCATCTATTTGGGATTTATCTATTTGTATTAGGTTGATGGTATTGAACATTTCCTTAGCTTCTGTATCAGTTGCTTGACTTTCAGTCAGTGGTAATATATGCATCCTTTTCGAGCCAAAAAAAAAAAGGGGGACACGCGGTTCTTCGTAGAGCAACATAATGACGTGGAATTTACGGGTTGGAATCTACTTGTGCTTTTCGGTCATCACAGGATTTTCCATAACCTTGGACTAGCCTCACGGTTGGTTCATTGGGTGGTTCAGGCTTTGTTTGATATTAGGATAGGATAACAGCTTTTAAAAACCATTTTTCAATTGTGATTTTTGTTATTTAAGATGAGTAAAAAAAGGTGTTTTCTCGACTTGACTTGTGTAAATATATCTATGATAAACAACTCTAAATAGTACTTGTTTAGATTGGCTTTTTGAAACTCAATTTAACTTTTCAATAATAATTTCATAATTTATTTATTTTTCAATTTGGATGATTTTACAATTTATGAGGTAAATGTGTATGAAATGTTTTGTTTACACTTGCATGATTGTGGTTATCATTAATAAATAAATAAAAAACCCCTTAATTTCATAATCTTTTTACTGATTTAAGGTATTTGGTTGATATATTAAAATAATTCAAAGTAATCTCAATTAAAACATGTTACCACAAATTAGGTTATCTCTATCTATATCTATCTCTTATATAATATTCGTAGTAGTGTTCAACGATCATTTTTAAATAAAATTGTTGTGTTTAAATTAATGTCGTTAGTGTTTCTCATTTACCTTGACCACGATAAATATCGATAGTCATATCGATCACCTCCTTTTGGCTATCATTATTATTTATCGCTCTATTTTATAATTCAAAATCAATATTTTATATTCATAAAATATTAGTTGACCTACCTCCATGTTTTATAGAGTTATCATCATAATAATTTAGCCAATAAATGAAGGGGTTAACATAATCATGATCCAAACTAAATTTACAATATCTTATCAATTTTCAAAGGTTCTCTCCTTGAAAAGAAAGGTAAATCATACTTTTATATTTTCAATAACAACTTCGGTTTGCTACTATTGGATATAATTTAATGAAAATACTAATTTAAAAGTGAAAACTATCTTCCTTTTCTTACATCTAAAATATTTTCTTATGCTTAATTTTCAAGAAATATACTTGATCCCATTATAGTAATGCTTATATATATTAATATCGTCAATGTAACCTGTTTTGTGTCTCTGTTCTTTATCGTTAGTAAACTCAATTCTTCATCCCCAGTATCATGGCAAGTCGCCCTCCAGGGATATTGACAACCGCAAAGGTATTTGGGCTATTATTACTTTGGTTATCAGGAAGTAGACGATAACTAAAAACTGACATCTTTTGATTACAAGGTTCAAGTTCATTACAAGGCATTTGATTCAAGTGGAAAGTATTCAATAATTTATTTTGCCCATGATGTGTCTCCGCTGATAGGATGCCCAACTCTTGAGGTAAGCAAGCCTTAGAAGAGGTTTACCACATTTCACTTTTCAAAATTATCCTGTTTTGGTATTCCTCCATACTTCACTTTATTAACATTAATTCATCTTAAACTATAGAAAGAAGCGCTTGGAACTTTCCCAAAGCAATCAGAACGTTGTGTTGGAAGAGAAATTGTTGTTAGACAGATATTTTGCATCGGCAGGGGAGGATACAAGGGGCGAAAAAAAAACCAAAGAATGGAAAGATGCATGACATTGTTGGGGAAAAAAAAGAATTAGCATGATGACAGCCGCACAGCCACAGAATGCCATGCCATACTGTTCATTCCAATGTTAGAACCATCAACATTATACTCTACAAAACCCATAGGAGGATGTTTCCATCTAGAGGCTTTTTCTTTGCTCATACAATTCACATAAAGTTTTCCTTCGAGCACATCACATTTGCTTGTGTTTGCACTATGACTTGCAAATGACTCTTCATTGAACCCTCGAATATTGTTGTATTTCTATTTAACCATATCTGACGGTTTCCAAAGCAAGAGCCCATTGCAAAAAACAAGTCTATTTGGAGGGAGAGCCCATCGACTTATAAACCACACTACACTTCAGACTTAACGATGTGAGATTCATAACATACTCACTCCCTTTAAATACCGACGCTCTTGGCGACTCCACACCATAGTACTTCACTTGGCCTCCTACCAGTTAAAACCTTATATAAGTAGCCCTTTCCGTGAACATCGGGCTTTAAATAAAAGCACCAATGTGATGATCACAAAGTCAAAGAGAGAGCTCAATCCCTAAAGACTAGTCTATTAAAGGGAGAGCCTCTTAACTTATAAACCACACTACACTTGTAAAACTTTCCGATGGCGGACTCATAACATAGTCATTTCCTTTAAGAGGGGACGTCTCAAGCAGCTTCACACCACAACAACATCGCTCCACACCATGGCACTTCTTTTGGCCTCTTACCGGTCAGAACCTTTTGTGGGTCGCCTTTTTCGTGAACATCAGGCTCCCAACGAGAGAGACAATGTGATGATCACAAGCCTTTTATAAAAAAGGATGCCTTTTAGGGAAGTAAAAACCATTTTTTATAGTAGTGCTGGAAAAATAAATATAAGTGCTAAAACAAGTGAGATATTGGAGAGAAACAATCATGTAAAATTGGCGTATGCAACTCCAATCCACTTGGATTGGACGCCAATTCTAACCTCTTTCGGATTAAATTGAAGCATTAATCATGTTAAGCCAATCGAAATTTCAGCAAAAATTGCATGAATTACAATTAATCTCAAATAAGGAAATTACATTAACCTATTTTCTACATTGAAGGAAAATGAAGGTATTGATATTTAATGATTATGATTTATTTGATGTCTCTATAATTATTATTTGTATTTATTATTTTTCATTGGGGTTTATTAGACCATTATATTTTCCCTATATGTTGATTTACCCAGTTCATTCTCAATATTCAATATTTTCTTCTCTTTTTTTTTTGTTACTGACCGAAATAAAATGGAAGATTGATAGAGAGATGTCAACATGAGGAATTTTTTGAGTTTGAGATCTGGAAATTATCAATTAAAAATGGATAAAAATAATTAATTAATTTGATTGATGGGAGGAGTAGATTCCAAAGTTGCCCAAGCAAAGCAAAAAGCCCTTAATGCAACTCTAAAATCTCTTGCTTGCAACTTTGGCATTACCACTATGGCCATCTTCAATTTCAATCTAAACCATCCTTTTGATACCTCAATCCTTTTGGTCTCATTACTCATTAGATGTGTTATGGATGGAATATGGGATTATTGATGATTAGAGTTTAATTTAGATATTTATGATTATTTCATATTCATTCATTAAAATTAGGATTTAATAATTTATCTTTTAATATTTGCAGTATCTCAATAAAATATGATATCTAACTTATTTTATCATTATTTTTGTTATCTTAGGATTATGATTTGATTTAGGATTCGGATTCGGATTCGAATTTAAATTTAAATTATTATAGCAGTCATAAATAAAGCTAGGTTTTCTTATTTTTATTCAGCTTTTAAGTATTGAATAAAAAATTCTTACTTTGCTGGCTTCCCCTCGTCTCTCTTCCTTTTCGTTTCCCTTTCCTCACCCCATTTGACATTGGATATTTTCCTACATCCAGCATTATAATAAGAAAACACATTTTATAATATTTAGGCATGGGGGAATTAATTCAAATAAATTCCTAAACACTGCTCAAAAAATTGTGTATATTATAAAAAAGATCAAAATATTCAAAAATTAAGCTCAATTAAGTGCTAAATAAATAATACTTCCTCCCGTTCTTAATATATATAAGACCCATTTGAAAGTTTTTGGAGAGATTAATGAAGTTAAATAAGTTAGTTAATCACAAAATATGTCGTATATTATTTAATTATATATCAGTTTATAAGTTAGACAAATTAATTTGGTATAAAAAAGACAAATATAAATACTTCACCGTATTTATTTAGCTCATTTAATCTCTTCAAAAGATCAATCGGTCTTGTATAAAGGACATAAGGTAGTAAGATACAAGAAACAAAGGATTAAAATATGTAAAATATGCTTTGAATAGTTGATTGTGTGAAGATGAACATAACCCCATACTCTTGATTATTGGAGTATACCACCTCCCGGAGAAGATTTCCTCATAATCTCTTTTTTCCTTTTCTTTTCTTAATCTCATTTCTACTCTTAGATGAAAAAATGGACGGCTCGATTTAATATTTTCTAAGATAATGATAATAGTGTTTTATAAATTAATTTTTGATTAATTTTGTTTGTATTACGGTATAAATTGTGTAGATCATGATTTAAAAGTTAAGTTTATTTATTCATGTTTAAAATAATAGTTTTATAAAATATTAAATCAACCATCTATTTTTTAAAAATTTGAGGGTGGAAATTATATACTTTAAAAGAAAAAGAAAAAAAGATTTTGAGAGAATTCAAACGCTACCACCTCCCCCTTGGTAGTTGAGGTTGTATGAGTGGAGGAGGAAAGTTGATGCTTTCATTCCTGAATTTTTTAGTTTTTTTTTTTAATGGTAAAAAAAAAAAACCCTAAAAATCAAGGTTATATCGAGACACCGTTTGTTGTGGTGAAATCACAATGCATTTCACGAAGGGCATGTCCTCTTCCTCTCTATGTCAACTGTCCTAGCGAATTGTCACTCTTCTCCCATGTTTTTTATTGTGAATGTTGGAAAAATTGAAATCAAATAAGAAAATACATGTGTTAAAATTTGTCCTAGTTAGTAGAAACCTTAAGAATAACATTTTATTATGTCACACTTGATAGTCATATAAATGCACTTTGATTCGTTTGGAAGTGGCACCGATCCTTGACTCTTCAATTTTCTCACCCCTACCTTTTGCATAAACTCATATGATGGTATAGACCCCCTCGAAAGAGAGTCAAGGCAGAGGACAAGCTTATTGATTTGGGGGAGGAAGATATGGAGGAGGAGAGGGAGTTCAAACTAACTTAGACAATGGTGAGAAGATAGAGAGTTAGGAGTTAGGGTCCGTTTTATCCTTAGGAGTACCACTTCCTTTCAACTAGTGGTTGCAGATTAGCTCTTAAGGGCATCGTCCTTAGATGTGACTTGGGCACACGGTGTATTTTGTAGGAGTACTATGTCAAGATTACTAATTTTCACATCACTTCAAGTTCACCATAGTGATATGTCAAAGTGATTAGACTTTCTAAAACTATGTTTTGAAAAGATCACTTGAATGATGTGCTAAAATGTTCATCACTTGCACAGACCACAATGACTAGAAGAAGTGCTCAGTATCTTTGAAAATATTTTGAATAGAGACCATTTGAGTGATGTGAGAGAAGAGCATGACTTTCACTGCACCATGGTGATACTAGTTGGTGATTTGTTTTGCTTTGAGATAAGATGAAGCATGATCACTCAAGTGAAAGACGGAATATCACCAAGAGGGGGGTGAATTGGGGATATAAAATTTTCTCGCAATAATGCTCTGTTTGTAAAGTGTGAAACAGGGATGAACAGAGTAAGGATAAGAGAGATTGAACACAATGGATTTATACTGGTTCAGTTCAAATCCTTGACCTACGTCCAGTCCCCAGACTCTCCGGGTTTTTCACTAACTCAAATGATTACACACTCTGTAACTCACTGAGTAATTCTCTTACTAGAACTTACTCTTCTTTACATGCTGTAACCAAATGACCACAGACACAATTACACACTCTGTACTCGAGATGATCATTTCACTAGGACTCACTCCCCCTTACAAGTTGTAATTGTACACCCACACTTAAGGTTCCACAACCTTAAGATTTAACTGATAAACAAATATTTAAATAGTGTTTAACTCCTCACTGAGTAGATAAATGATAAAAGCTGAAGTACAAGAATATCCGAAGATATTAAATGAAACTAATGAAACGGAAGATTGCAATAATATCGAATTGAATGCACAACGTTTCCCATTTTTTGTAGATTTGAATGCTTCTAACATTTATAGTTGGTGGCATTTATGACCGTTGAAGAAACTTCAAGTTTATCCGTTGAGACTCTTCGAATTAGCCGTTGAGTGTAATAAATATTTCCGATGAAGAATGTTTACTCGGACTAATCGTATCCAACGTTGACATTCCTTATTCAAATTGTCCGTTGAGACTTGGTGAGAATGTATCAAGGAAATAGCTGTTTATTGTTGTCCGAAGGTCATCTACCAGAATGGTGAATATCTCTGCTTTGCATTAAATGCTTCTGACACATTGTTGCTTTATTGCAATTTAGCGTTAATCCGCATAATACTCTTCTGAAACTCATTAGCAAACTCATTAAACGCAATCAGAAATAGTAATGAGAGAAGATACAAAGTATATAAACCATAACAAGTGTTTTGACAGAGATTGGAACAATGGTTTTTCAAACTAATACATTTTGGCTAGAGTCAGGCTTTTTGGCTAGAGTCAGATTACTTTGGTGGAACACTCTAGGCTAGAGTCACAAGATTCTGGCTCAAGGTATATTGTGTAGGCTAGAGTCAAATTGTTCTGATGAAACGCGCTAGGCTAGAGTCAGAATATTCAGGCTAGAGTCTGGGTCAAAACTCCAGTTACACAGAGTAGGCTAGAGTCATATGATTATTTGAAAGTAACGGTCAAAAACCTTGGCTAGAGCCAATGCTCTTAGGCTGGAGTCAAATGCAATAATATTTTATGTATTCAGGGCTTGGCTCGAGTCAGCAGAAATTGGCTAGAGTCAAAACTTGCATTTCGACAAATATAGACAGGATATTGGCTCGAGTCAGATGGAGTTGGCTGGAGCCAATCTGACAAATAAAAACGCAGACTCAATTTTCACAAGATAAATGAACTTTGTTGACCAAGTTCCTTTTACAAGGGTTAGTTATCATCAAAACAAACATTGAGAGCTAACATCGAGTGCCCTAGTTGGACTCATTACTACCGCATCAATGCAGTGAGCCATCTAGTAATCTGTTCTATTTTTAAAATCTCAAAGTGAATATCACTCGAATGATGCAGTTTTAGAAGTAGAGCATCGCTTCGGAAATTTTGATACTTGTCCAAATCATATCTAAACTTAATTCTTTTTGCTTCTAACTAATGCAATATATTGTTATGCAAGTATTTGAACATATTACAGGTGCTTAATCAATGTTTAACACACGATTAGCAAAAAAACGTATTTGTGTCGAAGCATTAAATGCTTTGAGCTTCAAACACTTTAAATCCTCTTTGTCTCCAATGGCTAAATCGAAGGACAAAAGGAACAACTTGACACACTCAACGGCTAGAAGCAATGACCTCACACTTAAAACGACTACATTCAAGGAGCAACAATTATCAATCATTCTCACACTACAAATAGAAGAGCATAAAAAACGAAGCAACTACAACACTATGCACATTTACTATTACATTCATTGCTAAGTCTTAAAGCTCCAACATTGTGTGATTGCGTACTTCAGTAATCATTTATTTACTCTCGTGAGAGACTTTACCAAATTATTTAATATGGTTGAGTTACTCAAGGTAGTAGGACCTTGAGGAGGTATTAATTCCAAAGTGTAAGGAAAAACGAATATTCCTTGAGAAGGAATTTGATTATATTGAGGCACCAAGAGCCATGTGAATCTTGAGACAATAGTAGAATTCTTAGAAGTCAAGTGGATTTGACCGAACAAGTATAAATCTCTTATGTCAACCTTCGGTGATATCTTTCTAACTCTACTCTCTTTATTAAGTTTGGATTCACTTCCCTCTTGAGTGAAAAGCTTGAACTAACAAAATATTTTATGGAAATTTTTGCACCTAAACCCTTATATTTATTTATTTTTCTTAAACAAAGTCATATATGTTATTATAGAAAAGGTAGTCGCCAATTTAACAAAGTAAAAAAACTTATGTCTATCTATATCTATAATATGTGATAAAAAAAAAAATCTATATCTATAATACTAGTAATAACACTGTTAAATTCCGTTTTGTTTTTAAGTAACATTGTTAATTCCGTTAAGTAACACTGTTTTGTTTTTATATTCCTTTCATAATTGAATTTCGTTTTATCACCATAAATCAAAGGAGTTATCAAAAATTAAAAATATAATTTTTTTCCTCCTAAAAACATAATAAATACTAAGGGATTTAGTTTTTTTTTTACATTCCTTCATAATTAAATTTCGTTTTATCTATGTAAATCAAGAAGTTATCATAATTTAAAGTTATATTTTTTTGGCCAAAAAACATAATAAATACTAAGGGATTTGGTTTGGATCCATTAATCAATCAATATAATTTATTGATGATTATTTTCTAATTTATTTTTTATATTCCCTTATAATTAATTTTTTATCTCCATATTAATCAACAAAAATATTTATTGATGATTATTTTCTTTCTTTTTTGGCTAAAGAACATAATAAATACTAAAGGATTCAATTTGGTAATAAATACAAGGAGATTCAGTTTGAATCCGGTAATCCATAAATATAATTTATTGATGAGCATTTTCTAATTATTTTTTTATATTTCTAAGTTGGTTCTAATTTGTTTGAATTATGTTTTTGCATTGTGATTCATTATAGGCGTTTAAGCTTGAGTGCAAAAATATTAATTTAAATTTAAATAATATGAAAGTCTTTATGAAATTCTCTCTCTCTCTCTTAGCATTGTATGCTTTGGAAAAAAATATGAGTAAGCAAAATAAAAAACCAAGGATATACAAGTGTTCACACCTATAGCTTCATATAATGTAATTGAGGCATTACATAGATATGAACTTTCTCGTGTAAGGCACGTGCACTAATACTTGTTTGTTTAAATTTATGGTTTAGTTTTCCAAATAAAATATTGTCATATGCGAATTTTATTATCAACAATCTTTGAAATAACCATCAATTTTAGAAGTTGATGAAAATAACTAGTTTTACGTATTTATAGATAATAGCTTTACTCCATATGTGCTTATTCTTTGAATGTAATAATAACAAATAAAACCGTATTCAAGTGCACAACATAAAATTTTGAGAGTACTAATATTTATGTTGATGATATTTTCTTTAATAAACAAGCAAGATTAAAATCTGAAAGTATACCAACAGAAAAAGAACTATAGCCCAATGTGAGCAACATTTTATGGAGTAAAGGCAACAAACATTAACAAACTGGCTAATGTAAATGTACAATGAATAGTTGGTTAAATATATCAACATTTTGACCCCCAGAAAGAAGCTAAAGAATCCTAACGAGTTTGATTTACCTTCTAGAAAGACTTTGTGGAAGTCCCGGGCACAACCAAACTTACAATCCCACAAACAATAATTAGTCATTTAACCATTTTGCCTATATACTTCAAATCCACTCAGGAGTCTGCCATTATAGGAGCTGCCAGTCATCCTCATTGGCACAGCCCCCAGCATCATTCACAGGCTCCATTCCGGTGGCAGCATCATCATCGTAGTATCTACCACTATCAACTGATGCATCATTACCAGAGACTTGTCTCAAGGAGCGTCGCGACAGAGCAACAGTGAACAATGGTGCACCATTTGATTCCTCTGCCAGCTTGGAAGCCCGAGAACAGAAATCGTCGAAATCATCTGGTAAACGTCATCGACAAGTAGAAAAGGTGGATGAAAAGGTTAGATGTTAGCCAATGTGCAAGAACTCTTGGGATTAAGCCAAAATAGTCAGCAAACCTTTATCTCGGCAGTAAAATCCAATGGCCAGGGATGGGTCAATTGACTCTAGTGGTATGTGCCTAATGCCACTGAGAGGAATATAAATGTCAGAGACAGAATTAACAAGTTGTGGAAACACAAAGATAAATACTGATTGCAAGCCTACTTGCAGTGATACGACGAAGTATTAACCTCCTGATTGTCCCCATTGATATTTACAACCTGACAACAACCAAAACTTACTAGGTGAGATATGAATGCAAAAACACTACTCCAACAATGTCAACAAGCATCATGATCAGTGATATGCAGCAGTCACATTGTCAACCAGTAGCAGTTAAAAGATCAGTTTTTTGGTGCCACATCTACAAAGTTGTGGCAACGGTACCACCACTGAAACAACAATAATGTGGTGACATTCGTACACTGTGAGATAATTTCCTAGTGGCAACTCAAGGGCATGAAATATTTTAACTAACCAGACCCCATGAAGCATAGAGCGTCAACTGTGAATCAGCTCAAGTTGAAAGCAAGAGTTTCAAAGAAATAGGGGCAGCGATGAAGAAAGTGGGAAAACAATTGACTAGGCCCTAAAATACGCAGGAAAAAGAAGATAGAGAAGGTACAAGATAAACATTGATTTTTTTATTTTTTTTTGCTTTCTCATTATCATTTTTGGGTCCACTATGTCAATATGTTCCTGAAAATAATGCAATTGCAATTTTTTTACCATCTAAAGTTCAAGATAGCACAGACCAAATTTAGACTTATTTTAAATATTTTTGCCCTGATATTATATATATATATATATATTTCATTTTTACATCTTATGTTTATGAAAGAAGATCCAAAAAGGTAAACCAGTACAAAATAAGCACTGAAGCCCATCATCTTCTTAACAAGCCGATTCCCGCGAGATGAGAACTAAGCTCTGGGCAGCACAAACTAAATTTATCTGGCTATGGTGTCCTTGCAGGAGCTGGCTTCTGCATGCATACAGTGTTGGATATAATTTGAAAAATACGATCATAATAGTGCTAAGGTGGTTTTGCGTTGAGTTTTTGGTGGGTTTTCATGCAAACCATACTTCATTAATTGTTCATATAGTGCTGATCTTTATTCAATTATACAGAATTTACAACAGCTGAATGTTTAATATGATCTAATGTGGCGTGGCTGCGATACAGCTACATTTACTATGGACCACCAGTTGAGCTACTAGCTATATGCCAAGACAATAATGTTGGTTAGTATTCTGCTAATCCATTTTCCTAGAAAACGAAAAAAGGCAGTGCACATAAACTGCCTACAAATTTTATCAAACTGTAAGAGTCTACATAGTTATTTTAAAATAACCATATTAAAGAGTTTCTATCATCATTTCTCAGCCTTTGAATTTTTTCAATGGCTTAGATTAAGCCACTTCATCCGTTGGCACCAAAGATATTGAATTTTTTCCATCCACCATAAGATTGATGTTTTTATTGGTGCTTTCTCACTTCCCTTCTAAATGCTGGTCCATCTCAGGGCTCTATGTTGCCATGTGTGGGGAGGGTATGTCCATTTCTTGTTTACACCCAAAACTAGGTAAAGATACAGGTGGGGGTACTAACTTTTGACCCTAAGGTCATGTTTGGTGGATGGAGCTATTTTTGAGGGAAATGGAAAAGGAGAGGGAAAGGAGATTCCATACTTCTCTTGTTAGAGAGGAAAAATAATTCTTCACAATTTTAATTACTGTATACCAAATAATTTAGAGATATTTCTCTCTCTTCCCTTTGTTGAATCTTCCTTCCCTCATACTCCCTCCGGTTCTTTTTATAAGAAACAACTACCAAATTCACATGGTCCAAAATGGTAGTTAAAAGCAACAAATGTAATGCACTTTTCTTTCCAATTATACCCTTATTTATAAAGAGAGTACATAATAGATAAAGAGTGAAAATTTATTGTAAAGAGATAATGAGTGGCAAATATTTAATGAGGACAAAAATGGAAAGACTAGTTTAAAATTTCAGACAAAAGGGATTTGTTCCTTATATTAAGGAACAGAGGGAGTACAAAACAGGACCTAAGTGTTAAGAGATTCTTCAGCTAGAATTTGAAAATAATAAACAAGTCCAAATCGGTGGCCGCACAATTCTGCACTCAGACTGAATTCAAGCAAGAATACATGCCAGAATCAAGTGACATAATTAACACTACTGATGGGTGGGAAACCATTCCCCGTGTCATTGTGTTAAAACACCAAAAATTCCCATAAACAATATCATTAAAAAATTCATGTCAAGGAAGGAAAAGTTGACTTGGTTCATTTTGAGATGGCATCTGGCAAAAACTGGTTTAACGTTAATGATTCAAAACGCTTCATTATGTAGGCAAAGATTTCATACCTAAAATCTAAACAACATCATCGTCATTATTTAGTCAGGAAGCAATTATAATGAATACATTTGAACAAAATATACTTGACCTGATTTCATCAGTAAAACCTAGCGCATACATGAGTCAATCACAAGAATTTAATGAGATAAGATTCAGAACGATTCCAGATTTATGGCATTCCATGATCTGGGAAGAGGCATCAAATATACCAGTAACCAGTATACTAAAGGAATGCACAGGGAGATGCAGAAACTTTCCAAATAAAACCTAACTAATGGTATTAAAATAATTTTTATATTTCCTCCGACAAGAAATTCAATTAAGAAGCCAGCTTTGCAATTTTTAACTCAGATATCATGAAGAGTGATAAGCAAGCAGCATTAACAACAGAAATTATTCCTTTAATATATGGTTGATTAATCAAACATATAAACTATATCTTAACAACTTCCACAATCACAGTGCCATACCTGCTGAACATCATGAGGGTCAAGGTAGAATGCCTTTTCATTCTGAACACCTACAATATATGTTGAAGCACCTGGTTTGCCCCCCAAGATTCCAAGGCTCTGGGGAAATGTAAAGGTTGAGTGCAATAACGGAATATACCTAATAATTTACATATTCAACTTGTCAGTGATTGGACTTGAAGGATATAATCTAATTTTAAGCTTAAACTTAACAATCAAATTACACCATTATCAATGGTCTTTGAATATGAATCTCAATTATAAACTCTTTTCACTCATTGGTCAGATAAAAGGGCACCGTATTCACAAGGAATCATGTAATCCGGGTGAAGTCTTAGGGGATCAGTTTGTAAGCACATTTTCCAGTTTCAATTAAGAGTGAAATATTATCTATACATATGCCAATTAGGAATTTAGGATTTGTTTATCTGAGTCAATGTGGTTAGGATCTGGTTGGTTATTTTCTGATGTATTTAACTACAATTAAAAAAAATATTACATGTCTTTTATATTTTAAGGTAATAACTAGTAGGGATAGGCATGTGGATTTGATATTCATTGTAAATTGGGAAATTTTCCTCGGGCTTTATTAATATTATGAGTTTAAGATTTTTGCTCACATTCTAGTAGAAATGTTTCTTGAACTTTATTCATTTCACTTGTCAGATTCTATTTCATATAATAATAGACTTTCCTTCCTTCTTTCTCGCTAACCATCTTGGAAACTACCATAAGGCACAGGAACAATTCATTATGTTACATCAGAATGCTAAATATCTGTCAACCCCCAACAGTTGCTTCACTACAAGGTTCATGCTATAAGTTTAGCCATAAGAAGGGGAGGGACTAGTAGGGGTGCACAAAAAATGAGGCAATTTTTTCAAGAAATGTCTGGTATATATGGTTAGTGTCTAACCCATCTATTTTCCCCCCCTTATGTACGGGTACGGGGTTCATCACGCTCACTTCCTTTCACTTTCTATCCTATGGAAGCAACATATTAAGAATACCCTAAAAATGGAGTAACTTGCGATTCAACATTCATAAGAGGAATACTGGAGATATAAACTATAAAGGAGTGGGTTGAATGGAGAATAAAATATAGTTGTTCACAATTTCAAAATAAACTCAACAGTATAATGTCATGCAAAGTCCTATGCCTTTGATTATGCAATTTAAATAGAGAAGAAAAATGAATCACTTTTATATGATGGCTCATTCTAGTAATTCAATAAGAATTAAAAAAACCATTAAATGGTCAAACCCTAATGAAAATCATACAGTACAGTGTGAACTTGTAAAGTTTACTCACCTAGGATTGATCTTATCAAGTCCAAGAACCAAAGGAACCAATAAAAGTAGGGGAGTCCATTCCACATTGCCCCTTGAAAACTCAGAACAACATTTGATGGCATCTTCAATGCAGACAACTGGTGCTCCACCTCGCTCCCCATCTTCATCTCCAGAAACAACATATATAGCCATAGGAATTGGCTGTTCTTCATGGTCATTTGCATCCCTCTGACTACGGGCTAGAACTTCCCATGTATGACACATGGCATATGGGCCCACCCATGACCCCACAGCAAGTCCATAACTCTTACCAGCATGAAGAAGATTGTGGATAGAAAAAGGAGATGCTTCAGAATCACCAAAAAGACGCAAAATGTTGAGATATTCTTGATCTAGTGGCTGCATGTTGAGGAAAAACTACAATGAGCCCATGTGGAATCAATGTAATTAATATAGCAAGATTAATTATTTAATTACAACATACCTTAAGACAAGGAAATTTGAAGTAGAATGAAATAAAATAGAAAAACAACAAAAGAGAGATGGGGAAAGGAAAAAAGTAAAATTAGTGAAATGCTACATTGCATGTTATTCACTGACCTTTTGCAGAGGTTTTCTCCATGATCTACCTAATTTATGAAAAAGTAATGCCTAGCACAATTAGAACACATTAATAACATTAGTCTAAAATATAAATGATGATAATCACCAGGAACCAAGTGACAGTCAACTAGATTTAAATGGTCAGTGAAAAGAAAATAATATAAACCTGAGCAACAAGCATCTGACTGCTTCGAATCATACATCCCCAACTTACGTCACTAGTATACTTGGAATCTCCAATAGAATCAAAACCTATAGGCAAGCATGCAGCTTAGAACTTTTTAGGAATGTTCCAGTCAATTATTGACTGTAATCTGAAAATATTCCCAAGAATGGAGATACCACACCTTTCCGATATGTCATTAAAATTTTTGATGTAAAATCTTGTTCAAATGCTGCAAATCCATTGCTTGTATCTCCATTCCCAGATGATTCATGCTGTGAGATTTTATGACAGACACCAAGGAGCCATATATCGCCATCTGAGGCTGAAATATCAGTCCTGCTTGACCCTAGGACACGCTCATGAAATCTCCTCATTGAGCCAGCAGTAACAACTTTCCTCACCGCAGCAGCCCACCCACTATGTCTAGAATGAACTGCTTTCTTTTCAGAAGCCGATGACTCACTAAATGTTTCAAAGACTGTAAAAGCAGATGAAAAGAAGCTTGACCATAAGGAAGCCTTGGGAAACTTACTGTCGATAGACCCTGCTTGTTCACAAGCAGGCCCCTGGTTATTATCCAAAGTCTCTGTTGAACTTTTAGAAGAACATTTAGCAGCAGTAATCTTCTCGCAGATAGCCTTCATTACCATTATGAAGCCACTGAGAAGCAATTTGGCTCATGAAGTGAACAGAGGTTGTGCCAATATCTGCCAGTAAAGAGGCATAACTATGAGTCAAATTTCTGATTCCAGAAACATATGCCCAGAACTATAGAAATAATGTAAAAGCATAAGGAAATATCTAAGAACGAAGATAACATGAGCTGCATTTACAGCTTACATCAAATAGGCATTAGGCACAATTGAATGACGGAAAAGTACAAGAGGCCAAAAAGTTCTTCCTTCCTGATATAGCCATAACAAGTTACCATAATAAAAAGGCAAAAAATAAAATAAAATAAAATAAGACCAAACGAAAACTAGTTCTCTCTTTAAAAAGGATTAATTGAAAGTATCATACACCAGTCATCATGCATAGCGATGATTCTTGCCAAAACTACTAATCCCCTGTTTCCCCTGTTGCAGATCAATTTTTATAAAGAAGAGAATCATATTACCCATGAAACAGATTTAAGGCACCCAAATTCATCGAACGCCATACATTGCCCATCAGGATTTCACTAAATGAACCACATGAACTGTGCAAACTATATCCAAATTCTGAAGCAACTAAAAATAGTTCCTACAAGGATAACAATCAAAACACCACCTAGTGTTGACGTAAGGACCTCATAAGGAAATCTCCAAAACCGGACCCAAATTAAACGTTTCTAAGACATAAACGAAAGAACTGGGGGTATAATTTAAACCCACAAAACTCATAAACGATAAATTTCAAAAGGGAAGCCGACAATCAAACTGAACATCGTAAGGACAAGAGACTCACAGGAATTGATGAGCTACGATCTTAAGATGAGGAAGGAACGGCGGAGATACGGGTCCGATCCTTACCAGAGCAGCTAAACTTCGGATTCTCCTGCTTTGCTTGTGCAGCTCAATTTCTTATTAGTTTGAGTATGAAATTGAATTACGCCAACCTACGCTTCAATCAAATACTTTATCTGTCTTTGCTCTTCCAAGCTATCGCCCGATTTTTTTATTCTTCCCTATCGGAGAAGAGGCTCTTCTCAATTGTTTTTTCTTCTGTTTTTTTTTTTTTTTTTGGTTTCTTTTATTTTTAAAACATGATGTGAATATACAAAATTATACATACACGTGAATTTCGTGGAAAGAATGGAAAAAAACGAGCTTCATCGAAAAATGGATTGATCTCTTCCTATTTTTCAAAATAATATCCCATATCTTGTTCTTAATAAAAAAAACCTATACGATTAATTTAGAAAAAAATATAAATTTAAATAAATTACTTAATAATAATATTTACAACGTTCTTAAATTTTATACTCTCTCCAAATCCGTTCTCAATATCAAAGTATAAAGATTAGGGAGGTAATATTATCTTAATGAAGTTAGATAAATTGCTCAATAATAAAATATATTACATGATCTTTCTCAAATATTAATATGTTTCATTAAATTACATATAAATTAAGTAAATTAGTTTAGAGAAAAATGATCAATATAAATATTTAAAATAATTTTTTAGTTTTCCTAATGTCCATATGGTATATTAAGGATGAGATAATAATATAATTATAAATATCTTTTTTTAAATATGGCAGTATGACCCAATCAAATTTGAAATACTATTTTTATTTTTAATTTTTCCCATTGGATTGGGCCTCTTGGACTAATCTTCTGATACAAATAGGTCCAATTCTAGTGTGGGCCTTTTCATTTTGTTTCATAAATTGTCTACTTAGAGAAAGAAACTTGAGTAATGTAGGCTTCTAGCCATCACTTTTAGCAGCAAAAAAAAAAAAAAAAAAAAAAAAAGTTGAGTGCGGTTAGATTCAATTGGGGTAATTTTCCTAAACCTATATATCTTTTAAAATTATTCAAATTAGATTTTTTTTTAAAAAAAATTACTGAACTAGATTTTAATCCAAAAAAATTAATTAATTTAATTTGAAAGTATTAATAAATTACCCGACCTGTTCAATGTGACATATAATTACATGCTGTTAGCTTTTTCTGCTATTACAACTAGATAATGTAGTCTTCCTCTCGGAGGCATCTTCTCAAATATAAAAAATATCATGGTTATTAAATTTGGACCAAGAAATGGTTCGGATAGAAAATCGGCAAACGAGCGAAAAACCGATTTGGTGAAGCATAGAAACCGGGGTCACCCTTGAGGTCGCTCAACGCCAACGGTGGTCTTTGGTTTAAGCTTGTTGTCAAGCCTCCAATTTTGTTTCTCGATTCTAAGCATTGAAACTTTCACGGCGTCCAACGATGGAAGAGAGCAAGCCAACAAGCAAAGGAGATGAAGAAGATCGAAAATAAAAAAGATAGTTAGATTAATAAAAAAATCGTTTTACTCATTGATTTGCTTAGCCGAATGCCTTTTCGTGTCATTTATAGTGAATATGAGCTGTTAAGAAGCTAAAATGTAGATCTTTCGTTCGAACATGGGTTCGTCAGAACTAAAATAAAAACTTAGATTTGGATGGAGAAAGAGAGAGAAACACAAAGGTGAACTAAAACAAAAACTCTGGATGGAGAAAGAGAGAGTAACACAAGTGTGTGGTGATTTCCGTCTGAGTTTTACCTTTTTTTTATTGAAGGTGTAAATTTTGTCTTTTAGTGGGATAACTCAATTGCCCAAAGGTGAAATCATTATATTATATGGTGGATAAAAAAAGGGAAGCACATAAGGTGCTTGTCCTTATGTCCTTCTAATTAGAGGGACAAGCACATTTTTTATTTATTTATTTAGATTAAAATTATATGTTGCTTTAAAAAAAAAAATTGCACCCGGATCTCAAATTAATTAGTTTCCAGTTCTGCATACAGAAATATTTGTCATGTAACACCAATATCCTGAAAACTAATTAATTTGAGATACTGGGTGCAAAAAAAAATTCTGAAAGCAACATATAATTTTAATCTAACTAAATAAAAGAAAAATAAAAATAAAAATGTGCTTGTCCCTCTAATTAGAGGGACAAGCACATAACCGATATAAGGGACAAGACATAATGTGGACCCATTCACAATAACCAAGAACAAAAATGCATATCTTCATTTTTTCACCGGTTTGACCCAGGTTTAGCTTCGGTTTGACTCTGATTTGACCCACCCTTGACTCAATACCTTGGCCAATTCAAGAATCTCCAGGTCAATTTTAATAACCTTGAAAAATATCACTTCAGATTCTCAAATAATCTAATTACTTTGCAGTCATGTTATTAAATTTAATTTGCACAAAATTACTTAAATACCCTTAATTTGAAAAGAAAAGACGAAATTTGTTATGAATATTGCAGTATAAGTGTGGATGTTCATAACCTTTTAAGAGATGCCTTTTGAAATTCTACACTTAAAGCCATATTACCTATGACATGAATGACTTAGTGAAAGTTTTTTGTGATTAATGTAAATAATCTACAAAGATTTTATATTCTATAATGTACATTTACTCTTTTTTTGTAACTCTTGTAATGAAAGTTAAGGATTTGTGGCCTATAAATAGTAGACATGTGCTAAAGGATTAAGCTTGAAATGAAATAAGGAGCACTCCTCTTTGAACTCCAATTCTCTCTTGTATTTACTTCACCTCCATCATCTCAATATCTCTTGTATTTTCCTTATTTTTAGAACACGTTATTATCGACGAATTTGCTTTATGAAGATTTGAGGTATGATTTCTTTATAAATTGATATATTCCTATGCTCTATACTAGTTTTCATTTACTCAATTATCCCCTTACCCAATTATCATGTGCAATTTTAATTTCCTATACGTTTACTGTCTATTATGTCATTCCTTTTATGTTACTTATATTACTGTTTTTTTTTTTAAAAAAAAACATTTTGATTTGTCCTCATCATCATATAATATTATATATATTTTACATTGTTCCATTTCTCTTTTCTTTTTAATATATGAGTATTTAATAGTTCACACAACAAGTATTATTTTCTTTCTTACCGTTTCTATAATCCTTGTATGTGCGTGTGTATAACATGTATTGCATATATTATGTTATTATGTATTGGTTTTCTCTATCCTTTTGTGCTTACTTTATATGTTAGTTATATTTCTAATTTTATCATTTAAAGTTCACATTTTATTCTTACATCAATTAGATATTTATTGGTATTTAAATTTTATTGAATGTCCAAAATCTATACTCATAATTTTGTGATTAGTATTATTAGATCACGACTTTCGGGGCTGAATTGGGTGATAATTAAAACTAAAATTCTAATGCAAACTTTAAAGGAATAAGATAGAGTTGAAGATATGTCACTAAAGATAAACAAACCATATTTATATTGGTTTGGTCTAAACCACTTGACCTATGTCTAGTTTTTAGAAGTCTTTTGAGATTTCCACTATTTTTCAAGATTTGCCGGGCTTTTGGTGCCTCAATACAATATAGTTCTCTTTCAAAGAACAATTTCTCCCCATTACACTTTTCAATTTAATGTCCACTCAAGATTCTACAATTTTAAGTCTCTTAGATAATAAATGAATCAGTAAATGTCTTTTAGAAGAATAGATATATGATCAATAAAGAATAGACTCAAATTTAAGAGCTTAAGACTTTGCAATCAGTGTAATAGTAAGTTTTTCACATAAGTTTGTTGCAAGTCTTCAATGCTCTGGGTATTTATAGATAGAGTGAATTAATGACCGTTGTATCATTGAATGTATTTGTTATAGTGTCCTTGGTCCTTGTTGTAACATCCCAATTTTTCTAATAGTAATTAGGTGCTATTATGATATGATTTATTAAGTAATCTGGTTTTAGAGGAGATCTAGAAGTATAAAATTAAGAGTTGAAAATAATAATAATAAATATATTATCATTTTTTAAAAAAAAAAAGTTGATTAATTAACAATGATAAATGATATTGATAAGAATCATAAGGAAAAGAAAATAGGTAGGAGAAGTATCTTCTTGAAATAAATCGATCTATATAAAAAGAAAGAGATAAGAGAGAAAATAATTATATATTATTATATCTTTTAAAATAATGTTATTTTAATAAGAAAGCCAAACTCTAATTCCCTCTCTTATAAATACCCTATTTCTTCACATTCTCACCCGCCACATTATCTGGATGTTGAGGTATAGGTATTTTTTTCCTCTTCCATCTTCTTATTCTGCGTCTTCTCCCTCTCTGTGTATGGTCTTGTCAACAATTTTTTTTTAGACCTCCTTTCCCTTCACCAGTACGATGGTGTCTTTTCATGTGTAATTAAAGTATTTACTCTATCCTCACCTACTTTCCCCTCTTCAGTACTGTTGGAGATGGGTTGTGTATATTTTTCCATATTATTTTATCTTCTCCTTACCCTTCTTCCCTATATTCAAGGCTATTGTTCAATCCTTTAAATTTTTCTGATGTGTATTGGTTATTTTATTTATTTTTCTTAACAAGAAGATCCAAAACTTTCCCCTCTTCTTGTCTGTGCGCGTAGGTATATTTATATACATGCCTGTTATATATATTTCCAATATATTGTTTTCAGAACTTTTTCTTTGATTACTGCGGCCATTTGTTCTATATATTGTTTTATTTCAAGACCCCACACACACGTCTTCCATCCTTTGAAAATGATTGTTTATATAAATATGATTTAATCATACCTAGTACATACAGCCTATTCCATACCTTCTTTTCCTATTATTGTTTTTACTTGGGTTACTTTGGTTCATCATTTCCAATATAAAAGTGTGAGAATAATTCATCTGGCAGACACCCCTTTTGTTTTCTTTTTCGTCAGTTTATCCTCTTATAGTCTTAGGTCTTGTGAGGTATTTTATGTTTATTTTTATTTATTTATTCAAATAGTCAAACATTATTCTCCCATTAAATACGTTGTGGCTAGAAATACATAATTTAGTTATTAGTTATTTCCCTCACTCTTTCGCGCATGAACACACACATACAAATACAAATGATGCTTCCTTCAATCTTTTTTCTTCTTCCCATCCAGCCTATCAAACCCACAGTCACTCATACGTGTGTAAGCTATTGCATTTTGAGTACTTTCCTTTATCAAAAAAAAAAAAAAAAAAGATGAAGAAGGATTTGTTTGTAAATAATACTTTACCTTAAGAAAATATTGTTACAAGAATTGTGAGAGCTTATGTGAATATATATAATATTAATTTTTAGAGAGTAGCTTAAGGTTTTAGAATAGTTGGAGTAATTTGTTAATAGAAATTTATGTGTAATTTTGTAGACTCTCATTGAGAGCTTTGGAGTAACTCTTATGTGATTATTTGTAAGCTTGGAGTAGAGGTAACTCTAAATATTCTTCCATATACTTGTGAATTATGTGTGATTGTGAGTAACTATCTTTTATTTAAAATTAAAGGACTGGATTTTATGTATATGTGTATGTATTGTAAATTGATATTTTATATGAATTGAAACATGATTTATTGTACCTTGACATTTAATTATATTATTGGTGATTTAATATATGTCTGACATGGCGGATGCATATGTGATGGGTTGGAGCAAGGAGAGATTTGTATGTTGAGATCTTATACCACGTGGTATGTCATCACTCTGTGCACAGTGGATGACACTTGTTAGGGCCCCTTCTTACATGCTTTCCTTTGGCCGGGATTGCATTGGAGTTATGAGACATGTGATACCTCCTTAGTTGTGTTGTTTTAAGGAGGGGAGCCATAGTCCATACTTAAGCTTTATACCTTTGGCCGGGTGTATCTTAGTTTTGGTGAGCTTGGGACAATCCAGTCAAATGGATGAGTTGCTATTGGACTATGTGTTAGCTTGTGGCTCCAGTCAGCGGTTGAGGATGGACGGTGATATAAGGGAGGCTGCATATTGCATATAGTATAATTGTACGGTTCACATTGACATAGTGATAATTAATGTTGTATGAAATTATGGTATATACAAATATATATATATATATATATATATGTAATCAGCTCCTGCTTTTTATCATATGTGAATTGCTTGTGTACGGTAGAAACTTTTAGTAGTTACTGAGATGTCAAATCTCACCCTATATTAACAATTTTAGGTGATTGTTCTAGTAGGGAGCAAGGCAAAGAACCTATGGAGTGAGCCTTGAAGGCTCGGTTGTGCTCCTGGCACTTATGTTATGTCATTTTATTTTCCATGACTATAAGACTTCTGCTTTGTATGTTATTATGAAATATTTTGGGAATTTATGTTGACTCAAAAATATATTTTGATTTGAATTAATTATGTATTTTAATGATTTGGATGTTGATCATCCTTGTTGGAGATATTTCAAGTGTTTTGACCAAGATTTTGGGTATTGGATTTTGGGGTGTTTCACTTGTTATAGTCGTTGAAGTCTTTGTACATTCTTTGTGTCTAAGGAATTAGCCGTTGGAGCAGAGAGAATGTTCGTCATTTGAACGTCCTTCACTTTTAATGCTTCCGACAAGAAAAATGCTTTTTCTAATTTGTGTGTTAATCCTTTTTTGATCATCTGGAAAACACTTAAGTACTAGTATAATAAAGAGTTAGAGTGATTAGAAGCAAGAAGAACAAATTACACGATCATTCCAATGATTTTAAAAGTTCCGAGCGATGCTTTGTTTTTTAGGAAAGCATCACTCGAGTGATCTACTCTTGGAAGATTGAAAATCTTACAAAGCACTGGATAGATCACTAGAGTGATGTGCTAGTGATGCACAAAATGAGATAACTCAAGTGATCTTGTTTTAGATAACTTGATACATCACTTGAGTGATAAGCTAGTGATGAAGAATTACGAGTCACTAGAGTGATCTTGTTTCCTATGATTTTGAGAAAAACATATCACTTGATAATATCACTGGAGTGTTTTGCTAGTGATGTTTTAATACATAACTTGAGTGGTCACTCGAGTGATCTTACACTTAATTTTTTTTTAGATTCAGAACACTTCCAAGAGCACAACACTATTGTGCTAATGATGTTCTTTGTCTCATCACTCGAGTGGTCACTCAAGTCATCACTTAAGTGGTCACTTGAGTGGCATTTTCTTCAAAATAATTCAGAGCAATATCACCGGAATAAATCACTTGAGTGGTGTGCTAGTGATGAGATTTAACACATCACTCAAGTGGTCAATTGAGCGAGCTTGGAACATCACTCGAGTGATTTTCCCTTTGAGAATTTTTGTAACATTGATTACTGGATGATTTGGTGTTGATGAATTTTTTAACACATCAATCGAGTGGTTACTCGAGTGATCTTCTTTTGTAAAACTACATCACTCGAGTGATACGTTTTTCTACTTCTAGTGCTCACTACTTGTAGTAATGAAATCATATCGATCGATTGGTCTAGAAATTTGTTGCGAAACAATGATCTTTTGCTTGTTCAAAATACTTTGTTCATCTTTCCAATCCTTTGCAAAACCTTTCTAAGCTCTGTTATCATAAAAACATGGAATCTAACAGTATCTCCCTTTTTGATGATGACAAAACTTATCTATTTTTGAAATTTGAAAAATTGTCCATAGTAATTATTCAATCATAATAAAAGAGAAACACAAGTCATTAGAAGTTGTTGAATATATAATATTCTAGCATTTTATTCATACTAACAACGTGTTCATACATAGGACAAAGTTGGTCACACGTATATACAACAAAGTAGTGAACATAAATAATGAACATAAACACATAACACTAAATAATACTAGATCCTATGATGCGGCAACAGTGTTTTCACCATCAATATCACCTTAAGTCTTCCCCCCTTTTTGGCATCATCAAAAAGGGAAGATCGGGCAGAGTGAAAGTGGAATATCACCTAGAAGAGGGGTGAATAAGGTGATTTCAAATTCTTTTTCTGAATAAACGAATAAACCGATGAACATAATAAAAAACAGAGACAGAGCAAAGCGAAGAGAGAATATGGACACAGAGGATTTATACTGGTTTGGTCCAAACACTTGACCTACGTCCAGTCCCCAAACTCTCTGGGTATTTCACTATATCTCAAACAACGATTACACACTCTGCACTCAAAGTAATCCTTTCACACTAGGATTCACTCCCCCTTACAAGTTGTAATTGTACACCTACACTCAAGGTCCCTCTACCTTGAGATTAAACTGATAATGGATCAAATGCTTAAAACTCTCTCACAGAGTAGATAGAAATAATCACTAAAGTACAAATATCTGAAGATACTAAGTGAAATGAATGAAACAGTAAATTGAAATTAATTCGATTGAATGTTCAGATGTTTCGGTAGTTGGCAAATTGAATGCTCAGAGATTTTATACCATCTGCCATTAATGACCATTGAAGACGCTTTAAATTAGTCGTTGTGACTTCTTCAAACTTCCGTTAGACACAAATGACTTCTATTAGACACAGTCAAACGTATGTTGGGTTTGGTTGCTTTCGAATCATCGTCGACGTGCTTTTGGTTAGAAGTTGACTCAGAAAAGATAATTGAAACTTTCGCCGGAATGGGTATGTCTCGTAGGAATGATTTTGTTTGCTCTGATTTTTATTCCGTGTGCGTGCTTTGTTTTCTGCAAACATTAAATGCTTTGACATATGTTGTTGTTTTTCGGCTAATCAATGCTTAAACATTCGTTAATGATATGAAATCCACTCAAAAAGATGTTTAGTAATAGTGTAAATAAGTTTGAGTAAGATTTAGACAGAAACGAATGATAACCCAAAATATTTGAATTTATGATTACTGTTACAGTGAACATAGTAAGGTTGCTGATGAACAATACTCGAATATGAGTCATACCATACTCGAGTAACCTTTCAGATGTTCTTTATAATTGCTTAATGATCACCTGTACTCGAGTAGACAAATTCTCTTACTCGAGTACCAAACTTAAGTAACGTTTAGGCAAGATCATAACCGAGGCTTCACAACGATCATACTCGAGTAAGATAATCCTCATACTTGAGTACAACAACTGTAGTGCTCGAGTATCATTTTTTTCTTGCTAAAAGACATTATAAGTAAAAACATTAGCCAATTATACTTGAGTACAATTTTCCTTATACTCAAGTACCATACTCGAGTAAGAGTAAAATAATGCTCGTGTAACGTTTAAACAGAGAGCAATTATAAGTAATGTAACTTACATACTTGAGTAAGATGTTACCTATACTCGAGTACTATACTCGAGTAAGATTATTATATGGGCATTTGCTACGACTAAATCAGCTTATACCCGAGTATATTTACCTAAGTACTTGAGTACCCTGCTCGAGTAGGTAAAGAGCCCTGCTCGAGTTGCCAATGAACTTTGCTAAGCCTGAACTCATCTCAAGTAGACTTGAACCAATACTTGAGTAAGAGCCTAAAATCACTTAAACAGAGAAGTTAGATTGGACATACTCGAGTATACTTTTGATCTAGCCATTTTTCACTTATTCAAAATCTTAATCATTTTCAAGTCTTGTTATCATCAAAACTCATAAACTGAGAACTAACAAGGAGAAGATGGTCAAGATCTGAGTGGAGCATTAGGTGGCTGAGAGGATGGGTCTAAGGTGATAAGAGGGGTGGCTTGTATAGCAGAGGAAGCATCATCAATGGTGTCACCCACTTGGTGAGCAAAAGTGGGGGAATTAGATGGAATAGGTTTTGGTAAGTGAAGAACAAGAACCTTGACTGGTCCTAAGGGCTAGGCACATAGAAAGGGATATATAGAGGTGGTGGTAGAGGCTAAGAAGGTGCTCTAAAGGGCTCAAAATCTCATTTTCTTCATCAATCTTCTCAGTGTCTTGAGTATCAGAATTATCAAAGTGATGAGATTGTTCTTGAAGGATAAGGTCTTCATGTGGAAGGGAGTCATAAGGTATGGGATTTGAGATGAAAAGGATAGTGACTTGCTGAGGTGGGATAGGCTCATCCATATGATATGGACTGGTGTGCAGGAAGTAGAATCGACCATAGAGAATAAAATAGTGCTTGGAGAAGGCTCAGTGACAGATGAGGGAGCAACAAAAACTAGGTTGGGTTTAATAGGTGTGGAGGAGCTAGGTACCAGAGTATCAATCTTCTTGAAGAGTGATCGGAGAAGATTGGCGATCTCAAATATTATATTAGTCTTAACCTCTTAATGTGCTAGTACTGCTTTGTGATGCTCATTCATGACGTTGCACATTTGACCCATTTCTCATCTATATGTGACACAAAATCAACATTCATGTTCATTATATCCACATGAAAACCTTGAAGCACTTCCTTCAAGTACATATGAATGGTGGAACCAAAGAAGGAAGTTGCATTGGATGTGGCTTCTGAGCACTTCCTTCATATATCACTAACGAGCACTTCCTTCAAGTACAATCTAATTCTTTTTCAAAATGATCTATAATTTTGTGATTAGATAGCCAGAAGCCATTTTAATGGTTATTTTATATTTTGTGATTGGATGACCAAAAGTCACATCACTTTTGTAATTGTTATTTTGTAAAAGAACACTATCAGTTTTAGTAAATGATATTACAAGAAAAATTTATGATACTTTGATGATTTAATTTTTACAAATATCAAACCCGTAAGGCTAGAAGTTCAAACATCAAATGAAAAAAAAAGGCTTGTAGCTTTCAAAGATTTTTTGTGGTTCTCAAGAACAAATTGATAATGAAAGAATTTTGGTGGTCCGAAGACCAAATTAAAAATGTGCCAATGAAATGAAAGCACTAAACATATATATGAGAATAATAATGACCATAACCTTATTACAATGTAAAAATTGACAATTGAAAGTAATGATATTTTGCCTTGCCATGACCATTGAAAAATAATGTCTATATGGTCATCAAAATAATATTATATATTAGCAAAGGTTACAAAATGACAAGAAGCCACATAGCCACTAGTGTCGAATTAGGAGGTACTTCCTTATCAAATAGTGCTAGCTAGTGGTACACAATGATAAACTAGCGGCCTCCCATATGGTATTTAGTTTTCATCATTCACAACCCAATCACTAAATCCGCCATCTATATCACATTTTCAAGGGGTTTTCATATTCTCATATTCATATACGTCAATCAATACCAAAAGTCCACCATGTTCTAGATGCATATATAATCCATACAATTTCATTACATCTATAATTGCATGTTCGTATATTCAACAATACATAAAAAATCATAACATAATATTATAGGCATCATAACAACAAAACATTACTAGCCCTTACGTGCCATTTACCTCGGCGACCAACCTATTGGTTGAGGCAACCCGAGTCAAAGTCGCCTCAGCAACCAACATAGTCACAGAGGCATCCTGTGTCAAACTTGCCTCATGAACCAACATGTTTAGACATATTTATCCACACAAATCTATAGTTATCTCTAATTATTTGACATATCAACTTATCAAGTTCTAGGCTTCATACAGAGGTCCCACAAGGTAGTTTTAGGTCATAAAATAGTAGGGTTCATTTCAATTCTACTCGTCTAGGTTTTTGGGGTTTTTAGAAAAACCCCACGAGAAGAAATAATAAATAAGATAGATAGGACCACATTACCTGAAGTCTTCCAAAACATTCTAATTAAGAAATACTTCTCTTTTGTGGATAAAGATCAATACAAAGCAAACAAATATGGCTTGGTATAGTGACAAGATCTCAACTCATCTAAAGAATTACTCAGAAATCTCATGAGAAACTCATGTAATAGAAGATTGTTAGACTTATCTAGTCTAACACTTATGTATCTTTAATTTGGGTTTTAAACCATTAAAACTCAGTTCTATGTAATATCCACATATTGGGATTTTCAAGCCCTAGCCTAAATCCTTGAGAATCCCATAATTAGAAAAAGAGAAGAAGGAAAGAAGATTAGGGAGGCTTACTGATGAATTAGAGCCCTTAAGACTCCTCCTCACAAAAACCTACCAAAGCTTTACCTCTTTGTATCCAAAATTCTTAAAAATAATGAGTTTCACGAGCTCCCTCTTATTTATAAAAATTGACAATTTGCCTCAGCGACTTCATTGGTTGTTAAGGAAACTAGTGTTATGTCATTTACCTCGATGACCTACTTAATTGATAAGGAAAGTGACACAGAATGTCACTCCCTCATTTTTTTATCAACTTTCCTTGGTGAGTGCCCTATTTGCTGTGACGAGTTTCACAATATACTATATCTAATTTTTTGGATGTTACATTTCTCCCCACCTTTTAGGAATTTTATCCCCCAAATTCATGTGCTAATAGGTACCTCAGAATCTTTGCATTTATATCCTAGTTTCCCATAAATTTTCTACTCTTTTGACCATGTCATTTCTACCAATATCGATTTATGTTACTTCCCCTCATGTTATGAATTTTCTGTTTTCACTACGCGATTCTGATTGAATATGTTTGTTCAAATGAACTCACAGTATACCCATATTTATTCCACTATTATTATAGTTTTATCCCTCTATTATCTTCCTCAATAAGTTCATTTTAATTTTCCCTTATCATTTTCTTTACCAAGGTCCGAAACAATGGTTATTTCACTATTGTGAGTTCAACATAAAGATGAATTGCAACTTTGGCCATACAATGCTTCATGTAGAATCATCCAAATGCTTGAATCATCACTTTAATTTTAAGCAATTCTGCTAGAGGCAATTACCCACATCAACTTCTATTTAGCTCCATCATGCATGTCCTCCACATGGCTTTATGTGTGTAGATAGTTTTCCTTTATCTATTGCCTATTAGCGGGTAATAGGCAGTATTGACTGTAGGTTGGCATTGTGGCTTTATAGGAAGGTCTACAGAACTTCTAAAGTAGCCTCAAGTCATGATCGACCACAATTTTCTCTAATACTCCATGTGACTTGTGACTTCTTACGACATATAACTATGCTTGTCTCTTGCAAAAGGCGTTTGTCCAAATAGGCAACAACAGCCTAATTTTTCCAGTTAATCCAAATAACTTTAGCACCGACATAATCTATTGATGTCTGCAGTCAATTTCCACGATATGATCCATCATCCTTAGAGATGATATCCTATTTCAATATAGGAATGTCCATGCTTTGAAATACTCAAGTGGTTCCTAGTGTTTGGCCTTAACTTCTTGGCATGTCAAATACTTCATTCCACGATCTAGTATATCTCTCTCCATCTATAGTCACCAACGTTCCACCTCAGGCCATTATACCTCTTAATCACTTCAATTTGAATTTCGTACATACTCAGATGAGTTATTCAAAGATATATACCTTTAAATTTTGTTATACAATCCAATCTTTGAATCTCAATGTACTATCGTTATTTATTGTATATGCCTTAGCTTTACCTCCTTATTGTCCTTATTATTTTTCATAACAATGCTTTCTTATTTAGCTGTGTTGTTCTAATTTCATGCATTCAAAAGCTAAGTACATTAAATATCATGATACATAGCAACTGAAAAACTGAGAAAGGAAAATCATAAAACTATGACAACAACAGAACAAAATACAGTTGATATGCTTAAATGTGCTTAACTACTTCTCTTCTCCCCCTTTGTCATCACTCAAAATGGGTGGATCAGAGGAGGAAGCAGAAGGTGGAAAGGGAAGAGAAGAAAAATGAGCCAATGAGAGGCATGGAGGAGTAGAGATAAGAGGCTCTGGCTGAGGTGGAGGGGAAGAGACTGAAGGGTCTATTAGAGGTGTAGGTGGAGGAGTATGGTGAGATGTAGGTGAGTCAGGTTGAGGGTGAGTGGAAGATGGGGAGGAATGCTCATAAAACAAGTCGGCAATATCTCCAGAAGGTGAGATCTTGACTATAGAAGTTTGAGAGTGAGGGACAGGAATAGTAGGAGGAGTGGAAGAAATGACTGGAGTAGTGAAAGTGAAAATAAGAGAAGTTAGAACAGGGGCTGAAATGAGAGGATCAGGAACGGATGGGGCAGGAATGCTGAGACTAGGGCCAACATGAATAGGTGAAGAGACACCAAAACCAGGACTATCACCAACTGAGGACCGATTCTTCAATATCTTGTCCATCTTCTCACTGAGAATCAACATCTTAGCATGAAGAGTAGAGATTCTAGCAGCTTGATCCTCAAAGTGTCCACTAAGGTTGTTAACCTTCTCGCTTATCTCATCTTGAGCATCCACAAGATTATGTTGTCCTTTAGTCACTTTAGATATCAATCTTCCTACTTCATTCTCAATCCTATCAGTCAAGTCAGAAATTTCTTTATCAACAATTTCCTTGATTTGAGCATGTAAACCAGAAAGAAGAAGCAGGTTGAGGTGATCTAGCTGGAGGTGGAGCAGACTGAACTGGTACAGATGCAGATTGGGCTTCATTCATCCTAGACTAAGATGCCTTTGATCTTGAAGGGGCCCTTGATTGGCCTGAACCTTCCTCAAATGAGATCATCATCAGATTGAGGTGATGTTTACCAAACATTTGAGGCTTTACTGCTTGCTTATTCAAGCCTAAGTACCAAATCTTTTCTTGAAAAAGAATAAGAGATACAAGATTTGGAAAAGGGATGGTAGAAGTCCTTTTAGAATCAAATATAGACATCTCTTGAAGAACCCAGTGCCCTATATTGTGAGGGACTTTGTCAATGATAGAAGCAAAAATGGTGTAATCCTTCTTTGCAAAGTGTGTGAAATTTTACCCTTTTGCATGAGATTCTGGAATAGATGTACCGATAGCTCTATGCAATGGGGGCATGACAACAGGAGGGAAAGATAAAGTATCTAATGGCCCATCGATACGGTGCTCATTAGGTCTTAGGATTTGAAAAATTTCCCTATTGTCATAAGTGCAACACAGTAACAGGAGGAGGTTTGAAATTCTTAACAAAGAATTGATATATTTGGCAGTTAAATCAATCTTTTTACCCCCTAACATGTACGGCAATTCTCTCCTCTACCAAATTACGATCGCCATCCAAATGATTGGCTAAGGTCATATTGAAATAGAAAGTCCTAACTATGCCAGGACTATAAGAGGTACGAATTGAAAGAAGATTTTCAAATTGCTTAAGCCATGAGAAAAGATCAAGATTGCAATCTTCCCTAAGCTTAGCAAGATCAACATATACAGTAGGGCAAAAATTCTATTAGATAATGTTCCCTATACTGTTTTGCTTCAGAATCTTCAAATAAAATGGGATTGCAACAAAAATCCCCAGGAGGTTTAGAATGAGAATAGATAGCCTGAAGATCATGGGGTTCAACAAATACCTTGGAGCTAGATTGCTCGCGAGGATGAGAAGTAGTAAGGCATTTAGAAGATCCCTTGAAATCAGAAGATGCAACAGTCTTCTTCTTCTTCTTCTTCTTAGGGAGCTCAACTACGGGTTCCTTATCTTTGCATTTAGCCGCTTCAGGATCAATGGGTTTCTTCTTGGGAACCTTAAGGGGCTCTTGAATCACGACCTTCTTTGCCTTAGCTTTAGGGAAGACTCGTCGACACCCACTTTAGGCTGATATCGTCTAGGAGTATGCTTCTCTCTCTTATGCCTTTTCAAAGAAAGTGGAGAAGTAGATATAGTAGCTCCGTAGTCAGAATCAATGTCCTTAGTCTAGGCGGAACGTTTAAGAGGCATTTTTGAAAGGAAGGCTTGAGTTAGGGTTTAAGGAAAAGAGAGGATTTTAGAGAGAAAGAGACTCAGGCTCAAGAGAAATGTGAAGTGAAGAGCTATAGTCGAGCATCAGTATATATAGAAAGCGCTTAACTCGAGTTTCTACTTAATAACTCAAGTTACCTACTCAAGTGACTAAGAACAGGCTCAAGTTAACATAAAGATACACTAACCTGGACTTCAAGTGTGCATATGAAAACACTTAAAAAATTCCATTGACTCGAGTGAACTACTTGTTGGTTCGAGTTTGGAAGTTTCTCTGCTCTTGGTTGCTCTCTGTGTCGACTTGACTCGAGTTAGGTATCTCTTGGCTCAAGTTTAGTTTTCTCTTCAAAAGCTTAGTTGTTATCTGTATGAATTACACACGAGTTTGCCACACGTAGGCTTGAGTTAAGTTTTCTCCAAAAACTCGGGTTGCTCTCTGACTCACGTTGACTTGAGTTTACCCTTTTTGACATCAAACTATTGCAATTTTTCAAGTTCAACCAAGGTCCTGCAAAAGCTATAAGTAGACCCTCTAAAGCTTAAGTTAGTATATATTGATCATAAAAAACATAACTAACTAACATTGAGTAAAGATTACTTACAACTCATTGGGATTTACCATTCTCAATTCTCTTCTAATGAATGTAAATTACTCCTTAGCTAATGACTTTGTGAAGATATCAGCAAGTTGAAGATGAGTGGGGATTAACATCACTTTGACATCCTTCTTCTGAACATGATCTCTGATAAAGTGATGTCTAACATCAATGTACTTGGTTCTTTTATGTTGAACAGGATTCTTTGCCAAGCTAATCGTGCTAGTGTTGTCACACATAATTGGTATCTCCTTGAGAGGGATTCCCAAATCTTGAAGTTGTTGCTTGAGCCACAAAACTTGTGCACAACAACTTGATATGACAATGTATTCAATTTCGGTTGAGGATAATGAGATCGTAGTTTGGTTTTTGCTAAACCAAGACACCAGTGAACCACTAAGGAATTCACATTGGCTACTTGTTCTCTTCCGATCAGTCGTATATCCAGCATGGTTCGAATTTGAATATGCCACAAGGTATTCAGCTTGTCCTTTGGGAAACCATAACCCAAGACTTTCTGTGTCTACAAGATATCTGAAGATCCTCTTCACATGTTCAGCATGAGACTCCTTAGAAGCGGATTGGAATCTTGCACACTTCCGACACTTAACTGAATGTCAGGATGACTTGCAGTCAGATAGAGTAATGATCAAATCATTCCTCTATATCTTGTAATGTTGAAGTCCTTTCCATTCTCATCAGCATCCAAGGTAGCAGTTGAACTCATTGGAGTGTCAGCTCCATTGCATTCGTCTAACCCATATTTCTTCATAAGATCTTTGAGATATTTGGTCTGAGATATGAAGATTTCATTCTTCTTTTACTTGATTTGCAGACCAAGGAAGTAGTTCAACTCTCCCATCATTGACATCTCAAACTCTCCCTGCATTGACTTAGAGAATTCTTCACACAAAGCATCATTAGTAGCACCAAATATAACATCATCAACATATATTTGAACAATTAACAAATCATTACTCTTGTTGCATTTTATGAAGATAGTTGTATCTACTTTGCCTCTAACAAATCCTTGATCAAGAAGCAACTTGCTGAGTCTTTCATACCAAGCTCTAGGAGCTTGCTTAAGACCATACAAGGCTTTCTTAAGACGAAAGACATAATCTAAATGGTATTATCCTCAAATCTAGGAGGTTGTTCAACATAAACTTCCTCTTGGATAAAACCATTTAGAAAAGTAGATTTCACGTCCATTTGATAAAGCTTGAACCCCTGAATGCAAGCAAATGCTAAAAGTACACGTATAGCTTCCAATCTTGCCACTTGAGCATACATTTCCTCATAATCAATTCCTTTTTCTTGATTATAGCCTTTGGCCACTAATATTGCTTTATTACGGACAATGATTGCATATTCATCACGTTTGTTCTTGAATACCCATTTAGTCCCAATAATTGGATGGTCTTTAAGCTTAGGTACCAAGTCCCAAACTTAGAGAAAGTAACTTCATTCAAAGTACTTTGTCTGGTTCTCACTCCTTGATTTACATCACCTATCACTTGGTCCAGAGAATGACTCCTACTGTATCTCCAAGATCTAGGTTGAGATTGATAAGTGTTTTCGCAAGTATTTTCGCAATCATTTTCAACTTCAGGTTCCGTTTCCAAAGGTTTTTCAGCATTTTTCAAAACAGAAGAAGTTTTAGAAATATATTGGTTTTGAACAATAGGTTCATTATCATCCAAAGACTTGTCAGATTTGGCTTCACAGAATACAACATGCATAGACTCTTCTACAACTCGAGTATGATTATTAAAGATTCTATATGCCTTACTCCTATTAGAATAGCCAAGAAATATACCTTCATCTAACTTGAGATCAAATTTCCCTAAGGTCTCCTTACCATTATTATGGAAAAAGCATTTGCAGCTGAAGATTTGCAAATGTGCTAGGTTGGGCTTTCTTCCTTTGTACAACTCATAGGGAGTTTTGTCAAGCTTCTTTCGGAGGTATGCTCGATTTGAGATGTAGCAAGCGGTACTCATGGCATCAACCCAAAATACTTGGGAGGTTTGGTTCTCGTTCAACATTGCCCTTGCCATCCTGGTAAGGACTCGATTTTTCCTCTCTACAACACCATTTTGTTGAGGAGTCCTTGGAGTTGAGAACTTGTGATCAATTCCCATATCATCACAAAATTCTCCAAAACATGATTTTCGAACTCACTACTATGATCGATGCAATTCACGCAATGAGAAACCTTTCTCGTTCTGGACCTTCTTGGCAAAAGTAACAAACTGATCAAATGTTTCATCTTTAGAAGATAAAAATATAGTCCATGCAAATCTTGAGAAGTCATCAACTATGACCAAGTGTATAAATTGCCACCAAGACTTTTCACTCTAGATGGTCAAACCAAATCCATATGAAGTAGTTGGAGTGGTCTATTAGTTGAAATTTCACTTTTTAATTTGAAAGATGATTTGGTTTGTTTACCTTTTTGACAAGCATTACAAATCATGTCATTTTTAAAACAAAGTTTTGGTAAACCAATAACCAAATCCTTTTTCATTAATTTGTCAAGTTGCAACATGTTGACATGAGCTAATCACTTGTGCCATAGCCAACTCTCATCCAAGTTACCAATAAAGCAAGTTTTAGAAACAGAGCTATTACTAGGAAGACTAAGGGTATAACAATTACCTTCTCTAGGAGCCCTAAATAAGGCTTTGGACTTAATGTTGTCCAAGGGTAGATTATCCTTGCTAAAAATCAGACATTCTTCAAAATTAAATATAACCAAGTTACATTTATCTGTGCTTTGGCTCACACCGAGAAGGTTGTGTCATAGGCTTCCACAAGATATACATCCTTAATTTGTGGTCCATCGTTGCTTCCAACTTCACCAATACCAACAATCCTTCCAAATTGATTTCTACCAAATGTCACCTTGCCACCATCCTTAGGCTTTATTGTAGCAAACTTGGATTGATCTCCCGTCATGTGTCAAGAACATCCACTATCAATGTACCACTTGTTGGATTTTGATACTCTTAGACAAACCTGCAAGTCACAAAGGATCAAGTTTTAGGTATCCATATTTTCTTCGGTTCTTTTGGGTTAGTTTATGACTTAGGAACCTTATAGGATCCCTTAGGCACCTATCTATAGTTACCAACAGGTTTAGCTTTTCTTTCCTTCTTATAAAAACAAGAAAAGGTAGTATGCTCTTTTCGATTACAATAATTACAATGGGCAAAAGGATTAGAAGAGTGAATTGATTCTAAAAAATAGTTCGAGATAATTGTTTTCTCCATATTTCTTCTTTCCTTTTTTTTTTTTATCAAAATCGGGTTTGTAACCAATTCCTAATTTATCATTTGTAAACCTTTGTTGTTTCAAAATTACATTTAGCATTTCACTGCCTTGAGTGAATTTCTCAAGTGTTGTTTTAGTAAGATAAATATTTCTTTTCTTTAAAACACCACATTTTTCACGACTTTTTTAGAAATATTTTCACAACTAGAAATTGGAAGAGAAACATTTTGAACTTGTTCTACAAGAAATTTTATTTTCCTTTTTGAAGTAAGGAGTTCCTTAGCAATTTTTTGAAACCTAGAATGAAGAGAATTATATTCAAAAAATAATTTACCGAAAGATGGTTCGAATAATTTACTTATTCATTTTCGATTCTTCTTCTTGAGCCACAAGACGATGTTGGCTCTTTCTTCTTCATCGGCTTCGTCTTCATCATATGAGCTATCTCCCATATAGCTAAGACATAGGCCTTCATTTTGAACTTATTGAATTTCTTCTTGTCTTTTTCTTTGTTCTTCAGCTAGGGACATTCAGACTTGATCTGGCCCGGCTTTTCACATTCATAGCAGATAATTGGCTTCTTGGGCTCATTGTTGGAGCTACCCTTATGAAACTTTCGGAATCCTTGATCCTTCTTGTAAAATCTCTTGAATCTTCAGACCATCATCTGACCTCTTCATCCTCATCATCTGATTCCTTATCTTCTTTGACAATCTTAAGGGCAATTCCCTTATGCTTGCTGCCAATTTCATCAAGTCCTTTTCTGAACTTGATTTTTCCTTCATACTTAAACAAGCTACCGAATAGAGCTACTACTGATCCCATTGACTCTTCATGAGCCTCTTCAATTGCAGTGACCTTAACTTCCCATTCCTTTCTGAGAATGTTCACAATTTTCCTCACTTGGACTGGTTGATCATACTCTTTTCCCAAAGCCGCAAGTTGGTTAATCAGATGAGTGAATCTGAGCTAGAATTCGCCAATGGATTATCCAAACTTCATATGAAGTAAATCGTATTCAGTCATCAAGGTATTTACTCGGTTTTCCTTGATTCCAATTGTCCCTTCATGAGCAATATCAAGAGCATTCCACATATCTCTAGCAGATGATAGAGTGAAAATTCAAAAGTACTCTTTCTAACTTAGAGCACTTTGAAGCATAAGAATGGCCTTGCTGTTGAAAGTAACTTGCCTTCGATCATTCTCGTCGTATTCTTCTTCCAACTTAGGAGTTCTAACTCCATCTTCCAGTGTAGTTGGAACATAGTCTCCTCTCTCGAACACTCTCCATAAACCATACTTAGTAACCATTACAAAGACTCTGGATTTGGCTTTCCAAAATGAATAGTATTCGTCATTGAAACCAAGAGGTCTGTTGATAGAAGCTCCGTATGGTAGTATTCCATCCATATTGATTCTTCTCAGGATGTTAAGCCTTTCTGAGAAGTTCTAGCTCTGATACCAAATGTAAAAGGCAGAATATCACCAAGAGGGGGGTGAATTAGGTAATTTGAAATTCTTTTCGAATACCCCTGAACTTCACGCACAGAAATAAAGACTAACAGAAAGAGTAAGAGAAAGATGAACGTAGAAGATTTATACTGGTTCAGTCTTAACTCTTGACTTACGTCCAGTTCCTAGACTCTGAGATTTTCACTATCACTTCAATCGATTACACACTTTGTATTCGAAAGTAATCCTTTCACTAGGATTTACTCCCCCATACAAGTTGTCATCAAATAACCCAATCTAAATGTCCCACAACCTTGAGATTCTTACAATAATAATGATTCAGTAATAAACTCTCTAAAAAGAGCAGATTAACAAACACTGAAGATTATATATTCGAAGATGTTACACAAATGAGTGAAACAGTAAATGCGTATTGATTGTTTTTGCGTTGTATGTTTTTGGTGGTTGGAACGAATTGAATGCTTCAGCTTATATATAGTGAAGGCATTTAATAACCGTTGGGAAGATTCAATGAAGCCATTGAGAGTAATAAATAATCGTTAGACTTGAATGAAGAATGTTTACTCAGACGCTTCGATTCGACCAAGGTGCCCAGACATTTGTTGATTAACATTCCTTAAGATTTTTCCGTTGGATGATCTGGCATTTAGATATGGAAAGAACTCATTAATACTTTTGGAATGCGCAGAGAATGATTAACCAAATCTGTGCTTCATTTTCTGAACCAGCATTTAATGCATATGACGTAATCACTTACTTTATGATTAATCTACACTTAATCATTCATTTGATCTTCTAAAACTCATTAGCAAACTGATTAAACATAGTTAGAAATAATAATGAGTAATGATATGAAGTATACAAATCATAAATGAAGATTTAAGATTTACGGACACGGTGAATGTAAAACAGAGATAGATTACACTCGAGTTAATTTCAGGCAAACTGGAGTGCATGACTCAAGTTAAGCATTCTAGGCTCGAGTCACTGGGTCATCTTCTTTGAAAATAAGTTTGAAGTTTAAATGAAGATGTCTCTGTATGACTTAGGCTTGAGTTTAAAACGTTTAACTCAAGTGCATAACTCAAGTCAATTAGGGTTAGCTCGAGTCAAGTTCTTCTTTCAGTAATGAACTTCGAAATAGCATCTTGAGAAAGGTTTGAAATCGCGTCAACTCGAGTCATTAAGTGACTAACTCGAGTCAACACAGTTCATTTGAAAATGATTTTTCAAATCTATGCTCGAGTTAAAGATAATGGGCTCAAGTTAAAGACTTCTGTTGAAACTAAGTTCAAGTCCACAAAATATGGCTGGAGTCAAATAGCACAGGCTCGAGTCACTGTAAGTTTAAAATATTGTGATAGCTCTCTTCCTTGCATTGACTCGAGTTAAGCAACTTGAAACTCGAGCCAAGTTGAGTTCAAATATTTTGACAACTCTTTGTCTTGTGTTGACTCGAGTTTTACAACTTTAAACTCGAGTCAAGTTTGACAGTAAGTTACTGGTTTAAGTTTAATCAAGTTAAAATCATTTTGACTTAAACTATTAACTTCATTTTGTTTACAATTGTCAGTTATCATCAAAACACATAGAGAACTAACAAATCTTACGTAAGGAATAAGGTGCAGCCAGAAGGTTCTATAGTTAAAGGTTATATAAGGGATGAGGTCCTATATTTCTATTCAAGATACCTTAGTGAAATTTATATTTTTTGTCTCACTTACAACGACTCTTTTATTGAAAACAATCATGTATAGTCTTTTTTTCAAAATGTTTACTTACAACTATTGTTTTATGGTAAACGATCTTGTATAGTTTGTTTTTTAAAATGCTCACTTACAATGACTGGTTTCTAGAAAACAATCACGTATAGTTTTTTTTTTTTTAAAAAAAAAAGAAATTCATATTTTCTATCCACAACCTTTTTTTAATAAACAACTAGAACAAAGAATATAAAAAAACTAGGTAATAAAGAGCCAATTCCCAGAACAGAGAATAAAGAAAACTAAGTGACATCACATTATAACGCATTGCATATATACAAAAGTTCTTTATACATAGTGAATATAAGAATGTGCACAAGTTCACAAGTTAATATAATCAAGTATATATGTCCACAAGTATTTCTAAACCATTACACTATGTTAAAAAAAAAAAATTTTATCGATATCTACACATCTTTTATCTGTTGTGGAAGATGTCCCGGCGAAAGGGCTTCTATCACATTAATGTCTTCCATTATGTAGGGTTCCTCTTGACTGAAAATCTACCGGCAAATTGAAGGACAAGTTAACATAAATCAATTAATTTAATGAAATAACTAACCATTCACTTACAAAAACAAAAATGAAAATCATTTGAAAATGAAGAAATGATCACATGTTCAAAATCAAAGTAACTCCACTAATGATGATGTATGTTATACATATTTAGTATAACGTAGTACCTACACTCAACTTTTCCTTGTTGGCGAGGGCACTATACATCAAAAGAAAATGATCAAAATGAATTAAAGCAATTATAAAGTGATTGTCAATTAAAGAACTTGAATTTAAACAACTTAATTTGGGCCGGTACCACTTCGTGGTAGTAACTTTAGTTTTGCGCTTCCCGCCAAAGATAGAATACGTCTTGAGTACACTATCATTAGAATGAAAAGTAGAAGACATTAAAACAATTTTTTCAAGTAAAAACAAATTAACTTATTTGTTGAAAATGGTTTTGATCTCTTCATTCGGCTTGTAACCCAAGGAATCAAACCAATAGATGTTGTTCATCAAGGGGAAAGCAACACAAAGACTCCAATGATAACTATAATAACATATATAGATTAAAATGAGGTTAGCTAACAAACTGAGTATGCCTTAAATAGAAAAAAAAAAGTATTCATCTATCAATAATGGGTGCAAAATAACCAGCAACTGAGTCTCTCCGATTGTACACCCCACATAGGTCATCCTCTCTTCTATCTTGTTCCCATTCCTTGCCACACGTCCAAGACATAAGAATCCTTACGATGTGTTTTTGTCCATTTGGACACACATTTTGTGGAAGCAGTTATCATAGAATTAAAATGAGAAATGACTTAGTAAATATAGAATCCTAAAAATCACTACATTAATTAAAGTTAAACATTAAAAACAAACTCACTTGATTGCAAACATAACCCATCACATGTCTATCTCCTCTAAAGATAAGAACTCTATAATATCTTTGCTATCAAGCGTATAGTTATACGAGTATTGTCTACTTATAATCCCACAAGGCATATGCTTGTCAACCTTGTTAATTTTGTGTGTGGGTATTTTAGAGTTGTGCCAATAAGGGAAACTATTATTCTTGTTCTTGATCCTAGCAACACAGAAATTAAAGATTATGAGTAAGATGTCAAAGAAAATTCAAGTAGTTAATAGTAAGGTGTTTCCTACCATTTGAGGTGTTGTTGCAATCTGAATTAGATGTTGAGGTCAAAGGATGAAAGATCCTTTTGCCTGACCAAGTAGGGCAACCTCATCATTGTGAAATGGGACATCTATACCTTCCTCCCCCTCTCGAACACTTGTAAGATTGACCTTACGTTGGTTGTCCTAAATTTGCTGCCCATGGTAGGTGGTTGCATGCATGTATACAACAACTTCAGCAACAACACGTAGCAACAGGATATCCAACAAAATAGAGCAACGTTCTCCAACATTTGGTGGAGGAGTAAGGTCGCCAAGTCCTATGTCAGGGGGATTGTAACTGCCTTTGGTGCTGGGAAAAGGCCCGGGATTCCTAGGATCTATGTTCTAATTGACCCATCTCAACTTGAATGCTAGACATCACCATCAATCTCATCTCACCGCGTAGCTCTTCCAATAGCTCTTCTCAAAGTGATCAGGGAAGTTGCAACTTGAGATCTTCTTTGACTTCCTCTCAAATTGAGTCACGAACTTCCTCTCGAATTGGATCACGAACTTCCTCTCGAACCTTGGCCACAAGCTCTATACTAGGTTCACTTTGTCCAGAATGTGAGGAAGTTCATCCAAAATATCTTGTGAGACCGACTCCCCTCGGCTCCCCCTAACTTGAGCAGGGTGATCTGGCTTCCCAAGCATCATAGCTAAGATATCCATCCTTCTAGTTGAAGTTAAACACCTTGCTGACTCTGCTCTTCAAGTTCATCTTGTAGCATAGAGTTGAGGAAAATAAATTAATTGCATAATCTTTAAGGAAACTAAAACACACTTAAATAAACTTTATATTAACTACTCACAATCTTTGTAGCGACCTCTTCAACGACTAGATTTACGTATTTTCCTTGCTTTATCCTCCGTTCCTTCCATTTTCTGTGACGTGGGGGCGGACACGGGGCCTGCACGACAATGTTAGGATATGATTTTGTTGCTTTCTCCTTTTTTTGCAAATCAACCTGCATGATCTTCTTTTCAAGCTTCTTATAACCCCCACGAGACATGCAATGATCATATTTACTTTTTACGCGTAATCTCTTTATTTGCTTCACTTATAATATAAACATATAATTAAAAAAAACTGAGTTAGTGAGGTCAAATAAATTCAAATAAAATGTTTCATACTATGATGAACAAATTATACCCAAAATTTGGGATCCTGGCGTGATGTCAAACACAATCTCCAATCATCTAGATAAAGAAAAGGATAGTATTGACAAGGATCCTTATCTCTCTTTGGCCCTCAAATGTACTGGTGTGTGATATTATACTTGAAGTCTTTCCACCTCTTGCAAACTTCCCCCATCCAATGCCCGTACATCCGATCAAGTGTTGGGGACATCATATGTTTGATACAAAGAAAAACATAACAGAGTTATATATGAACCAATAGAAATTAAGATATAGAGTTTAATACCAAAAGTTGTTCCCAAATCATCCTCTTCGTGTCCGTTGGAACTTCCTTCCAATTGGTCCATAGAATGCCGACTTTGCTTCGACTCAAATAGCCAATATAGCTAATGAACCTATCTTCCTCTGGCCTAATTGGATTCAAATCAGCATCGAAGTCGAAATGCACCTTCTCCCGTTGATCCTCACAACATGCAACCTGTCACACTCCTTGATAATACATCATACATCAGAGCATTACAGTGCAATAGAATGGGCAAAACTTTGTAGCATTTAGTTGTCGTGGGCAGCAGCGAACCCAGAAAATTATTGGAGGGGGGCTACCATTGGTGGGGGGATTCAGGGGGCAGCGCCCTCGAAAAAAAATTAAGCAAAATTTTAAATGCATTAAAAAAACAAAATAATATAAAGGGAAAAACAAGGCCAAGTATATTACAATAAAAATAATTACAATGTCATTCTTCTAGGCCTAATTTTTTGGAATTCTATTATAATTGTCTCATTATCAATGCTATCAAATACATCTTTTTCAATATAAGGCACTAGGTAATCATTCAACCATTCATCTCCTATCCTATTACGAAGTGCAGTCTTGATGTATTTCATAGCTGAAAATGCTCTTTCCACAGATGCAGTTGCTATAGGAAAAGTTAATGCTAACTTTACAAGTAAATAAACCAAAGGATACACAATATGTTTTTTCTTTTCAACCATCCTCTTGGCAAGATCAGCTATTCCTTGCAAATTCAAAAAATCAGGATCAAGTTGCACATCAACAATATACGTGTCGAGTTGATATTCAAGCATGGCAAAATCATTCCAATCAAAATCAAGGATAATAGTGGGCAAATTCACACAACTTATTCTTGTCAAATGCCGAGAAAGAGTTGCACGGATTTAAACATGACATGCATTCCAAGCAAATTTGAACTAACTTCACTAAAACGATCATTCAACTCTTGAAGTTGAGTATCTATCACTACATAAAATATGTCAACCTTAAAGTGATGCGGATGAGTAACTCGGTCCTCTACGTTTTGTTCTCCCTTGTACTTGCAGTACACTTTCCATATCAGGGATATCTATATCATGTTTTATACAAAATTCAGAAGTCTTCTGAAATAGATTATCCCACCCATTATCTCTCATCTTCAGTAATAACAACTTTGAAACTTTTACAAGACTCATAGCATTCACAATATCTTGATCTTTTCTCTGAAGTGCCTGTGACAACTCATTCATTATTGCCAAGACCTTGATCATCAGGTGTAAAAGTAATACAAATTCAAAAGTTTTCATACGCATCATAAGGGCAAAGGCTTCAGACCTTTTTGCATGCATAATGGTTGTATCATCTTTTATAATTTCTAGCACATCAAGCACAGGATCAAACAACTGACATAGACTTACCAATGATCGGTAAAGTGAGCTCCAACGTGTGTCCCCTGGTCGTGACAAACTCATTTCTTGATTCAAGCCTCTCCCTGATTGAACATCATCACTTGCAATACTTTTGACTAATTCTTCCAACTGCTTTTCTCTCAAAATATATGCTCTTTTGCAAGAAGCACCAACTACATTACACACCAATGGTATAAAATTAAAGAAGTCACAATGCATAAACCTTTTTTGCACAAGCTACTAGAGCTAACTCAAGTTGATGTGCGGAAAGCGGGAATGAGTAAGCGGAATTATTTTCATCTAAAATCAAGCTTTTCAAACCACTAAATTGACCACTCATATTGCTTGCGCCATCATAACCTTGACCACGAATCTTTGTCAAGCTCAAGCCATTTTTGGCAAAAACTAACTCAATCGCTTCTTTAAGTGAACTCGCGGTAGTATCTGAAACATGAACAAGACCAAGAAAACGCTCAATAATGTCACCGTTGCAGTTCACATATCTTAAAACAATGGCCATCTGTTCTTTAATTGATATATCACGAGCTTTATCGACTAGTATAGAGAAGAAATTATCCCCAATGTCTGAAATAATAGCCCTGGTAACTAAACTAGTAGCAACATTAGTAATATCTTTCTAAATTTTGGGAGCTATCATTTTGAGATTCTCTAGGGCATTATTCAAAGATACATTATTTACCTCCTCATTGCTTTCAAAAGGAATTTTACAAGCTCCACAAAATTTCCTTGATTCATTGAAGTATCTTTCTCATCATGTCCCCAGAAAGCCAAACCTTGTCGTATGAGATATCGAATACATTGAATAGAACCATTCAGACGAATACGATAATCATGTTTGGCTGTATCAGAAATGTTAGACATAACAATGTCAATATGTTGATTTTGATTCATCAAATCTTTGACAAAGACCAAGCACAAGTTATGAATGCTTCCAACTTTCCCAACATGTTTAAGAAGCCGTCCTTTCTCCTTTCAATGGCTAAATCCTTCACTCACAAATGAATCATGACCACCTCTTCCATCACCATGCTCACAATTAAATAGATAACAATGCAAGCAAAATACAACATCTTTTGATTTACTGTACTCCAATCAAGTGCCAAACTCATTGTACCATTGAGGATGAAATCTACGCATTTTACGCCCAATTAAGGATATTTGAGGAAAGTTGTCAAGTTTTGGTTGACAAGGACCATTCGTTAGATAAATTCTTCGAATCATTTCCCTTTCTTGAGCACTCTTCACAACGGTCATAATAGGAAGTCTTTTACCCGGATCAGGAACATACAAATCCGGTGGACCTTCTATTGTTGGTTTGTTCTGACTTGAGGGAGTAGCACACTCATCTTGAGTTAAATCAATAAATGAAGATTCTGATCGAGAATGTTTAGTTCCACTACCACTCGACTTTGTAAAAAAAGAACCTAAATATCTTTCCATCCTAAAAAATGGCAAATAACAAAAATGAATCAAACCGATCCTAAACACAATTAACATCGGCGGAGTTAAAAAATAGAATGGACAAAAGTATGGGGGTGGGAATAAAATATTATGAATGAAAGTTAGTAGATAAAACATTTCACCAATGACTAGCATGTTAATGCACTTAAATATCCAGTTAAGTGGATGTTCCAGTTTTCAGCCTATTCACCATATATAACAAAGAGTTGGCCATAAATACTAATGAGTAATGCATCACAGTTCAGTAATTTCCAGCAAGTAGGAAAAAAAAATATCAAAAACTAATTAAGAGCACCACCACTAACTATACAAGTCAAACCCGAAGCAGCATAATTGGAATGATAAAATTTGAAAGTCCTTAAGAAAAGTATCATTTAATACAAGGGTAATCACACACTGTAGACGCTATGAAAATTCAATATGAAACAGCTTGCACAACGTTGATCACAACTATAATATCTAATAAAAAGTATCAACTCATCAAGTGTCTCCGTGAGTGCAGTGAATTAGTAACAATTCAAGTGGTTATCAAGAGTACTTTAGGAATTACATCCTCTAGGGACAAGGAAACAGAACAATCAGTTTTACTACATAGGTATTCTTTACATAAGAGCTAAAAGCATAGCATACTGATAAATAAAGTTGAGACACCTATAATATTATGAAGTAACAAAAATTTGAGTAGTCTGATCTGAATATTTTCTCACCCCTACAGGATATTATGGCCACCAAGGTATCACATAATTCCAACTCCTTTTTTAATAAAAATAAGCCGACTTCACAAAATTAAATAGTAGACACTCCAAACATTAATTAGTGTTATCCAAATAATTCAAACTTCAGAACATCAATAGTACTAAGTGCAACAGGGAAGGGCAGGGGACCACAAGGAATCGAAATGGTTTCAGAAAAGGACATGAAGATAAGATGCCGCTTCCTAATTGGGGAATGCAAAATTTGGGCTACGTGATTTTCTGATCCAGAAATTAATGCAGACTGGATTATTTCTTCAAGACATAAACCATGCCTAGTTCTTCACAATAGGTGACAGCTTGATGACGAATATATTCTTTCTAAATGTCAAACAAAATCCATTTGCAACCAACCACGCCTAATTCCCTCGCAAAGCGAGGTGCACAAAACAAACAAGTTTTAGTTTCTACTCGAGACTTAATCTAAGCGAGAATTACTGTGTTAAAAGAATCAACTGATGTTATTGTAAATTAGGATTAAAAGCAATAATCAAACTCAATAGTATGACTACTAAGCTCAATCTTGCCAAATGCGTTACGAACCGGTAGAGCAAGTAATTTTTCGATATTTGAGAATGCAAGCTATTGCTTACCCGATTTTAGCCGAAACCGGCGTCCAAGATTGCATGAAAATGGTATCACCCCTTTTCGTCCAAGATTGCAAGGACGACGGAGGTGGGTGGGTGGCGATAATGGAAGGAGGAAGGAGCGAGTAAGCTTCGGGTCCAAGGCGTTCGATTGTGTCTCGTCCTCCCGGGTCGTGTCTCACTAGGTCAAAAAAGAGGAAGAAGAAGAGTGAGGCGGATGGAAGGCATAAAAGGGCTTTTTAAATATATATATATATATATATATATATATAATTTTTAAAACAATGTAATTTCAAGGTGGGGCACGTGTCCCCTTCTTCAATACCTGCGTCCGCCTCTGGTCGTGGGTTATTACCTAACCCAGTATGTACGCACACACATATACATTTATATTATCTCATTTATAGGGTTAAAATCCAATGTTGCCTTGAAAGTTTTCACTCATGAGCAATGTTACCTCAAAAGTTATTTTTTGTACATTGTTGCCCCAGAAGTTTAAAACCATAGTAATATCGCCCTTAATTTAACTGCCCAATCGGATTATTGTTAGTTGACCCAATTGTATTATATGCAAAATACACACACATATATATATATACACACACATATAGACACATATACATATGTGTACACACACATATATTATATAATTAATAGGGTTAAAATCTAATGTTGCCCTGAAAGTTTTTATTCATGAGCAATATTACCTTAAAAGTTATTTTTTGTACATTGTTACCCCATAAGTTTAAAACCATAGCAATATCGCCCCTAATTTAACTAATTTAACTGCCAAATTGATTAATTGTTAGTTGACCCAATTGTATCATATGCAAATACCTTCCCCAAGTAAGGTTAAGTTGACACAAAGGAGATAGATTGCACACAAAGTAAACGGATATTTTCATGTTTTGATTTTGCACGCGCACACGTGCACACACTGCTAATTTTGACTACAATTATTGACTGATGCAAGTTCCATATTTAGAGAATTACTATAAGATCTAAAGTAAGGGATTTAATAACTAAAAAGTCTCAATAGAAAATAAACCTTATTGTATTTTCCGAAGGAAATTTGTGGCATTCAGGCGTGCTGGGAGAGTAACAAAAAGGCCAATTAGTTGGGTTTTGACATTCTGACTGGATATTGACATGCTTCTTTTAAAGAATGTCCTACTCGTACAAACGTAGGATTTTAGCTGACGAGGTCACAATATCAATATTTTTTGTGTGGATGAAATAGCACAAGATCAGGTTTCAGTTTATGTATTATGTGTATGCATCATATATATATATATATATATATATATATATTGTGCAAGGAAAATAAGTAAAACAAAACAAACCATATTATTGGGTACTAAAACCCCTTGAATGGGAAATTTGAAGAGCATGGTTTGCCTCTGGTCCATAATTTCTAAACGTACAAGTTAAAGTGCAAAAAAACTAAAGAACCTTTTTAAACAGAATGTCTGACATCCTTTTTTTTCGCAAAAATACTCATAAACATTGGCAAAAATGACAATTCAGTTATCTTATGCAAATTATGGTTATTTGTGGGTCCCACTTTAATTTTTTAAAATGATTACTTGAAAAAATCACTCTTGTTCTTTCTCTTCACCATTCTCTTCAACCCCATCGCCCCTCTCTCCATCCACTCTTCATGAAGGTTTATCAAAGGCGTGATGTTGGGGCTATCATTCAAAAGATATAGATAAAAATTAGCTGATTCAAACTGATTGGGAGTACTTATGGTAAAGATCTCCAGTTTCAACATAGAGAAGATTCTTTAGCAGAGACATCAAACCTTATTGCCATCAATCTCTCTGAAGAAAAGAAAGAGTAACAAGAAGAACGATTCATGAAGTCACTTCTATATAAAACACTTTTTAACGTGCATTTTTAGAGGTAATATATGTAAGTGTCGTTGAAAGTTTTAAAAAAGACATATATTTTTAAATTATCGTTGTAAATTATTTTTAACAATTGTTTTTAGAAAGCATTTATTGTAAGTAAGAATACACAACATCAGTTTTATGTCACAATAAGTCGTTAAAAAAAAAAAAAAAACATTGAACAAATACAGCTTCTTTATAACCCTTGGGATTCATAAATATGCACATGGCATGCTCAACTATTTTTGGGTTGTTCACTATCATGTCACAGTATATGTTAAGTATGTAGGGAGCATTGCTCATCAACCCTGATACTCTAATCTTGTAACTCACAAATATTCAATTGTTTTTATTTTTCACCTTAATTTTCAATAAGGGTGAAGGAGCGAAAATATACACGGGCTTTTCTCCAGGAGCGCCCAGCACTACGAGCTTTTTTTGGAAGTAAAAATACACATGAGTTTTCAAAACTGAGACAAAAATACCATCACCGTTAAATTGCCTTAACAGTTACACACAAAATAAAAATACCAAAATACCCCTGAACTCAAAAAAAAAAACACACACACACACATCACTCCCAAACTCTCAATTCATCCCTTCCCTCTTTCTTCTCCGACACCCATCGACAGTAAAAACCACCACCAACGCCATGGAGAAATCGAAGAAAGCAAACAGCAAAATCGAAACATTGAAATTAACAAACATCCACCGTAGAAACCACGATATGCATTTGTTAGGATATAATGCTCCTATCAAGTCTAAATAACCTCTCAATTTATCATGATAAGACTCATCTGCTACTGATCCACTTCATGAACCTTGAGAATGTCATTTTGCTCGAAGACAAAAGAGAGAGAGAGAGAGAGAGAGAGAGAGAGAGAGAGAGAGAGAGAGAGAGAGAGAGAGAGAGAGAGAGAGAGAGAGAGAGAGAACAAATTCTTCGAGTAAAGAATGCGAAGTCATATCCTATCATTTATTATTTAGTGAAGAGATTTATATCAGGAGGAGGAGAATCACAATAAGAACTATGACAACTTTGAAACTAAGAATATCCCGTATATCTGCATCCAAAGGCCGAAGAGGATAGGGAAATACAGCTAAACAGAGCATACAGTCGGAAGAAGCACAGATCCGGAGGTTACTGGAAATTCCCTCATCGCATAAACTCTTAATTGAAGCACAGATCTGAGAATCAGAAGAAGAGAGAAGCTACTGAGTCTCCCTGTCCTGAAGCGCTGGTTTGATTTCTCCGATATGAAGACGGAAGGTTATTTGTAGAGATTGAAAGGAGCAATAGGAGATCGATCGAATCAGAGCACCGTTATCGAATCACGGTTGAAGGGATTGAAACTCGAGTCCACCATTTCTTCAATCGACGAGAGACAGACAGAAAATTAGGGCAATATTGAGGGGAATTCTGGAGCTTGGGAAATTCGAATAGGGATGAATCATGAACCCAGAAACAGAGTCGTCCTGCGTTTTGAAGAGGGAAGGATCTGGAAAGAAAGAGGGAAGGGCAAAAGAGGGAATTAGAAAAAGTTAGGTATTTTTTATTTTTTAAATTGTGTAGGGCCTACCAAAAAGTATTTAATGGTATGGGTATTTTTGCCCCAATTTTAAAAGCTCATGTGTATTTTTACTCTCAAAAAAAGATCGTAGTCTTTGGTCTTTTTGAAAAAGTTTCGCCCATTAAGTATTTTTTGTTCCTTCACCCTTTCAACAATTATTTTTTACAAAAGTTTTATTTCAACGACTGTTTTAGAAAAGCAGTCACAATTGTTCATATTTTTTTGAAGTTCCGACATTTTGAAACAGTTGTTAAAAGTTAAACAAAAATTTAAAAAATATCACCACCTCTTTTTTAACTTTTATTTTCTACAAAAGGACATTAATTAGTATCGTTAAATTAACTTTTTATAGTAATGAGTCCTTTTATAACAATTCTTTCCCTCGCAGTTGTTGTTTCCTCCCCATCAGTCTCACCACACCCACAACCTCTACCTCCTCGGAACCACTTTCCCTGCTCGTCCCAAGGACGAGCAGGGGGGGCTCGTCCGTACGGACGAGCCGGCCGCCGTCAGATCCAAGGATCTGACGGTCAAATTTTTTTTTTTTTTTTTTTCTATATAAAAAGATCATTTTTAAAAAAATGTTAGTTGAGATATTATCGCTTTATTTTAGATTCTCTACATATTAAAATTATTTTTTATAAAAAAAAATTAAAAAAAAAAATCGGATCTCGGCCGTCGAGACAGCCAGCCCCCTGCTCAAGGACGAGCAGGGAAAGTGAATCCCTACCTCCTCCATCGCTTTGACGCCTCCTTCTTTGTCCTTAGTACCACCAAAGACATCAACAACAAATCCAATTAAGGAGAAAGAAAGGTTAGAGAGGGGCGGGCGTGATAGGGCAAAAGAGAGAGAAGGAGAGTGATTTTTTAAATAATCATTTTAAAAAATTACAGTAGGACCCACAAAAAGCAAAAAGTACCCGCAGTTTGCTTAAGATAACATAATTGACATTTTTACCCAATTTTGAAATGTTTATGGACATTATATTTTTGCGTCAAAAAAAAAAATTTATGATGTCTTACCCTCTTTAAAAAATTCATTGGTATTTTTGCATTTTAACCCATTTCCAAACCATAGATTCTTTCCAATGCAATTTTGGCCAGCGAGTTCGCTTGCTAATTTCGCTCTTTATCAAAAGTATGGAAGATCATATTTAATCATGTTTTCAATCTCTCACATTATATCCTAGTCTTCATTCATCTTAGGTAAATCAGAGATCAAAGCTTGTTTGGAAGAGTTTATGTAAGGAGCTTTTGGAGCTTATAGAGCTTTTCAAATGAGCTTATGGATTTTTCCTCAAAATTTTTGTTTGGATAAAAACGGTTGGCAACCTAGCTTATGCCTGAAACTGAGCTTATTTCATAAGCTTCAATTCCTGACTTATGATAAACTCTTATTTGAAAAGTTCCTGCATATGGCTTATATCTGTCGGTCTTCTCCTTTGCCCTGTGCAAATATATGATTATGTTATTTGTTACTTATGTAATATTTATTTGATCAAATTATGTATTTTAGCATTGCCAAATTTTATAATTTTGATCAAATTATTTGGTATAGTATTTTTGGTAGTTTTGATTTTAATTTTTTTCTTATAGTTATTTTAAATCACTTATTCATAAATCATTTCAAACAAGTTTAATATATAGTTGCATTGCCTCCGTGTAGACACTTCTCAAAAACCATTATCTCAAGCTCGTGTATGTGAGCACTAACAAGCAACCCCACAGCTCTGCAATAAGTGCATCTCTGGTAAAAAAAAATACTCCTCCACTCTTTAATATAAGACATATTTACCTAATTTGATTAGTTTAAAGAGGTTGGTTAAATTAGTTAATATAACATGTATTTTCTAAAACACCGGAGTCACCTTCCTTGATTCTCTGATTCCTTCTCTTCGTTGATTATTGTCAATGAAGTATTAGTCTGAGGTACATTAAAAAAAATATTGACAAATATAAAAATTATGTCTTATATTTAGAACTAAAATTAACTCCCTAAATATATCTTATATTAAAGACCGAAGGGAGTAAATCATATATTTATCCTAGCCCATGAATCACTTAAGGAGAGAAATAGAAACTTAATAAAACTCATATGACACTTTTTGAAAAAATAAAATAAAATAAAATAGAGGAGCAAGAACTAATGGCTTAAGATTACAGGTGGGACTGATTCTCCTACCTCCCATCTAAAGAACAGCTTTCAAGTCACTAGGCTACAAAACCATGTGAGTGAGGATAGGTGAACCTCACCTCTATCTCTTTTTCTCTCCTTACTTGAGTAATTGAGGGGTTTAAATCCTTCAAGATAGTTTCCAACCCTAATTTACACTGTTAGTCTTGCATTCCATGAATTCCAACATCCAGAGTGTTCGGTCCATTGATAATTAGCTGTCAAATTGGTCTTCTCCAATTTCTCATGAGACGAAAGCTTCTTGAACTGCTCCCAATCACGGAGAACCACCTTGAGATCCGCCACCTTCGCGGTGATACTCTGGCAACAATTGGCGTGGACGGTGGTGACAACCCTAAGGTCCTTACTATCCTCACAAAAGCCACTAAAATAAAGCGTGTCTAAGAACCTTACCCTTAGTCCTAATTTTCTAAATATGCCATAATGTCCTATGAGATCCAATAGAACATCTTGTTCCTTTAGTCCAGTCGAATTGTCTTTCTTTGAGTACCATGTTTCAAATAATGAAATGGTCTTGTTGTTTGATCTAATGAAGTAAAATCCAGTGTTGATTAAGTGGTCTTCTGACCATGGATTTCCCAAGTACTTGTCTGTGCTGATTTGAAGGTCTTCAGTTTTGTTCTTGCTTAATCTTCTAAAAGGGTTTCTAAGCCACATTACATCTGTGTCCTGTAAAATAAAAGGAACAAAAGGGCAAGGGTTACATATAATTTCTTATATATTTGTCATTAAAATTTCTAATAATAAATATACCATATATACTTTTTTTTAAATGAGATTATGATGCATTGAACACACTATAGTATTTTTCTAGGAACACTTGGTATCTTAAATGTATAATGCTTATTGTTAGTGAAAAAAAAACTTTATAAGGAAAATTGCACCAAAAATAGTTAGGATACTAGGTTGTACTGAAAAAATACTTTAAGATGCTTTGCATAAACCACAAATTAGTTTAAAATATTAAGTGCTATTTAGAAAATACTTTAGGGTATTTGATGCACTTTAGCCAATTTTAAAATAATCATTTAAATTATTGTTACTAAAGCAATTTTATGAGAATATTTAATATCTTAAATGTAGAATGCTTATTGTTACTAAGAAAAAAAATACTTTAGGTAAAATTGCACAAAAAAATACTTAGACTATATACTACTAAAAAATATTTCAGGATATTGCATGAAACATCAATTAATTTAGGATATGAATTGTTCCCTGTAAAATACTTTAGGCTGCTAAAGTAACTTTATGAAATTATTTAACTTCTTGTTCATTGTCTTTCTCTTGTTTTCAAATTTGTTTGTGCTTTGCTTTCATTGGGGAAAAAAATCTATAACTTCGTTTCTTTGCTGGTAAAACTTCTACAAGTTTGCTTCAATGTCAAAGTGAATCTTCAAATAATTTGTGATGAAAATCTTAGATGTTATGTAATAACTCTTCAAACTAAAAAAACAGTGTATTAGCAACAAAATTTAGCTACGGATTTATACATTTATGTTGTCAAATAGACTATCACTAATTAATTATTAGTGGAATTCCATCACAAATTGATTGCTTTTGTAGTAAATAATTTATAATAAATGACAAATTTTATTTCAGTTAAGTTTTAAATAGGTTGAAAGCCTCTTTAAAGCCAACAATTAGTATAATATGTAGACCTTGAAGCCTACCAATAACTCAAAGCCTACTTAAAGTCTTCATGGCATATATGAGACTTTTTTTAAAGGCTTATATTATAAATAGGCATTTAAAAAAATTTCAAGCCTTGTTAAGTCTCTCGAAAGCTACTTTAACCTTCAAAGACTTGTATTTAAGTTCATGTCTAGACTCAAGCCTTATACTCTCGTTATTGGTTTAGACCTATTTAGCAAAGCCTGACCAAATCATTTCCACCCATACGTACGTAGGATAACAAGTTTTAGGCAAAGTTTCATTGTTTTCCTAATTTTAATACTCGTTCCAATCCTATTAATTAGTTTCCTAATATTACAAAAACTAATTAAATTAAGGTAAATATAAATTTTTTTATGACTTTTCAATATTATCCTTAATCAAATTTAAATCATCATCTAAGCTAAGAGTGTATTAAGAGACAAGAACATTTTTTAAACAACTCGTGCACACATATTTTATTAAATTTTATCAAAAAACAAATCTCGTATCTTATCATACTTAGAATCTTGTATCGATATTCTTCCTAGACAATGGGAGGATTGGTGAAAATATGTTTTGTCTCCCTCGTTTCATCACATTATCAGTGTGTTTTTCGTTTTAGCACTGAATTTTTAGTCTGTTCTCTGTTCTTGTATTTTAGCTGTTAATGAATTTTTTTCCTTAAAAAATGTAATAAACTTTATTCAACTTACGGATTTAGACAATAAAAAAATAAAAAAGAAACAACTAATCACGGCCTGCATGAGTCAACTTTTTTATTGTCTGTTTCACTTTCACGTGAATTTGAAATTAACCAAAAAACCAAAATAAGACACTAAATGGTTTAATTTGTAATCTTAAAGAAAGTAATGCCTTATGTTGGCCCCCTTCAATTTTTCTATAAAATGACAAATCAAGTTTTTTGTGATGACAAATGGCTTTGGGAAAATTATTCTGAATGGCTAAATCAGAAGTTATTTATTTTGAAAGACTTTAAATTCTTAAAATAATTCAAAGGACTATTGTTCTCTTGAAAATTAAAACCATAAAATGTAGTCATTGTTAAATTTTTACCTTTTTATTTGAATTTTACCTTTTTAAAAAGTAAATTTTTGAGCCAATGTGAACAACATGAACTGATACTTACAATTTTATTTATGAAATTTTCCAGTGAGATAAATATTTAGAAAATATAATTACATTTTTTCCTTGCATAAAAAAATAATTTTTTATTTTTGATCTCAAATATAAGCCATCTGTTTAATATTATTTAAATCACTAAATAAATTATTAAAAATGTCCTTTATAAAAATTTTGGATTCAAGAAACTTGAGAGAACAAATTAGAGAAGACATTAAAAATAATGTAATTTACTTTGTCGCAGGGAGATCAATAATTTAATTAGGAAAAAAAATTGAAAAACAGTTATGCTATAGTATTTTATTACTTATACATAAGACAAGAGAAGATTGCTATATAAGGATTAGATTGGGTTTGCGATATTTTGGATACCAAAACTCAGGTTTTAGTTTTTACACTTATTCTTCATCTTTTATTTAATTTTTTGAAAGAATATAAAATTAACGATAAATGAAAAAATAATAGCACGGTTTGATAGTCGTAATTTGTAATGATGAAGGTTTACAGATGGCAGTTGTGTTTCTTTATATATTAGGGATTAAGAAAATATCAAAAAAAGTTCCAAAAAAAATTTTGATATAAAAAAATCTCATTAACAACTCTTTTCGTAGAAATTGATGACTCCATCGGTGAGTTTTAACAATTTCTTTAGAACTTTTTTGACATTTTCTTGGTACCTTAGAGGGATTTTCCCTTATTTATATGTGTATATAATTATTAATTATGAATATAATGTAAAAAGTTTAAAAAACTGTTATTAAAGCCATAAATTTGCATGAGTAATCTGATGAATAATTAATATTGTAAATATATTTTTCTTTTGTGTGTGTGTGTGTGTTTTTCTTTATATATGTTTATATAATTATTAATTATGAATATAATGAAAAATTTTAAAAAAAAACAACTGTTTATTAAAGCCAGAAATTTGCATGAGTAATCTGATGAATAATTAATAGTGTGAATATATTTTTATTTTGTGTGTGTGTTTTTGTTTATATATGTGTATATAATTACTAATTATGAATATAATGTAAAAAAGTTTTAAAAATTGTTTATTAAAGCCAAAATTTGCATGAGTAATCTGATGAATAATTAATAGTGTAAATATATTGGGTGTGTGTGTGTGTGTTAATATTAAAAAAATATTGACTATTGGACATTGTTTCCTATAAATAATAGTATTATATATTGTTGCGTCTATCATACTTATAACGAGTTAATTTTCTTATTATTTTATTCGGCCAAACACTCTTTATTTTTATTAGTTTCAAGATTATTCAAATCTTATATAACTTAACTAGCAAATTCACAATGAAGGCCAAAAAAAAAAAAAAAAAAAAAAAAAAAAAAAGACTAGCAGATTCACAAATTCAAAAAATAATCAAAATAATAATAATCAAAAGCTACAAAGTAGTTAGGAAAACAAAGTTTATTATTCTTAATTAGTATGTATAATATATAAATCTATTTTTATTGTTTCAACCATTTTCTTATCCACAGTAAAATCGGCTCTTCTAGACCCCAAAAAAACACAAAGAAATTGATGTTTGCTTTTAATTAATACTTTCATACCAAAGGATGGTGACTACATTTAATTAGTTGATTCTAAAACTGCTAGCCACCAGTTCTGCTGTGACATTAATTAAGTGCCAATAAAACTCAAAGCTTTAAACCTCACAAGTGACAACACATGAATGCTCCAACCCACAACATAAATGTTATATAAAAATTGCAACCTCCTATATTACTATATAGTCCCTTCTTTAATAAATACTATATAGAAATATAATCTTCGACATCTCTTCCATTATTTAATTTTAGTTCTAAAAAACACCCACAAAAAAACTCCTTAATTAAAAACCTAATTAATCACGCCTAAACTTTTATGTATATGTATATTGTTCTCCTATGATTAGTTTTATTAATTAATTATTCGATCATTGTTCAAAGTTTAAGGGCCGATTTACATATAATTCAAAGTTTGAGGGTGTTATATGTAAAAAAAATAAAGTTTAATGAGGATGCATAGATGGGGTTTATGCAGACATGTAAATTAAACTTGAAAGCTCAAAGAGATTTATTATTAAGTGTTAAATGTTAAGGGGTCATTTTTACATGATCTAAAGTGCAGGGAAATTTTATATATAATTTAGCTTTTTTTCGATGAGTTATTATTTGGCTTTTTAATATATACATGTACCTATATATTATATTTTTATCTTTTAACTTAAATTGTTATTGTCACTTGTATTTACGAAACAGTGTAATTCATTTACTTTTATATTTCACATGAGGAATAGGAACTTTTTTTATTCTAGCTAAGAGAATTCATGATAGGATAAAAAGTGAAAGAATTATGTTATAGGCTCTAAAATTAAAATGCTCTATATTTAAATTATTTTTGGATGAACACTATATTTACAATTATTAATAAAATAAAATCTAGAATTATGTTAAATAACCTGACATGTATTTAGTTAATTGAAATTTTCAGTTAAATGCTTTGGAGTAGTTTTATTTATGAGCTTAACGTCTCCAACATATAAAATAAAACACCTTTCTTGGGAAAAAAACATATATAACCTTAATTAAGTGTACTTAACAATAATTATACTCATAAAGTTGGAGAAAAACGTACCGTAAAAACAAAGCTGTAACCTCGTTTGAGCACTTCTAGGAGGAAACGCGTTCGTGTCCACATCATTTCAATGAAGCCGTTCGACATGTAAACTTTCTCTGTCTCGAAATCTCTACCGTCCGTTTCTAATCTGAAGCAGATCAACCGTCGAAACTTGCACCGCTCGTAGGCCGTTCGATCAACCGCCACGATCAGAAGATGATCGACCAGAGACCTTGTGCCTTCTCCGACCCAAAAGCTTTCGAGGAACAGGTCAAGCATGGATATGTCTTCTTCCACGTCAGCTTCTTCATACGCCTTATTTATCACTGTTATTATCACAGTCTTCTTCTTCCCCATTGATGCTCTAGCCAGAGCTACTTCGAGCTCATCTCCAGCTTCATCAATGGCTACCTAAACATATATATCTCCACCTTCAGCTTTTAAGAAGCGTCAAATATCTTCTTTGACTGACCCCTTTGGAGTTACAGTAACTTCTGTATGCATCTCATATATATTGAAACAGAGAGAGAGAGAGAGAGAGAGAGAGAGAGAGAGAGAGAGAGAGAGAGAGAGAGAGAGAGGGGAGAATAGTTGATAAGAAGAGAGTGGAGCAAAAGAACCAGTGAAAAGTAGTTTACAGTATTGACTAGTAGTTAATAATCAAGCAGTATGACTAGTTAGAAACTGATCAAACTATGAATTGATTGTATTGAATAATTGAATTCATCTAAAACCAAGGATAAAAGAATGAATTTGATGTGGTGTGTGTGTGTCTGTGTGCCTCTCTCTATATATCAAGCCTTTGAATGGATTGGAAGTTATGATAATTAGTGCGATATGAAGAAGATTTCTAAAACTCTCTCAGGATGAAAATAACGACGGATTTAAACTAGGTTTAACATTCTTTATTTGTTACCGAAAACTCTAATAACAGTAATGTTACATCAAGTTGCATCATTTGTTCATTAGATTTCATATTATATATATATTGAACAACATATGACGGAGAAGTTAAGATACATGAAGCTGATATGGAGTTCATCTATGGTGTTCTACAGTAACCCGATCAAAAAAGCTGCTACATTTTTTTTTTTAAAAAAAAAAAAAAACTCTAATAACAGAAGCAGTAATCAATTTCAGTCACTTAATTAGTAGGCGTACACAACACACACACACATACATATCATCTGGGCTGAGATATAAAAAGATTAAAGCTACTGAAAAGACTGAAGATATACAAGTTAAATTATGAACTTACAGGTGAGTTGGGTGAGAGGTTGAAAGAAGAAGAAGAAGAAGGTGGTTGTTGTTGATGGGTTTGTCTGTGGAGGGAAAGTAAAGGGTGAGGAGAGAAAGAGGAAGAGAGGAGGAAGAGGAAGAGGAAGGAAGAAAGGAGGAGAGAGAAGAGAGCCAAGTTAGTGAAGAGGAGTGTTTGTTTGCGATAGTAGTGCTGATCCATGGCTGATAGATGGATATACATTATTATTATTGGCCAACAAGAGTTGATATGATATAAGAGAGAGAGAGAGAGTGTGTGAATAAGAAGAAAGCATGAGACTTGTGAGATAACAGGGGAGGCAAATGAGGTCAAAGTGGTAGGGTAAGGGAGGGTAGATAGAAATTAGAGAGAAGGGCTTAAATAAGGACATGACAGTTTCAAGAGAGACTCGAGATATCGGTGGGTAAGTAATGGAATGTAATGTCATGAATTGCATGACCTTGTCGGTGAAGTGGCCGCACCTATTCCCGGCTCCGTTTCTTTAGGTTTCCGGTCCTTTCTTTCCCAGTTCCATTTGTGTCCAATAAATACAAGTTACTCATTATCTCTACAACAATTTTTTATGGGTGAAGGGTCAATTTTATACGTACCTTTTTCAGATCACCCAAGACTACGGCCTTTTTAGGGATCAAAATACACACGACGTTACTGATTTGGGTGCAAAAATACCACTACGTTAGTTGATCATTAGTTGACCGTCAGTTGACCGTTAACGCTGACGTGGGCGCTGACGTGGCGATGATTTGGTGAAATCTTGACGTGGATGATGACGTGACGTGACGTGGAATAAATTTTTTTTAAAAAATAAAATACTTAGAAAAAAATTGAATTTTTTTTTAAAAAATCGAAAAAATTAGAAAAAAATTCAAAAAATTAGGGAAAAAAAGAAGTAATTAGAAAAAAATTCAAAAAATAGGGAAAAATTGAAATAATTATAAAAAAAATTAGGGAAAAATTCAAATAATTAGGAAAAAAAATCAAAAAATTAGAAAAAAGTTCAAAAAAGTAGGAAAAAATGCAAATAATTTGGGAAAAATTAAAATAATTAGAAAAAAAATTAAAATACCTCTACCAAAGTGGGTCCCACCACCGGCGGCGGCGACCGGATAACCAAAAATACTAGGGTAAGTTTGTTGAAGATGCACTAGGGTAAGCTATTAGAGGAGAAGTTGTATATACACAGCCGGCAAATTGTTGAAGATGCACTAGGAAATTGTTCATTGAAAAAAAATATTAATTAATTAATTAAAATAAAGGCGGCGTTACTCGGTTTCCGTGGTGGGGCCCAATTTTGGCGGAGGTTTTTTTTTTCTAATTATTTTAATTTTTCCCTAATTATTTGAATTTTTTCCTAATTTTTTGAACTTTTTTCTAATTTTTTGTTCTATTTTTTTTTCTAATTATTTTAATTTTTCCCTAAGTATTTGATTTTTTCCTAATTTTTTGAACTTTTTTCTACTTTTTTTTTCTAATTATTTGAATTTTTCCCTAATTTTTGAATTTTTTTGCTAATTATTTCATTTTTTTCCCTACTTTTTTGAATTTTTTTATTTATTTTTTGAATTTTTTTATTTTTAAAATAATTTTTTAAATTTTTTTCGAATTTTTTAATTTTTTTATTCCACGTCAAATTTGTTCAATCCAATCATCGCCACGCGTCCACATCATCGTTAACTGGCCAACTAACTACCGTGGTATTTTTGCACCCAAATCAGAACGTCGTGTGTATTTTTGATCCCTAAAAAGGTCGTGGTCTTTGGGTGATCCTCCTTAGCAAAGGTCATATGTAAAATTGACCCTTCACCCATTTTTTATTTATTGTCTCTCCTATATCCTCTTCATAAATAAAAATATAACTGAAAAAACCTTATATATTTTACATATTTATTATTTTTAATTAGTATTTTAAACTACGAGGTTTTAATAGTTTTTCTTATAAAAAGGATCGGAATGAGTCATTTGTAAAAAATTATTGCATCATGAATGATCTATATTTAATGAGGTAAAAATGGAAGATCAAATTATACTGCCAGATTAAAAGTAGTTATTCCTTAAATTAAGAATCACCCCTATAAAATATAATATTCTTTATAAAAAAGACAAGAGAAAGTAATATTATACCAACCCACGAAATAAATCACTTGTAACTAATTTGCTCAAAGCCACAAAAGTTTGTTGTATTATTGAAGTTGTCTGAACATTGTTCTAATATCAGTATTTACCCATGACAAATTTCATAAACTGAAAATATATATTTTCTCTCCTCAAATTGGAAAAAAGAGGAGAATATTTATAATAAAATAATAAAGTATTTAATGTTATACAAACTCTCGCAAAATTGATTATATTAATGACTCCAAAATCTTTCTAGAAGGTGGTTTTTATTATGGAAATGAGGGAGTAATTATGAACCTGTTTAATTCATGCTCACTGCAACAGTGCAACTCTCCGGTGGTAATCTTCTGGGTGGCATATTGTGTTTTGGGTTAAGTACCAATTTTGCCTCAGAAATATTCTCAGGAGTAATTTTTTCCTGGAAGTTTTTTTTAGTTCAATTTTTCCCCTAAAGTATTAAAACGTAGCAATGTTGCCCTCCTCGTTAGATAGACACTGACGGCGTTGAGACACACTCTAGTGTACAGACCTCTTTTTTTCCCCCTCCTCTGAGTGTACACAAAAGTGGACACTCGAGTGTGCACTTTTGGTGCACACTTTGAGTGTGCGAGGGAGGGAGGGTGTAACATCCCATTTTCAAAAGCAGTATATATTTTTTTCATCAGAGTAGAGCATCGGAGCGATTGAGTAATTGATACATATATTTCAAATGCCGTAAGTCCGGCCGATTACAATAACGGACATTGTTTTCGGACGTCTAACGTCGCTGTAACTACAAAAAACATAAGAAGTCTTCACGGTCTTTATGCGGCACCTTGCCTTTCTCCTGGCCCTTGGTCCTCCCGAACCTCGACGCTATGTTAAGAGCCGAGGTCCAATGCACCGACCCCAGGTAACAGTTAACCTCATGTTTACATACATCATATAAGTACTACGATATTCATGGAATTTTGACGACACTTACTACGTTCAAAGTAGGGTATACATAATCGATATATATGGCAATAACAATACAATCGGATGTAAGGTTAAGGCACAAGGAGAAATGTACATGATCAGATATGCACGGCAATAACAATACAATCGGATGTAAGGTTAAGGCACAACGGACATTGGACATAATCGGATATGACTGAAATAACAATACAATCGAGATGTAAGGTTAAGGCACAACATAGAAAATACAAGATGACGGAGGAAAATACATATATGCATACAATAACCATCGAGTTAGTGTTACGACGCGAACGTACCTTCGTTGACGGAAAACGGTACTTTTACGGAAAACGGTAAATTTCCGATAATGAGAAAAAGAAGGACGATGTGCATGAACAAATGGCGGCACGACAAATGGCTCGATTATATTATAACAGATATCCTATAAGGATAATATTTAACAACTTTTAGCAGCATAATGGGCATTTTAGGTACAAATTACCATTTTGCCCCCGAACCCCTAATCGGCGGAATTTCGCCAGAGCTTCGTTGTTTTCGCTCTATCTCTCCGAATTTTGACAGATCTTTTCCTCATCATATTTTTCGAAATATATATCATATTTACCCCTAAATATGATATCTAGACTATCTTGAAAATTTTAAGATAAATCTAGCATTTCTACTATATCTACCGAAAGAACTACCAAACTTAAGACTAAGGACCAAGAACTTACCCGACTTTGCTCGACTTTCTCCAAAGCTTCTCTCTCTAACTTCTCTCTAAGAGGCGGATTTTTGGTGTGAAAAATGAAGAAGAGGAGCTTGGTATTTATAGAAGAGATGGATGGCGAACGGTAAATAATTGAACTTCGATCTTGACGAATATGGACCGTAGGATCGCACTTTTGGCGACAAAACACTCTTGGCCCTCCATTTCTTGTGCAGACCTCCCTCCTCCCAATAGTCAACAAAATGATGTCATCTTGATGGTGACATCTCGAAATTTGAGATCTGATAAAGTTTCGGTCCGGTGTGCAAAACGCGTAATCTTGACGAATCGCGAAATCTTGATGGAGAGTTTCGAAGTTTCTTTCTTTCTCATTAGGAATATCTAGTTTAATGAAATTTATGATCCCATTAAGGGTATTCCGTTATCTGAAGATTTTAGGACGATACGTCTTGATTCACGGAATTGAATTCCGAAGCGTCGACGTCTAGGCAAAAATCCACCTGGTTTGTAATATGATCTGACCTAAGTCACTAGATTCCTAATTCACGCAACTACTTGTTTCAATATTGACTCTAAATCCTCTATCTCGCATTTTCTCTCTCCTACCCGTGTCTTAAATACCTATTGGTTCCGAACCGACTTCGAGACCGCTCAATCCGAGATAAATTTCACCTTCATAAAAAGTCCAGTGATAAAAGACTAAATTTCTATATCTTGAGGTAGAATTTTATTTCTATATGTTCTCATATCTCCCGCTTCTTTTTTCTTAGATTATATTATTATTTTATTCAAAATATCTAGATATTTATTTATTTTTCTTTTATTTTTTATTTATTTTTATAAGCATAAAATATTTTATTATTTATTTATTATTTATTTAATTATTAATTTCGAATTTCTCCCTTAAATTAATTATTCACTAATTAATTTACTTATATCTTAATCTAAACAATTAGCCACTAATTACTTAATTAGCCACTTACTAATTGTTGATAATTTTCATAATTAGGATAAATTATTATCTCACAACTATCAGACCGACATTGGTTTTTTATGTCTCATGTAAAATATTAAAAATCACGGGGCCATAAAGTCTTTTAATATTATTATATTTATGCTTCTCTATTTGTCAAGGAAATAATCCCAAAAATTCCTAAAATTAGAGACAACATACTTTCTAATTTTTATAAATATTTTACTACCTCTTGGGATTTATCATAATATTTTTAGCCATTTAACGCCATAAAAATACATTTTAGCTATTTATCTCTCCTAATTTACATAGTAATTACCTTAGAAAATAAGATAATTATTACTTATTATTTGAAACCACATATTCACCTATTTTCAATAGGTATTATTTATCGAAATATAATATTCCAGATAAATAATTATCCGGGTATTACAGAGGGAGAAAAAATAAAATAAAAAAAAAGTCCTTACATTCACACTTGAGTGTGAGGGTCACACTCGAGTGTGTTTTAAAGTCGTTAGGCGTTATCTAACGGAGATAATGACATTCGCATGTTTTGATACTTGAGAATGACAAACCAACCTAAAAACTTTCGCGGAAAAAATTAACTTTTCGGATATACTTCCGACAAAATCGATCACTTAACCTTGTGTGTGTTTTTTTTTTTTTTTAATTTTTTTTTTAAATTTTTACTCTCCATTGATAGGTGCCACTTTGCCACTTATGAATGATATTAGGGAAAATTGTTTTGCGGGGCCTTTTAGGTGTAAAATTCACGAAAAGGCATATAAACGACATTACGAAAAGCGCTTTTTCGGGTATTTTCAAAGTATGGGGTGAGTTGTTAACGGTGATATAGTTGTTAACGATGTACTGATATAGTTGTTTAATGAGCTGATTCAGTTGTTAGAAAATTGTTGTTAACATGGCTGATATAGTTGTTAACAAGATACTGATATAGTTGTTAAATGGGTTGATTCAGTTGTTAGAAAATTGTTTGAAAATACCGAAAAGGCGCTTTTTCGCGATTGTCGATTTTACGCTTTTCAAAAATTTTACACCTAAAAGGGCGCCTGCAAACAATTTTCCCATGATATTACCATCCTATGGTTTTAAATGTCTTTTTCTTTTGCCTTCAACGTCTAATTGAAAAAGATATCACATAACCCCAAAATACACAGGACTGAGGTGACTGATGATGTGCCTTCGCAGTTGCCTCTTTTAATGCCTCTAATGTTTTCACCTACTGGTTTAAGAAATTTCATCAACACCAACCACATATTTGGGTAGAGTTGTTCATAAATTGAATCCTAACCATTGATCTTGGCAAACAAACAAAAAACAAACTGTTTATCCCTTTTAATCTAGCTATACCACCCTGTGTCGTGCCTGATTTTAAGTCATATGTATGAAAAAAAAATTGGTTTAAAATATCAGCCACTTATAAGTAAAAAGTTTGATTTAAAATATATATCACTTTTAATGTAACTAATGATATTTTCTCAATTTCACCCTTAATTAATATCTATTAGAAAGAGAGGTGGAGATGTGTGAAAATCATTTGTAAAGTAGAGGGACAAAAAATTTAATAAGGAAAAATATAGAAAACTATATTAATTTAATATATCCTTTGATTTATAAGAATGTATACAAATGACTTATATTTATATTTAGATACACAGACACGCAATTAGTCTTCTTTCTCCCGTAATATTTTTCCCCATTGATCATCCACACCTAGTACCTTGTACGTTTAAGAATCATAATGGAGAATTAATGTGGTCTGAGGCTACCTCTCGGTCTAAAGAGTGTTTGTGCATATATAGAATATTATAGAGCTCAAGTGAGCAGGTGATGATAATAAAAACAGCTGAGTTAATTTACAACTACTGAGTTAAGACAAAGTGAGCATGATTGTCGCTAATAAAAAACAATACATATATCATGAGAAAATTAGATTCAAAGTGATCAATGGTCAGGATTCAGTTCACGACCCAGATGCTAGGAAAAGTTGCATCCCCTAATTAAGTTGTGAATTACTACTTGATTAAAATCCTAATTTATTGAATTAAGTGATTGACCCATCGGAAGCAATCACTGTACTTTTTCATTTAAATTCTACTTACTAATTTACCCTTTATCATATTAAATAATTAGTTTGGGCTAAAATTAATTTGAAAAATGAATTTTTTTTTTATTTATTTATTTTTTTTTTGAAATTTTTTTTTTAAATTTTTTTTTATCATATTGGGATAGGATTTTAAGACATTTAATTAATGTACACACAAAAAAATGATTGAAAATTTAATTAATTCTTTTATAATATATACTTGAATAAATTTAAAAATTTGTAGCAAAAAAATGTTTAAAAATTCAAATTATTTATAAAATCACTCAAATCTAAAAATTTTAAAATATATTATGAACAAAAATATGTATTCAGGTAAAAAAAAAAAAAACAGAATTATTTGTCTGGAATATGGGTTTAGTCATTTGAAAGAAATAAAAAATTTATAATATAATATAATTTTAAAAAAATTATGACGTATTTGAAGTTTGAAGATATATGAACTAGATTTTTTTTATATATATATATATAAAAGTTTTTTCTTGGGAAATATAATTTTTTAAATAATTATTAAGTTAAAGAGCATTATTTTTGTCAAAACAAAAGATTAAGAGACAAATTTAACGGTGGATTAATGATTGGGTGGATTGAAAATTGGAAATGATATATATATATATATATAAAGTTTATATAATATACATTATAATTTTAATGGAAGTCTATTTTTAATATAAAAAAGGAACATTTTTTGTAATTTGGGTAAAACATAGGGTAGCTGAGCACAATTTTCTGTAATTTCTATTCATAGGGACAATAGGCGAGTGGTAGGTTATGAGTTGTTAAAACACGTTTAATGAAAATGTTTGAAAATGTGTACCATATGGGAAAATGTGTCATCAAATGGAGTCCGCTCAAAATTTAAAGGTAAAGTAGTTTATTAGTTAATGAAAAAATTCTAAGAATATAAGGGACCAGTTTGGGTTAGCGGTAGGAGCAGTGACTTAAAAGCTATCTAACTTTTGTAAAAGCCCTGTAAGAAAAAAGTCAGTTATAAATGTGATTTGTGTTTGGATTGCATGTTTGGCTTTTTACCGAAGTGGCTTTTTTCTAAACTGATGAGTATTTGGATTATTATTTGAAAAGTCAGTTAAAATGGAAAATAAGTAAAAAAAAGCATGAATCATATTGAATACTATATATACAGATTAGTTGTATATATGAGATAATAAAAATTTAAATTTGGAAAAAAAAGATCATTAAAAAAATTAATAAACAATAAAATATATATATTATAAAGCATAAAAATATTAAATTTTTAACTAAATAATATTCCTATATAAATTGAAGGGTTAAGGTGAAAAAATACACATGTGCTTTTCTCCGAGGAAAGATTCGATGGCAAGTGCTTTTTTTATGTACAAAAGTACACACATGGTTACAAATTAGGTGCAAAAATACCGTTTGACCGTTAAGTTTGATTTTTTTTGCTGACTGGACGATGACGTGGCATTTCAAAGGTGCAAAAATACACATGTGGTTTGTCGAAGAAGAGCGCCCAACACTATTTTTTTAAAAAAAATTAATAATTTTACTTCAATTAAAATTATTTTGGATATTGAAAAAATATTTCGGTATTTGACCTAGTCACTAAAAGAATCTTGATGATATTGGAAAAAATATTTCGGTATTGACCAAGTGTAAAAGGATACTTGACTAATACTGCAAAAAATATTTGAGGGTACTTGACTTTAAATCTAAAAAGTACTTTCGGGATATTGATGTGTACTGCCAAAAAAAATTCTTTATAATTTTGAAAAATTATTTTAGGATCTTGAAAAAATATTTCAAGTATTGACCGGTACTAAAAGGATCTTGACCGACATCAAAAAAATATTTCGAGTCTTGATTTGGTGCTAAAAAGTACTTTTCGGATAATTGACCAATATGAGAAAAAATACTTCATAATCTTGAAAAAATATTTTAGGATCTTGAAAAAAATATTTCAAGCTATTGACCAAGACTAAAAGGATATCTTGAATGGTACTAAAAAATACTTCATGATCTTGAAAAATTATATTAAGATCATGAAAAAATATTTCGCAGATCTTGACTTACTAAAAATATACTTCAACATATTTTTTTAAGATTCTAAAATAATTTTTTAAGATCATGAAATATATTTTTTTGTACGAGGCAATATTCTCAAAGATCTTTTTTTAGTACCAATCAAGACTAAAATATTTTTTCAGATCTTAAAATATTTTTTCAAGATCATGAAGTAATTTTTCAGTAAAGGTCAGTATCCTAAATATTTTTTTAGTACCCGGTAGTAATTAAAATAAAATTATTAAATTAAAAAAAAAAATTGGTGTTCGACGCTCTTGTTGACAAACCACACGTAGATTTTTGCACCTTTAAAATGCTACGTCCATCGTCTAGTTAGCAAAAAAAAAGTCAAACTTAACTCAAACGGTATTTTTGCACCTAATTTGTAACTACATAAATCACTTTTGCATCTAAAAAAACACTTTTATCGAACATTTCTTCGGAGAAAAGAAATGTATATTTTTGCACCTTAACCCTAAATTGAAATTTAAAATCATTTTTTTATTTTTAGAAATCAAATAATTTTTAGGTGAGATAGGAACATTTTAAATCAAATATCTTGTAATTTATTTTTTTATATAAATTTAGTTAAAAAAAAATTGAATTACTAAGAAAGGAATAAAAGCTACTAGATGTAGCAACAGCTTTCTTTCATTTTCACCGTGGGACTCATGGAATTTTTTTTTTTTTCTTTTTTGCAGACGCTACTGGACGTTTGGCCCTTTGGAGATTTTTGATAAACACTGCTTTTTGGTAAAAAGTCATAAGCCTGCCAACGCAATGGCAACCTAAACAAAAATATATGATTTTTTTTTTTTCCCATTGAACTGCTTTTCTAGCTTTTTTTTTGACGTAAAGCCAACTTCAAGTCAATTTCAAATAGGCCCAAGGTGTAGTATTTAACATATTTTTTAAATTTTTATTATATTGTTAAATTAAAATTTTATTATAAAATTTAACATATTTTTTACATTTTTATTACATTTTGGGATAATGAGATTCGATCTAAAGGTGAAAAAGTGGTAGTGATTTGATAGTGACATAAAATTGGTAGTGATAATATCTTATCCCTTATATTTTTTAAGGGATAGGTTAATTTGCCTACCTTTACTTACCCCTCTCAATACCGTTAAATTATAATCTCATCTAATGGCGGAAATTTAAGGGATATAATAAACCCTTTTACCCATTCATCTCTCCTCCGCCTCCCACCCTCTCTCTCTCCCCTCTGTTGTAACCTCTAGATTACAATTTTCCATTTACAGTTCAATGTTCTCCAGAATTGCAATCACGTCTCTTCTGATCATTCATGTTCTTCTTCTATTACAATTTCCACCATTACTGAAAGTGAAGTCTAATCACCAAGAGGGGGTGAATTGGAGATTTTAAAAATTCTTTGATATTGCTTCTTGTTTTCGAACACTAAAACAGAGCTAACCGAGTATAGGGAAAAAGAGCAAGACATAAGGAATTTATCTTTGGTCCGGTCCAACCTCTTGACCTACGTCCAATCCCCAGACTCTCTGGGATTTTCACTATCTCAATTGATTACACACTTTGTAGCTCAAGAGTAATTCTCTCACTAGAACTTACTCCCCCTTACAAGTTGTAATCAAATATCTCAATCTCCAAGTTCCCAGACTTGAGATTCTTACAGTGAAATGATTCACAATAAATGAACTCTCTCTAAGAGTAGATAATGATAAACACTGAAGCTTAATGTATCAAAAGATACTTTACAACTGAAAACTGAAAGAGTAGTTGACAAACTTGAATGCAATTCGTTTTCAGCAGATGTGTTGTTGAGAAGAATTGAATTCTACTCTATTTATACTAAGAGAGATTAAATAACCGCTTGCAAACTCCATTATATCCATTGGTTCACTAATCTAGTCATGGTGGCACTTTGGTGTCTTCTCTCTCTACTCTTCGCTTAATTCCTTTTGTCCAAAGGATTAGTGTTGACTTTCCTTGTAATAGATCCGTTGGAAGAGAAACTACTGCTTAGGAAAGCAGACATTAATCCCTTCTCATCGTGTAGAGAATGATGGTACAAAAGGATGCAAGCTTCTGGACTTTGTAATGTTCTGACATTGCTTTTTGCTTTTGTTCAAATCTTCATTTAATGTCCTCTAAACAATCTGAAACTCACTAACAAACTCATTAAACATAGTTAAGAATAGTAGTGAATGTAGAGGTCAAGTATTAAGATCAAACAAGAAGATTTCACAAATTCGTCAAATTTGATTTTCAAACTTCGCGACTCATACTCGAGCATGTTCTTCAATACTCGAGTTTGTCACTGTGCACTAATATCAATACTTGAGTATCCATGATGATACTCGAGTATTCTTCTTACAGAGAAGAACGTCATGATTTGAGCTTTGGACCATATCTTTGAAATAGGAGCAAAACTCGAGTTTCCAAAACCAAACTCGAGTTTTGGACTTTTGATATGAAAATAAGTTTAAGTCCAAAACCTCAATACTAGAGTTTCTATTTCAATACTTGAGTTTTCTAAATCATTGAAAAAGAGCAAAGCTCTCTGTATGCTCGATACTCGAGTTTCTAAATCAATACTCGAGTATTCATAGATTTAGTAAACTTTGAGAAGTCTATATCAAGTCAATACTTGAGTTTTCAAAATGATACTTGAGTTTTCAAAAACATGTGTAAAACTTGAAAACATTTTTGTCAGTCCGATACTCGAGTTTCTAGACCCATACTCGAGTATTCAGGGATTTTGAAAACTTTGAGAAATCTATGTCAAGTCAATACTTGAGTCTTCAAATGGATACTTGAGTTTTGAAAACTTTAGGAAATGTTGAAAAAGTCTTTGTATGATGCATACTCGAGTATGCAAACCAATACTCGAGTTTGGCTCAAAGTGAAAAACTTGGAATTCTCAGTAAGTTCAATACTCGAGTTTCCAAATGGAAACTTGAGTATTGCTTTGTTTAATAAAATTGAGCTACTCTACTGCAAGTCAATACTCTATTGAGACCAATACTCGAGTTTGCCTCTGACAGTAAGTTTTTCAACTTACCAAAGACAAATTTCAACTTGTGTTTACAATTGTCAGTTATTATCAAAACACATAGAGAACTAACAATTACAATCACAATCTTCTTGGGCTCAATCAGCTTACTGGTTCTATGGTAGTGGATTTCCAGTTTCCGATATAAACTCTAATCTCTTCACCCGCCTCATTTGCGCCTTCGCTAGTGTCAACTCTTCGTCCTTCGAGCTTTCTATTGCTTCAGATGACGAGCAATCCTTCTCTACTTTCACAGCCACTATAAGACGAAAGAACCCTTCCGTTATTACGCTTCTCTCTATTGGAGGTGGCCTTGCCAATTATTCTGTGTTGTCGTCGATGGTAGCCAATGTTTCTTCTCAGAAATCTTTGATTCAGTCCTCTATGAAAATTGTAATCTAGGGTTCCAGTAGAGGAGAGAGAGGGGGGTGGGAGGTGGGAGAGAGGAAGAGGTAAAAGAATTTATTTTATCCCTCAAATCTTCGTCGTTGGATGAGATTATAATCTAACGGTATTGAAAATGGTAGACAAAGGTAGGCAAAATAAGAATAAATAGAATAACCTATCTTATTTTTTAAATAGCATTTGAGCAGCCTAATCTAAATATATTCAAAAAAGAATAACACCACCAGTTGACCCGTTTCCATTTTATTGTATATGAAGAAGATTAGAGAGAGAAAACTAAATATCTTCTCCGTCAAGTCTCACCAATATCTATTGCAATGTTTGGATGGAAAGAAAAGTTAGAAGGAAAGAAAATAAAAAGAAAAAAAAAATAGAGAGGAAGAAAAAACTGTAGAGAAAATATTATCACCCCTCCTTTTTGGATGGACAAGAGAAAAAGGGAAGAGAGAAAATGAGCAAATATTTGAATGATCAAAATGCCCTTATCCTATGCCAAAATATATCATGCATATTCAAAATCAAATTAAACATCACATTAAAAATCATATTAAACTTAATATATAAGAATAAGAATATCTGATTAAAAAAATATTATGAAATTTTTTCCCTAAAAATCTATAATATAGAAGAGGTGTATAACAATATAATATAGAATAAAAACAAAAATTTATAATATTACTTATAATATATAATATTGAATATATTAACGGTTGGAAGAGATTCCCCAAATCTACAAATATTATAGAACATTGCCTTGGTTTAAAGGCTTCTCGTCCTTTTCCCCCTCATTTTCCTCAATTTTTTTTCCTCCCACATTTTTTCTCCATGAACTATGGTGGATTAGGGTGGGTTAGGTTTCTCTCGTCATCACTTTCTCATCATCCTTTATAATCTTTAAATCATATTCGTCCAATCAATATAAAAAATCACATTATTACTTTATTTTTTTTCTCTCATCTTCCCAATGAATGACCCAGATGAGGCTTGATAAGGGATAGGAGAGAAAAAATGAGAAGAGAATCCTCTCCCTGGACATAGATGTTTCAGACGGCACTTTCATAATCCAACTTTTTACAGAAATTTTAACATTGTTAATGGTTATTTGACAATTTCGAATTTTAGATACTAACAAATCTTGCGATAGAGAATTCAAAGATCCAATAAGAATAACATTTATGGGCATGATTTAAAATGAAAGAAAATTATAAGCACCCTCATATTAATTTTCCCATCTGAAAAGTTACATATGTATGTATATCAATAAACCGTTTAAATACTGTGGTTATATTAAGTTGTCACTTTTAATCAATTTAATGTAAACATTTCTGCTTTCCTAGATTTTTACATCACAGTCTACATTAACATGTGAGGTAAAGATTTATTACGTACTAATTATTATTTTCTTTGGAATGCATTTGACTTACTTTTTTTTAAAAAAAAGTTGTCACTTTTAGAAAGGGGAAAAACTATTAAGTTATGAAAATAGAAAAGGCTGATACATAGTTCAAAATGAATCGCACTAGTGAAAATTATTATGGGAAATTTCTTAAAAAATATTTTCAAAATATTAAAATCTCAAATCAGTTTTGTTTCTAAAATAGATTAGGTGTTGGCTACACTCAATTAGTAATTCACAACTCATAATAACTGATTTGAGATTTTCAAATTTTGAAGATATTTTCATGAAACGTTCCCAAATATTATTCCCTATACTATTAATATGGATGATTCAAGACTCAAAATTTAGTTTGATTATATCCACTCAACTTAAAAAACATTGTGGGAGCCTTTTGGGGTTGGTGTACTAGGGCGAGTTCAATCTTCTTTCCCAAATTAAAAATGCGTAAAATCAATATATCTGAGATAACTCTCTGATATCTAAACATAATAAATATTTAAAAGTTGAGTAGAGTTGGTCAAGGGATATAGCGGTTAGGCTAATGATAGTTGTTAGTTAGGGAATTAGAATGATGACCATTAGATTAGTTAGAAGGGCTGTGTATGCCTATAAATTGATGTCCATACCTATTGTATCTCTTTGTTGTGATTGATAATGAAATAGCCTGAGGGTAAATGTGCAATTTTACGCATGAAGTTTCTTGAAATAAGACAAGATCTAAAAGTTTTTTCTAGAAAGCAAAAGACACATGTAAGAAGTTACGTTTTGGGAGCAAAAATACCACGGGGTGGTTAGTTGGCAACTTGGATGGAGTCTTGACGTGGAATAAAAAATTAAAAAATCGAAAAAAATTCAAATAATTAGAAAAAATGCAACAAATTCGAAAAAAAAAATCAAAAAATTAGGAAAAAAATTAAAAAAATATTCAACAAATTAGAAAAAAAAAAAATAGAAAAAAAAAAATAAGGAAAAAATTCAGATAATTATTTTTTTTGAAAAAAATGTATAGTTAAATAGGTTTAAAGTTAAAAAATTGTTAAATTTTGTGATAGAATTAATAAAGTTTAAAATTTTCCTTATCCAGTTCTTAGTCGACTTCACACATCGATTAGATTTATTTTTGTAGGGAGAATTGACAAGAATATTATCTTAATCAATTAATTTTTTTTTCAATGAACAAATTTTACCCTAGTGATCTTTAACAACCGCACCGCCCTGTATATACAACTCCTCCTCCACCCGGTTGGTTATTCGACCGTAGCCGAGTGGCGGCCCCCAAACCGACCGTCATTTTGCTAGACGGCCGACGGCGGGGCCGATGGTAGGGTTGCCGGTGGTGGGGCCCACTGGGCGGGGTATTTTAATTTTTTCCTAATTATTTTAATTTGTTTTCTAATTATTTGATTTTTTTCTATTTTTTTGATTTTTTTTTCTAATTTGTTGAATTTTTTTCTTTTTTTCTAATTATTTTAATTTTTTTTCCTAATTTTTTCGAATTTTTATTCCACGTCGTCCATGGGTGTCGGTCAACGTAAGCGACACGTCAGTGTTCCATCCAAGTTAATCGACGGCCAACTAACCGCCGTATTTTTGCTCCCAAAACGTAATCTTCGTGTGTCTTTTGCTTTCGGAAAACTTCGCATACGTGTCTTTGGCCTCACTTTGAAGAAACTTCACGTATAAAATTGCACCTTTACCCATAGCCTAAAAATGTTTCTCTCTAGATTCTCTCACTTCTTCTCTCTTGAATCCTATGTTTCTCCTTCTCTATTCCCTTTCTTTTTATTCAATACAGAATATTAATTCTATAACGCTGGTATCAGAGCAGATGATTCTCAACTCTCCCACTACATTTCCTTATTCTTATAGTTCTACATTAATTTCAAGAACCATAGCTTCCTCTTCATTCCCAACTTCCAATGGTCGTCAGTGGTGGCTTCGACAACTTGGTAGTGTGAAGGAGTATAATGAATATTTTTATGATGTGACAAGATTCCAGCTCCAAATGCCAGAAGAGTACCTTGTTGTAGCCTTTGTGGGCGGATTGAAAGACAAAATCCCTGTCTCAGTCGAACTCTTTCAACCAAGAACCATTCGTGAGGCTCGTTCTATCGCTAGAGTGGAAGAAATATTTCTGCGACTGGCGATTGGAGAAGGCAAGAAAAGTCTTAAAGATAAAGAAGACGATGGGTATCCTCCAATGACTCCACCCAAAATGCAAGAAACTTTTACCATTCCCAAAAAGGATGAGTTTTGTGCGGACGCCACCCTAGGTTGCTTTGGAGTTCAAGAATCAACAAGCAATCACAAAAGGATTATCAACATGTTCCTGGAGTCCATCACGGGTTCAAGACGGCGCTGCAAGATGATGAAGAAGTGACGAAGCTCCTGGATATTCACAAGGGTTAAGGTGTGGACGTTCAACACAATTAATTATTAAGTGGACCAAAAAAACCAATAAATTTTTAAAAATGTGCAGTCAGCACACAAAAAGTTTTACTCAGGAGCGCCCAGTATAACGCCGTTAGACAAAAAGTTAACGTCCTTATCTATCTAAGATTGACCAACGAACTTTTACCCTGGAGCGCCAAAGACAAAATTCTAAATTTTACTAAATTAAATAATTTTTTTTTTCTCAATTGTCCTTATTCAAAACTACTTGTATAGATATCTATGGACAAAAATTACTCATTCTTCAATTTTGTCAGAATTATAATTTTCTAAAATAAACAAAAGTTTTAATTAAAAATATAATTATATGATTTAAATAATGAGGTTTAAATTTCTCATGTTGCATAAGAAGTAGAAGATTCCTACACACATATGAAATGGTGGGACCCACATATATATAATGCTAATTATATATATGTGGGTCCCACCATTTCATGTGTGTGTGACATGAGAATACACTTCTCCTACAACATAAGAAGTGTTTTCCCTTAAATAAAATTCAAGGTGTTTTATAGTTTATTATAGGGGTTTAAACTTCTCACGTATTAATGAGAAGAAGAAGATTTTTACACACACAAATGGTGGACTCACATATATATAATGCTCATTATATATATGTGTGGGTCCCACCATTTCATGTGTGTGTAATATGAGAAAGACACTTCTCCTACAACATGAGAAGTGTTTTTCCCTTTATTATATATGTTAAACAAAAAAAATGATTTATTTTTATTTTAGAAGAAATTTATGTGAGTTAAAAAATTCATTTAATGTTAATAAAATTTTTATAGGCCAAATTGCTCCTTAACCCATTATTAAATTGTCCTTCATCAAGCCTCTTAAGTTATATTTTTTTTTTCCAACAAGTCCCGTATTCATATAATCAATAGATCATTTAATAAACAAATATATCATCAAGTTGCCGAATTTATATTATTAAGTATCAATGTTGATATCCATTAAGCTCTTTTTATAGAAATAAAAAATTAAACTCATTTAATTTCTTTCACGATATAATAGATTTTTTTGAAATTTTTGAAATTTTATTAACATTAAATAAATTTTTTAACTCATATAAATTTCTTCTAAAATAAAAATAAATCATATATATATATTGTTTAACATATATAATAAACTAGAAAATACCTTGAGTTTTATTTAAATCATATGCACTTCTAAGTAAAACTTTTTTGTGCTGAGCGCTCATGAGGTAAAAGTTCGTTGGTCAATCTGCACCTTAGATAACGGACGTTAACTTTTTCTAACTATTATTGCGTTGTCTTGACCTTTTTTTAAAAATTTGTTGGTATTTTTGGTCCACTTAATAGTTAATTGTGTTGACGCCCCTGGAGTAGTTTATTAATTAAATCGCATCTTAACCCTATTCACAAACAAAAGAAACTCGAAAGCCACAATTGTGGATTCATAAGCAATTTTCGCCGACCAAAAACGTGGGTAAGCGTGAATGAGACAACTCATGAAGATGTGGGATATGCCAAGGCAATTTTGAATGAAGTTGGAGTTGCTTATAGTTTTTGAAACCCAAACAAGTGAGAAAATGTGAGCTTAGCATCTGTGTGTAACATCCCCACAGTAAAGGTTCAACCAACCCCCAATTCGCCTATGTTATGTCCAGTTCGACTTCAATATTCTCTAAGGGTCAACAGTTAGCACTGTGTTGAAAGCAAACGGAATGGGGAACTCAAGTTCTTCATTACCTTTGCTGGTTTTTTCAAGTTGTTTCTTGCCTCTGAATTCGATTTCTTTATCAGTGTCTCATTTCATTGTTCATCCTTCAATTCGTGAGTCTCTACAAATCAAGAAGGGCCATTGTGTGTCAAAGAAAAGTGAAAGGGTTGCATTGAGGGCAATCATGTTTTGGGAAGGGGATATTGATATGTAAACATAATAAAGGTTTAAAAGTTGGGTAAAGTTTGTTAAGAGATATAGCCTTTAGGCTAATAATAGTTGTTAGTTAGGGAATTAGAAAGATGACCGTTGGTTTAGTTAGAAAGGCTCTGCATAAGCCTATAAATGGATGTCCATACCTAATTGTATCTCTCAGTAAATGTTTCTCTTTTATTCTCTCTAGATTCTCTCACTTCTTCTGTTTTGAATCCTCTATTTCTCCTTCTCTATTCCCTCTCTACTCTCTTTACCACTCTTTCTATTCGACACAGAATATTAATTCTGTGACACTCATTCTCCAACTTCACGGGATACACACCCCATTATTAAATACTCCCTCTCCCTTCACAATTATAAGAAATAAATTGACTTTTTTGGATAGACAAGGAAGCTAATTAAATTACTTTTAGATATTTTTTCCTTCAAACTAATTAGTTTAACTAATAAACTAATATATAATTTAAGATACACAACATATTTAAATGATTAAGAACTTATTTAAATTTCCTTAATTTCTCCAAAAAGTCAACTAAATTTCTTATAATTAGGACCTATAGTAGATTACTATATTATTCTCTCTTGTCCTAAATATATGACATAATTGACTTATTTAAAAATTAAACTAAATAAACTACTTAATCAAATCATATGTGATATTCCATTAAATTATATATAAACTTATAAGTCAAACAAATATGTTTGGTACAAAACAATTAGTATAAATATTTTCAAACTTTCTAAGCTTCCTTAAGTTCTCTAAAAAATCAACTAGATCTTGTATTTAGTACTGTAATGATAAATATTGCCTTTATCTTATGATGAATATTCAATTCCTTTTTTAACTTGTAAACTGTAATCAATTCAAGTCTTTCAAGTAATTTATTATTAAAAATTTCAGCCCATGCCTTGGAGCGTAATGGCATAAAAAGTTCTCTTGGCGTAAATTGCGGTTTTAACTCTTGTCCTTAACCTTAAACCCTTAGTACTTGCTCTTAAAATCAAAAAAAGAAAGAAAAGAAATAGGTAACAACCGTGAGCATGCATGACATCATCATCTCTGTAGCAAAGGAATAACTGAAAAGGCAACAAGGCAGATAAACTACAGAAACCATATAAATAAAGGTTGAACGAGTATTATACACTCTTACCACATCCAACCAGAATAAATTACCAAAGAATTAAGCACTCGTCATCTAAATGGTGATTTAATGCTGGGCCTAGACTGTATGAAAGGGGAAGCCAGTTTGATACAAACAAGACAAATCAGTACTGTCAATAAATACAGACTACAAAGTACAGTTACATCAGAGAATAAATTACAGATACAGCTAGGCCAAGTGCTTAGGTTAGTGAAAGAAAAACAAGGGAAAGGTTTATAGATAAGAGAAGATATTAGTGGCAGAGAGAATCACCAACGGCATAACAAGCCTGTCTTCACATCAATAGCAACTCATGGGCATTTTCTTTGTATATAAGAAGCTCCATGCTCTTCATACCTATCAATTGCGGATATAAATTTAGCACAGAAAATTATATGGGAAGCATATCTATCAATTACAGTTGGATAAATGTAACACTGACCATCAAGTTCATTTAAGTTTAATTAAGAAATCTTCCCTTCATTAATTAAACCGATAAAAAGGGTTCCAAAGTGTATTGAAGCTAATTATTAAATAATTATCAACTTTAATTAATTCAATAGGAAGATTTAAAGGCAAACGGGACGGTTGGTCTTCTGTTTTTTCGATTAGAGGTTCAGTTTTCTTTTTAATCAAGTCCCTATGAAGCCCACAAGAGTGATGGAATTAGAACATTATAACTCTCAGCTACAACAGCAACACAATCTGCAAAGTACAGGTCAAAAAAATAGCGGTGCACATTTGAAGAGCCCAACATAGGTTGACTTTCTCTAGTATACATTGTTTTGGGTGTTGGTAGAAGGAGGGGAGTAATAAGATCAGGGGGGAAAAAAAAAATTCAAGAACATATTTTAAAATTTAAACTACACTTCAAGATTTTGAAATTCTCATACAAGCTTTGACAAATAATTGATACTTACTCAGACTTGGAGAACCACATTTGCTGGAAGGAGCCAAGAGAAGCCAATATGCTTCCACCTATCCAAACACTGCACAATCACAGCCATTAGCAACAGGACACTCTTTGAAATATATAAAAGGCATAAACACGTAAAATCATGAGTTTATTCTCCTAGATATTAAACAATTTGATATAAATCATACAGCAGCTGTCGCCAATGTGTATATCACATAAAAGATCATTTAAAACAAGGCAAAACAAATACCTTGTTATAAAAACTGTATTTTTCAGGGCTTAACCTTACAACAGATATAATATGATCCTGTGAATTTATCCAAATTATCCTACGTTCCAGGTTCATTAATTCATCATGAAGTCAGAAAACTGACAACCGGGTAATATAACAAAAGCCCCAAAAATCTTCGCGTACTCAAATCTTCAGCCCCACCTCACAAGCAGTGTTATTTCAGTTTAATTTTTCCTCAGAATTGTCTGAAGTACTAGGTTCATTGAACCATACAAAAGGAAGTAGAAAGCATACTTTTACAGCAAGGTTAGGACTCAAACAGTGCTTTGCTACATGTAAGCATAGCCACTTCATAGGACTAGTTAAATTTAAATGGGCGTTATGTCTACATCAATAAACTGAAACATCAATTCATGGTTTCCTTAATTGGATAAGGTAAGTTCTTATCATTTGGGGCAATAAAATTGCACTAGAAATCACAACACGAAGCATTTCATCTCACCCATGTTCATTAGCATTCATGAAAGTGGTTAAATGAATATATTATTACATAATTTGTTGGCCAAAAAATATATTAGCACATTTTTCCAAAAAAACAGACCCAAATAAGGTGTAGTATCAAAGGTTACAGTAACAGAAACTGCATCGTCAATGACCAAGAACATAATTAATATTGACAGAGGTTAGTCCCACCTGAACCTTCTTTCAGTTGCATTTCCACTGGCCAGCACTTTTACTCTAGCAGATTGAGGGGATTCCTGCATTAGAAACATGCTATTCAGCTCTCAACATTTAAACTAATCTTTATAATTACTGTGAAGCAACATACCAAAATTTCGAACACAAGCAATAAAAATTTCAAACACACGCAATGTATTTATTACTAACAACAAATCATACAAAATCCATGAGCCCGGCTATATTTCTCAAATTCAACTAGATTTTTTTCTGGTGGTTTCTTTTTTGTTGGAGGGGGGCTAACAATAGTAGTTTGCTTACATCAATAAATAGTCATTAAAATATGCACATGTTCCCACAATAATTTATAAATAATACTTACAATCTACCCAAATCAGACCAATATTCAATTGTTGGCACATCAGAGCATTTTAGTTCAAGTCAGATCAGATGCATGCTGTGATTTCCAAATTGTGTGAAGTTGAGTGAGAATGCTCCAAATTGTGTGAAGTTGAGTGGGAATGCAAATCTAAGTGGGGACTTAGGAGTGGGAATAAAACGGGTGATGCGAGCTTTTCTAGATGCCCAAGCATCTACTCAGCAAGGGGACAGCCATGGCCAAGATCTTTCATGGTTTACTCGTGTTTAATCCAGGAGACCATTTTGAATATCTTGCACAACATTGAGTTTACTAAATTTGGAAAAGGGCATTATTTGTTGAGTAAATATAGTATCATGGGAATCTGTCATTAATGATGCTTTCATCTGAATTCTAAACTGATCCCTGCCAACTAGGTGGCTTCAAGAATGCTTTAAGATTTTTTTTTTTTTAAAAAAATCAAGTCCAGTATCATTGCAACCAAAAGTTGAGAGCCTCAATAATTGTTTCTAGTTTGTGTTGGCAATATAATGGGAAGGATTCACAAATGTGTGTACTACCACAACTGCATGTAGACTGCTCGGATTTGTCTCATTGAGAACACAAACTACAATAAACCACACCAGAAATACTTATCCAATCTCTAAGTGTTGGATAATATTTTAGAGATATTTCAGATTATTAAGCTTGATTTTAATATTTAATATTTATTATATCTTAGGATTAGATATGGATATTATATATTAGGATATTATATCTTAACATTATATCTTAGTTATTTTGATTTATTTATTACTCCTCCGGTCCTAATTATAAGACAAAGTTGACTTTTTGGAGAAATTAAGGAAGCTAATTATATTACTTTAGAGTATTTTTATTTTTATTTTGTTCTTCAAGGTAGTTAGTTTGACTAATAAACTAATATATAATCTAAAGATACACAACATATAAAATGATTAAGTTACTTATTTAGTTTCCTTAATCTCTCCAAACAAAGTCAACTATGTTTTATAATTAGGATCGGAGGTAGTATTTTATTAGATTAAATTAGATTAGATTTTAGATTTGCCTATATAAAGGCCCATATGTATTCTCTTTTATTTAAGGATTCATAATCATGGTACCAGAGCCATGTTGTTCGATCAGAACTTGACCCCACACGCCATCACTGTTTTCCACACGCCGCCACCGTTTTTTTTCACCCAAAACATACATTCTTCTACTTTCCCTCCTTTATTCAGTACTTAACCCAATAATTCGACAAATTCCAAAGTCAATCCCATGGCTCTATATTAGGAACTGATTCTCAAACTAAAAGCAGCATTGTTTCTTCTTCCTCATCTACAGCACCTCCTAAAGTTTCAGAGATGGCACCAGAATTCTTAGAAAACCAAATTATGGTCATTAACCATAAACTTCATGGAAAGAACTACTACCAGTGGTCCCAGAGTGTGCTAAGATATCTACGTGGCAAGAGGAAGTTTATTAATGGAGAAGCTCCTCAACCAACCCACGATGATCCAAATTTCAACACCTGGTTTATTGAGAATAACCAAGTGATGAGTTGGTTGTGTAACTCGATGACTATGGATATTAATAAGGGCTACCTTCTTGCAACCACGGAAAAGAAATATGGGATACAGCTAGTAGAACATACTCCTCCCTTGACAACACCGCTGCGTTGATCCATCTAAAGCAACAACTCCGTGATTTGAGACAAGGTAACGTGTGACTGAATATTATAATGCTTTGCTAAAATTATGGCAACAACAGGATTTGTTTGAGGTTCATCCGTGGAAAAACATTGAGGATGCTCAATTGTACAAGAAGATAGTGGAAGAAGGAAGAATACATGACTTTCTCCTAGGCCTAAACGACCCTTTCAAGGAGGTGAGAGGTAGAAATATGGGATTAAAACCCTTATCACATCTATTTGATGTTGTCAACTTTGTGCAATTCGAAGAAAGCAAAAAACTCCTTAATCAAAGTGGCTCAAGTCAAATTGAAAGCTCAATCACACTAACTCCTTAATCAAAAACTCCTTTCCAGGTTTGTTTAATAAAATTTCTGTTCCTTTCCATTGTGAAACTGGCCAACTTGCAAAACAAACTCAATCATCATATCCAAACTGCCCTACACACCTTCTGAGCCATTCACACTAATCCATAGTGATATTTGGAGTCCAATAAGAATAAAAACCCTCATTAATGCTAAATGGTTTGTTACTTTCATAAATGATCACACAAGAACCACATAGGTTTACTTAATGAAAGAAACCATCACATGTTGGAAGTAACCTGAACCTTGTTAATGGGACGAAATGTTCCCACCATCATCTAGGGTGCTGCAATGCTAACAGCCGCTTATCTAATTAACCGAATGCCATCCAAAGTCCTCAATTACTTCACTTCAATCCAAAAACTCCTTGAACACTTTCCAAATTGCCCAAGCTCGATTCACATCATTATGCTCGATAAAAGGAATGAGGGAAGCTCCAATAGAAAAATATTGGAAGGGAAAAATACTTCGAAGATGAACCTGTTCCCATGCAATATTCAGAAATTCTTGACGGTATCGAGCTGGAACAACCTGTTCCTCCTGAATACCTTGATTGAATGCCCACTAATCAATTTCTTACCCCCAAAGGTGTTTGGGTGTGTTGTGTATGTTCACAAAAACAATGGCAACAAATATGCCGCTCGAGCTGATAAATGCATATTCCTTGGCTATTCCCCTACTCAGAAAGGGTAAAAATACTATTGCCCTACTTCCAAGAAACTTTCCATTTCCCGAGATACCATCTTTTTTTGAAGACGCTTACGATCCCAAATAACCCATTCAGGGAGAGCATAATGACATTGAATGGCTAAATTTAGAAGAATCCAACTCCGAAGTCCCAAAAAATACAACACCACCACTTGAGCCTAACCTAATAGTCAACCTTGACTCATTTTCTCCCACAAACCAACTCAATCCTACCCAACCTGATCATTAGTCCAAGCCTATTCTACCTCAACCTCAACCTATACTCAATGAACTAGGAACAAATGTTGAGATCAATTCAAGGGTGGAGGCCGAAACAAGACGAGAAGCGAAATCTAGACAACAAGTTCAAGTGGAACCCAACACTTTGGTAAAACTATCTCTCCCATTCAAAGGAACGATCATGACTCTAATTCGGAATTAAATCCTGAAGAGTTGGGTTCGCCTATTGCATTGAGAAAAGGGGCATGATCTTGTACTCAACATCCAATTCAACTGTTTGTTTCATACGGTAACCTATTTGCAAACTTACAAAGCTTTGTTCTAAATAGTGCACAAATGAAGACCCCAAACATATTTCAGCAAGCTATGACTAATCCAAATTGTAAACAAAGTGCGCAAAAGAAGAGTAGAGAGAACTCAAAGAAAATAAAACGTGGATATTACAACTTTTCCGAAGGAAAGAAGTCGATAGGATGTAGGTGGATCTTCACCCCAAAATTCAATCCGATGGTAATATCAACAAATACAAGGTGAGACTTGTTTCAAAAGGATATAGCCAGACTTGATTGATTATCAAGAGACATTTTCTCCAATAGCTAAGTTTAATACCATCCAAGCGTTGTTATCAATTGCAGCCAACTTGGATTGGTCATTGCACCAGCTAGATGTGAAGAATGCAATGGAGACTTGGAGGGAGAAGTACACATGGAGATTCCAGATGGAATTCTAGCTCCTAACAACTATGTAAACTAAAAAAGTCTTTGTACGGACTTAAACAATCTCCTAGGGCATGGTTCGATAGATTCACCAAAGTAGTGAAAGGATTGGGTACACTTAGGGACAAGCATATGACACCATCAAACGTGTCAATGGCAACATCACTATCCTGATCATCTATGTTGATGACATAATCATTACGGGAGAAACGATGAAGAATCTATTGTTCAATTAAAACGGATTTGTCAATCCGAATTCCAGTGAAAGACCTCGAACAAATGATGTATTTTCTCGGGCATGGAAGTGGCAAGAACTAAAAAGGGCATCAACATATCTCAGTGGAAGTATACCCTGGACCAATTACATGAGACAGGAATTTTGGGTGCCCAACTTGAGGAGACACCAATAGAAGGAGGATATCACCTTGGGATCAAGCCACGACGTGTCCCACTTGACTTAGAAAGATACAAAAGACTTGTGGAAAAATTGATATACTTGACCCACGCATGTCTAGATATCAGCTATGCAGCTGTAATAGCAAGTCAGATGACAAAACCATAGGGTAGAGTCAAGTTTGAAGGATTTTGAGGCAAGCTCGAAATGATATCTACTCTCCATCTTGAGGGGGAGTGTTGGATAATATTTTAGAGATATTTCATATTATTTAATTAATTATTATTTTATTAATATCTATTCTCCAGGGGGCAGAACCAAGTTTGATTTTATTATTTTTTATAATATCTTAGGATTACATATGGATATTATATATTAGGATATTATATCTTAATATTATATCTCAGTTATTTTGATTTTTTTATTTGGTTAGATTAAATTAGATTCTAGGTTTGCCTATATAAAGGCCCATTTGTATTCTCTTTTATTTAAGGATTTATAATAATATTTCGGAGGTTCTTATTCCCTCTGTATAATCCTACAAATTTCAACACTAAGCAATGAACCATAAAACCAACATACTCATTATCAATGAGGCTCAGATCCACAGGTGGATGAGAAAATATAGCGGATACCAAGAGCATCAACTGCCAGAATCCCTCACTTTCACAAACCAATCAAGGTTAGGGGCTGAATGGGAAGCTTGATTAGGGAAAGAGAAAAGCGCTGCCTATCCACCCACTACTCCACAAACCTTAGATTAGCTGACATTGCCTGAAACTCATTGTTTTGGTTGGTTTCTTCTAGTGAAATGCATGCACTTCACCTATTGGGTCTTTTTTAAATTGGAGCTGAGCTTAATAAAAAATAAAAACTAAAGATGCAAGACAATTCTCAACTCAGTAACTAAATTTTATGAAAAGTAATCCTATGAAACAACTTATTGTAAAATGCTTTTTGCATCAAAAGCATTTATAATCATGAAAAGTTTCTTAAAACTCCTCAGAAAGAACACAACCATAAATACAATCCTACAGAAGATTTAAAGGTAAGAAGTATAAAATTGAAATCAGCTTGCTAAAAAAACTTTACCTCTAACAAGTCTTTCTCAAGGCGTTCCTTCAATTGTTGCATTGAAGCAGTACCACCAGCAAGCTGCATAACGAAATTTTTAATCTTAAATTCTAAGCTTAAAGACAGGGTTCCCACTCCAAACATATGAAAGAGCCCCAAAGCATAGTTGGTAATGGTACTTGCAATAGGGGCTCATGGGCATCACCAGGTGCATAACAAAAGGATAGGGATTGGAAAAAGATTGAGAAATAAGAGATGACTAAACCAGTACAAACATATTATCAAAATAATAATGTAGTATAGGATGTATGTGCTGCACACCATACTGTTCCATTTACTCTTTGCAAAGCCACAAGGGTAGCAAGGCACAAAAACTCTGGCACTATGCCACATGACATGGGGTATGTTGTGACACATCATTAATGATACACCAAAGATTTGCCTGCTAAGCTACTTTTACTTACAGACCTACAAAAATGCAGGAACATGCCATTGTACAAATAAGGTAATACAAAATCTCACCAGTATGCTGCTAAACAATTCTCTTCGGATGTCCACATCACACCTATTAATACTCTCTATAACCTGCACATAAATCAAGACAGTGAAATCAAGAGGAAAGGAAGAAAAATTAACCCCAAAGACATACACTTTAAATATTTTATTACCATCTGGGGCAGACCTCGAACTGAAGAAGACATCTCTGCAAAACTCTCCATGCCACGAATAGACTGCGATTTGGTAAGAAACTTAGTGCACATAATAACAGACAGCAAAAGTGGCACTGACTGTAAAGATAATTATAAAAGCATTAAACCCCATATAAAAACACACATAGTTGAAGCAAAACTAATTTTGGAATAGGAAGAGCGCAAACTGAGTGCTGCCACCAACCCATGTAGAAAATCTTTTCTTTAAAAATTAGGAAATCTTAAATTTGGAGGGGGAAAAAAATTAAAGTGGCTGAAATATTTAGCTTTAGCTTCAAATCAAGGGTAGTAGAAACAAGAAACTAAGCAGCCTGAATAAGTTACATAGTGCAGTTAAATATGTAACTGCATAACACAAAAAGTAGTAACAAGATAAAACACATCAGCATCAAAGTTAACAATATGATATAAGGGTATTGACATTTATACATATTAAGATTTGGCACGACAATTTCCAGAAAAGCCTAAGCAAAAGAGCAATGAACATCAATAATCAATGAATCTCCTTCATTACAAGTTAAGCAAAAATCATTTGCACATACTGAATGAAAGCATTCAGTGCTGTTTATGTCATTTGAGATGTCGTAATTCCATTTATTTTTTAGTGACTGACAGCATTTTGGATGCTTTTAATTAAACAAATGCCTCCCGACCTTTCTGACTTCATTTCATATGTCTCTTTGTACCCTACATACATCAAGGTTGGCATCATATCCTGCCAATCCCAACAGGAAGCCACAATATTGGGGTGGGATATTGTTGTACAGTAAAGGAGGTTCAGTCAGCTGGCTGGGCATATGCAAGATCATCTTAAATTACAATGGCATAAAGATTTCAATAACTAGGGCATAACCCAAGGTCTGGGCCTCGCATTCAACAGCCACTTTTGGCATAATTTGTGTGGCTAAAATGAAATTCTAAAGAACTGATACAAGAAGATCTCAACATTTTTCAGTCTTACCTAAATCCAATTCATTCAGAGAAAATAGATTACGCAACCAACTGATTAAAATTTAGCATTTACCTATGCCCAGAGTATACAAAAATACTTTACACCAGATGAATAGAAGTGTACAGATGCAGGATACAGACCTGGGCGAGGGATGGATTAAAAAGAACATCTGGAGTCTTGAATCTATCAGCTCCAATTTCAATTGTCCTATGTTATAACAAGTTAATACAATCAAAAAACATATGGAAAGAGGCCATAAACTGGACGCAGAAAGTAGGTAATGAAGCAACAGAAATCATTGCAAATACATATACAGCAAAGAGACTAGAAATAGCTACATCAAACATTAGCATAGATATTCAATTGTCATCATAATTTCTGTGTGAAAAATTAACTTGGACTCACTGGCCATCAGGAAGTTCATACGAGGTCATCGGAATGTTTGAGTATGCACTCTCTGCCACAAAAAAAGAAGAATGAGGAATGTCAAATACAAGATTAATTATAACCATCTCATCTAACATAGCCATGAAGAAATAACTGAACAGTAATGTATGTTTGTCAAACAATGAATTGTCTTTTGTTTTTTGATAAGAAGAAAGCAATGAAAACTCATTAAATATGATCTATCAATGTGAAGCAATAAAGAACAAGCAACTAAAACCATGTCACCTAGGATGCATGTTTTGAAAAGTCTTGTTTACATGTAAATGTATAAAAATGAAAACAAATCTCATAACATGTAAGGCTATCCGTGCATATCTCATAAAAATCAATGAACACACTGCAAAAAATCAACAGAATTCAAACATGATATGAAAAGAACGGGCACACCAACCATCATATGGAGTATCAGGAGCTCGGCACACACATTCCTTGATATCACTAGCAATCACCCTCTGTTGCAAGGGGCACAAAGAAGTTAGCAAATGTAACGGAAAGAATTAAAGACAAATTCTTGGTTATCCACAAACCTGGGAGTAAAGTTTGTAGCTTTCAGTTGTATTGGGAAAATCAACATCAACAGTCTGTAAGCAAAAGATTAATTATTCCTTAAAATAATGTAGTAGCAATATATTATTCAATATTTACACTTAAGGAGCTAAATGATACAAAAGTTCAAAATAAAAAATTCCAGTTATGAAGCTTGGCACTGTTGCCCAGAAGGCATAAATGAAACTAGATTTTGAAATCCTGTGGTGCCAAAATTTGAATTTTGGAGAAAGTATAAAAAAGAAAACCATAATGATTTGTTTCTACAAATAAACAAAACGTTAGAAGAAACAAGTTACGCTACTCACAAGTAAATAAAATGCAATCTTGATATACCTGAAACTCTCCAGGCCGGATTTCCTTTCTCTTAAAGGAATACCGGGGTTTCATCTGAGATAACACAGTAAAAAAGAATATATATCAATAGCCAATAAAAAAATTATGGCAACTTCACTTCAAATGGATAATGGAACAGGGAAAAAATCCATGTTTGCCACTCACCACAATACCTTTACTTTCCAAACTTTTCATCAAGCAATCCGTAAGAAACTCTCCTCCAATAGGAGAAGTTGCAACTGCCTGTTGTAAAAAATAATACACGATACAATGAAACAGTAACATATGCCCCAAGAAAGAGAGAGAAAGGCAAGATGCATGAATAGTGTATGTGAAGAAATATTAGCAAACAAATAAGGATTCCCTTATTAACAGTGTGCAATGAAGTGGAATTTGCATCGGAGCTTTCACATATATGAGACTGCCTTAGTTTTACAAATCATCAGAGTATTAACATCATAACAAAATTCATGCATTTTATATTCTAAAATTGTATCAATGGAGGCTATATGATTAGAAACCCTTCTATACAATTTATTTGCTCAAATTTAATGACTCAAATGCTGTTTGTGTCATAACAAATATCATTTACCATTCATATAGTCAAGCTAAATCAACTCGGATGCTGTTTTGCATCATAACAACTTTCATACATATATTTATAACCTACTTCAATAATTAATTTTACCATCCAACCTCAGTGGTCAAGCTAAATTTCAAAAATTGGTTATTGGTGCATATAAAGAAATGAAACAGTAAACCAAAACTTCTTAGAAATAATTTAGATAATAAGCAATACCTTCTGAAGAACATAACCGTCATGGACAGGTGCAACAGTAGTTGATCCTCCACCACTGAGCGATCAAAATATTGAGGAAAAATCACTCATCAACAATTATTCCAGCATTATATTGCAGTATCTTAGAGAAAATAGCATAAAATGACATGCATGCTCCTTGGAAGATACCCAATTCCCCGATTTAGTCCACCCACTTCGAATCTTAATGGAATTCTCATGTTTTCTTTTAGACATATAACCTTTCATCCAGCTAACATTAAGTAGAAATGAGACATTTAAGGGGGCCAAAAAGAAAATTATCACTTAACAGTTGAGCATATAAATATCTTGAAATATAACAACGGAAGAACAGAGATACGCAATCAAATAGGCATGTCAATTAACATATCTCCAAAGAACAATATCCAAACTACTAGCCAGACTAGAGACATCTCTTACCCATCAACAACTAATGCTGTGGCACGCCCTGATGCAAAAGATGTAAGAACCTGGTGTTAAACAATAAACCCATATTAATCAATTCCTTAAAATTGTCAATCATATCAAATATGAAGTCAGAAATAAATTTCCAGTAATTATTCCTTTTTTGCACAATTATTGTTATGCTTCAACAATGAGGTATAGAGAAGTGAAGAGCTGTTCACTTACAGCATTCTTGGCTAAAAACAAAGCAGGTACTTTGTACTTTTCAAACATTAGTTCTGCTGTCCTGTAAGATACAGAACAAACTGAACTGTAAATTGTAGATGAACCAAACTGAAACTACTTGACAACAATCTGGTTGTACTCCAGATAAAAACAAATTAAAAAAAAGAAGAAAGAGATATGGCTATAAATAAGGCTAGAATACCTTTCTCTCTGTTGTTGAGTGTTAGAAGAAGGTTCTGCAAGTAGCATCGGATGCTCTTTAGGATCGATCAATAGGCATTCCCTAAAAATATCATGACCAGTCACTAGTTGAGCAATTCTAGGGCATAAAAGAGATAAAATGATACCTGGAAACTCACAAGGCAACAACAATAAAAAAAAACAACAGTGAGGAGGGAAAACCCATCAGTGATTACCATACATAGAACATAAGCTGTTGCACCAAATTTTAAAAAGAAGAATCATCACTAGTAAAAGAAAATCATTTAAAACCTGAAAGCATGGTCCCATATGCTATCAACAATATCCCAGTCAGCAACAATTCCATCTTTCAACGGTGACAGCACCTGATGGCGTGACACAAATAATGAATCACTGGAAAATATCTGAGGGCGTCTACCTAAAATAGGAGGTGACTACGAAGGGTTACCTCCATATGGTCTCTGCGGTATCCCAAGGACTGTGATCCCACATATAATTTGCGCTTTCCTTTGATTTTATCAGAATCAGGATTTCTGGTATTGTTTTTTGAATCCGCAGAAGAGGCAGAGTTCTTTTCAGTATTATTATCAGGTTCATCAATGTCCATTTGATCAATTGCTCCAACAACCTAAATAAATACAAATTAGAAAAGCCTATAAGACATTATAGGATCCATCAATATTAAAAACATCCATTGAACTTCTATGTCCCCCTGATAAACTTTAAATCATACACATTATCTTCTGTCAAGAAGTAAAAGCTGATCACCACTGAGAATGTCGGAGCTCAGTAATGTAACTGAGAGTCCTCCATAGCAATAATTAGTAAAGTAACATTAAAAACACTCGAAACACTGTAAAAACCTAACATTTCAGCGAAACAGAAACGACATTTAAGAAAGAATAAAGGAAAAAGGCGAAGTGAGAAACTAGGCAACCAATACTTACGGAGGGGAACACGGCCTTGGGAGCATCTTCGCCGGCGTAACCGGCTTTGCAAGTGTGGGAGCCCAAGTCAATGACAATTGCCGATACTTCGTCTGTGAATTCCCAAAAACGAAAACCACAATGAGGAAAAAAACTACTCATAAATGAAAAGCAGAAATAATTAAATAATAAAAAAATATTAAACTCACCACCACCATACATGACGCAAGCTTTTCTGTGTTTCCAAAGAGGATTAGGGTTTTAAAAGGGTTTTAACTTATCACTCTATATCTTACTAGGGTTTTATAAACACTGAGATTCAGGCGAAAAGAATGCTCGGTTGCTAACAGCCACCGACAAACGACTTTCCGGCCGTCGTTCCGGCAAAAACGACGGTGGGAACGGGACAAGCAGAGGTAGCGGAAGGGAGCTGCCGGATCGGATTGATGGTTCAGAAAACAATGGTCTAGGGATGAGACTCTGGGCTCCAATGACATGGGCCTCCTTTTACAAACGTTCCTTCAGGTTTCTTTCTTTATTTCCCCCCAAGCATTCATTGTAGTATTATATGCATGCAGCTCACAACATCTTTTTTTTTTTTAACCTGAACAACATTTTTAAAACTCTTGCACTTTATATTTTTTTCCAAGTTCAAAATTTGGTCTCTATAATTTATTTAAATAAGGATATTTTTATATAATTATGAAATTTTTTGTAAGATAAGAATTAGAAAAGTTAGGAGATAAACCATATTGAAAATTTTATCGATAAAAATGACCTAAATTAAAGTACTGGTACTGTGTACAAAATTTGTAAAGTATTAATATTTTGGGATATAATATTGTGATTACCATTTTTTGTTACTACCAATGTTACTACAACTTTTTCGCCGTTAGATCATAATCTCATTTACCTTTATCATTTCTTTCTCCTATCGAGATTCTGATCTAACGGTGAAAAAGTGGTAGTAACATTAGTAGTGACAATATCTTATCTCCAATATTTTATGTATAAAAATTTTAAAACGTATTAGAGTCTAATTTCAATCCAAGTACTTGTGGGCTATGGACTCACCAGGCTTACGTTGCGCCCGTATTAATTCAACATTCCTTTGAACTCATGTATTGTGATGATGCAGAATAACAAAATAAAAAATTATTTCACAATTAATTAAAAATTTGAAATAATAAAAATACTAGTATTTCCATCTCTTAAGAGGTTTGAGCTTTAAAATAGTGAAAAATTAAATTCATAGCCCACAAATAATCTATGATAATGTTTTTTGTTATTGAATTTAAAATGTTGATTCTATAGACCATAAGAAATAAAAAATATTGTAGTTGTGAAAAGTAAGAACATTGGCATTCTCTCATATCCCTTGGTTTATTGTTGTACAGAATAGTATCTACTCATGAGATTTGGCACTGCTAGCGGTGTCTACTTTGGTAGTATTTTTGTTGGTTTGAGATGAGACTTAAACTATGGCTGGTCTTTGATTTGCTTGCCATCTTTAGGACCTATTGGGTGATGCTTTTTGTTTTTGTTATTTTACAAGTTGTTGTGTTAGTTTTTAAGTTATTATGTTGTAATGTGTTTCTGTTTTTAAACTTTGGACCCATAACATTGATCTGATTAGTCGGAGGTTTTATATGTATAGTGTTATCATTTTGTTGATTAAATTAAATTTTATCAAAAATAAAAATGAAAGAGAAGGACTTTGGTGTTGGCTTGCTACACAAGTACTCATGACTTTATAAAGCAAATTATCGGGAAAAAAAGTTATAAATTAGAGAGAATGAGAAAACTAGAGAGTAAAAGAAGAAGAAGAAATAGCAAGACAAGAGTTGGGAGAGAAGACAATAACCTTATCTCATTTACTTTGTTTTTTTTGGAATGCAAATGCCTTATACATTGCCTCGATTTATAGGCCCCAACTATTTAAGTCTAATCCTAAGGTTACAAGGAAATAAAGAAGAGCATAATGACATTAACCATGAAAAACTCCTCTCAAATCATTCATTGGGGAGGTTATTTAATTTAGGATATTAAAGATGAAGAATTATAAGAGAATCTCAAGAGTGAGCCGTTATAGGCATCAACCCTTACAACAGCCGAAATCTTGGCTATTAAATCGGGTTTAAAGGTGTGTCGATCTCTCAATTTCACAAACATATAGGGTTTTTCTGATTCCCTTGAAGCTATTAACATACTATTCAGAGATAGTGGTGCTAATCACCATTTTCAATCTAAGATTGAAGCAACACAAAGTCTCATCTATGCGGGCTAGACCATTGAATTGTCCCAGTGTTGCAGAGAAGCTGTTGAATGTGCTGACATTCTAGCAAGGGAAGCTCATGAGGTTGGAACCAATTATCCCTGCTACCAAAAGTTACATCAAGTTGTAGAAATAGATTTCTTTTGAAATACCAACAATTCAGGGGAGTTGTAATCTCTTGTCTTTTGTTTCAAGCATAGAAGACAAAAGAAGTTTCAAAATGCTCCTTCAGCCTCTAAATATAATACATAGTTGACTTTTTTTTAAAGAAATTAAAAAAGCTAAATAAGTTACTTAATCATATTATGAAAGGTAGGAATATCACCTAGAGGGGGGTGAATAGGTGATCTTAAAAACTTTGTGCTAATCGCACACAGATGTAAGTGAGACAGAGATAGAGAAGAGAAATAGATACAAGGCAATTTATACTTGGTTTGCCTAACACTTTGACCTACGTCCAGTCCCCAAATTCTTTGGATATTTCACTAATCACAAATGGTTACAATTACACACTCTATACTCGAGATGATCCTAATTCACTAGGACTCACTCCCCCTTACAAGTTGTAATCGTACACCCACACTTAAGGTTTCACAACCTTAAGATTTGACAACTAAACAGATAATCAAATGGTGTTTAAAACTCCTCACGAGTAGATATTGATAAACACCAAGTACAAAATATCCGAAGATATTAATGAAGTAGTTGAAACAAAAATTGCAATAAGTTCAAAATGAATGCACAAAGATTTCGGTAGGTGAACAATTGAATGCTTCGGATTTTATAGATGATAGCAATTAATGACCGTTGAAAGAGAGATCAATAAGCCATTGAGAGAAATAAATATATTCGTTGCTCTGTCTCTTCGTAATCTTCCGACGTTGGTCAATATACTCCGTTGATATTCTTTGTTCGATTTGTCCGTTGAGACTTAGGTAGAATATTGACTAGAAATGTTTGAAATGCTTTACAGTTGCTTAGAGGTTCATATTCTACTTTCGTGCTTCGTCTCTGTTTCGTATTTATTGTGTTTGACACAAATTTGCTTTATGGAAATTTGATAATTAAAACATGTTAATCATATCTGAAAAGCACTAGCAAACTGATTAAACTTGGTTAGAAGAAGTATAAATCAATAAAACGAAGTACCCAAGCTATATCAATTATCTACAGTTTACGTGAGCGAAGATTTAAAAACCAATATGCATTCTCAAGAGTTGTTCATCCGGTTCTCGAGAATTATAGAGCCAAATGACTTTTCCAAAGAAGTGTGTTTCAATGATAGTTGAGAAAGGTGTGTTAAGAGCTTTTCGCAAATGCCGTAGATAGACAACTTTCTCGAGAATCTCTATACTCATACTCGAGAATTATGTTTTAACCTTCAAGCACAAGAGAAGTATTTAGAACACTTATCGGCCATTCTCGAGAATCTCCTTATCGATTCTTGAGAGCCATTCTCAAGAATTGATTTCTAATTCTCGAGAATCTCATCACAGACTCTTACCGATGTGATTCCGACTAGGCATTCTCGAGAATCTCCTTATCGATTCTCGTGAGCCATTCTCAAGAATTGATCTTCAATACTCGAGAATCACATCGTAGACTCTTTTGTTATGAGATTCTCGACTCGACATTCTCGAGAATTACTTATGCATTCTCGAGAATCTACTATCAGTTCTCGAGAGTCATTTGCACAGAGAGCTTGCGATGGCGAACTTGAATACCATTCTCTAGAATCCTTGATTCATTCTCGAGAATTGCTTCCTGAATCCTTAACCCAAACTAGTTAGTATACTATTCATTCTCGAGAATCATTGATACATTCTCGAGAATCAATTTCAAAATTGTTACACTTGATTCAAGACTTTCAAAACTTAATTCTTTGTTATCATCAAAGCATTAGGAGCTAACATATTATATGTTGTGTATCCTTAGATTATATATCAGTTTATTAGTCAAATTAATTAGTTTGGGGAAAGAAATAAAAATATAAATACTCTAAAGTAATTTAATTAGTTTCCTTAATCTCTCCAAAAAAAATTAACCTTATCTTACATTAAGAAGCAGATGGAGTACTTTTTTGTCAAAAAAAAAAGAAGAAAAAAAGAAAGTATCATCATATCAAAACCCAATTCTATTAATGTACCTAGGGGTGAGCAAGCACCCTGAAGCTCGCCCAACCGCCCGCACCCCATAAAAAATTCCCCTGATTAGGTCCGCCCAAATTGGGCCTATCACAGGTAACCCGTTACCCGTACCCGTTTAAGTTATACGGGCGGGGCACGGGTTACCCCACGGGTAACCCGGACCTACCCGTTACCCATTTATTCAGCATTTATTTTTCCCCCCTCCCCCCTCGTGAACGCGTCAGAGCGCTTCGGCTTGAGCAGAGCAAAGGTATAGGCACTACTCACCGTGCGCAGAGAAGAAGTGGAGATTTTTGGAGACAGTGGCGATTCTAGAGAACACACTCAAACAATCAACTCGCCTTAGGGTTTGGTCATCGCCATCGTCGCGCGCCTAAGCTCGGTGGCCGTGAGCCTCTCGCCGTCCTTTACTCCCGTCTCTATCGATCTCGATCTCGGTCGAGCCTCTCGTCTTCCCCGTCTTTATCGATCTCGAAGCTCGTCTCTCCGGATCTTGATGTCGACCTCTCGTGCTCGCCGTCGCCCATTGCTCTTGGCCTCTCACACTCGCCGCGACCTCTACCTCTCACGGTCTCCCTCTCGGTCTCTGGCGGTCTCAACCTCTACCTCTCATAGTCTCACACTCGGCCTCAAGTCAGAAGGTTTTTGTATGGAGGTTTCAACGCCAAATGTTGAATCTGAACTATGGTTTGTATTAGTAAGAATTAATGTCACATGGCTTGCTTCCTGTAATGAGCCCAACATCTCTATGGTTTGCTTCTTGTATCACACTGTGTCCATGAACCCTGCCTGAGTTTTCTTTCCTTTGTTTTTATTTGGGGTCAGTTTAATCATGCGAAAAGAAATTGCTTAAACGGGTTCCCTATACCCTTGAAGACCGTACCGCTTTAACTCCGTCCCGTTTTTTATATGGGTTATACGAGTTCATCCATGGGTACGGGCGTGAGATATAAACGAGCGGACAACGGGTTACCCCCGGGTAGCCCCGCCCGCCCCCGCCCGCCCGTTGATCCGTGGAACCGTGGTTTATGACCTCATCACACTCCCGCGGCGCCACTTTGATAATTTTTATATATATAGAAATTAGGGGTATTCTCTCGCCGCCGCCAGAGACTAATCCTCCTTCGATCGTTAGCCGTCCCGAAGGGGGCATTGGTGCTGCCAAATAACCTTCTCCATACACACCACCAGGATCAAACCCCGACTAGATGCTTAAGGGTACCCCTGCCTACGAGCCAACCGAGCCAAGTTGCTTTGGTTACCACTTTGATAATTTGATAAGTAATTAACTACAAAATTATATATTCGATTGTTCTCATGCATTTAGGTGATGCGTAATATCAAACTAAGAATTCAATTCTAATTAAAATATTTAAAATAATAAAATGCAAATTAAGATGTTTAAGCTTTTAAATTGTGAAAAATTAAATTAATAGCCCAGAAATAATCTTAATGTTTTTTGTTATTGAATTTTAAATGTTGATTCTATATAGACCAAAAAGAAAAAAAAATACTATATAGTTGTGAAAAATAAGAACTTTGGTGTTCGCTTGTTACAATCCCAATTACCCAGATTAAACGAGTAATAAAAAAAAATTATTTGATGATAACAAATTATTGAAAATTCTTTCAATTTTGTGGTGTAAGGTATAAAAGTTTTTTTTCTTTTTAAAAAAACTAAGCTTATCGCGTTAAGGTAGTTATCTTGTATTTTTTATGGTAATTGAATATGCTCAAATTTTTTGAAAAAGTTTTGTTAAGTAGATGAGAACACGGGGCTTTGCTACCTAGACAGGGAATCGATGAACTAATAAGAAAAATAATAATTTAAAAAGGTTGGGGTCAAGGGACGACGAATCAATACAAAAACTTAATAGGAATAGTAAAATAAGTCATGTACTCGTTCCTTACTTCACAATTTACTATTCAATTCAATAGCTCACTTGGTAAGCCGTTTCACCTCATCGGGCTCCATGCCGTTTGGCTTGACACAAATTGAGATATTTCTAGTCAGATTTTGCATTTTCTTTTCTATATTCATTTAATCCATTACAACCTTGCGTAGTATTTTCTATTTTAATGATCAAAAAGTTGCTTTTTAATTGTCCAAAAACAACAGTGCTTATTGAGGCTTGGTTTTTTTCATTACCCTGCGTACTATTTTTTTTTTTAATTGGTCAAAAAGTTGCTTTTTTGTTAATTGTCCAAAAACAACATTGCTTATTTTGAATTAGTTTTTTCATTTCAACCATGCGTGCTATTTTTTATTTTATTGGTCAAAAAGTTGCTTTTAAATTTTTAATTGTCCAAAAACATCGGTGCTTATTGAGGCTTTTTTTTTTTTTTACTTGGTTGGAAAAAATTGTTTATTATTATTATTTGAATCATTATGGTGTTTTTTTGAGCAAAAAAAATCATTATGGAGTTTTTCCAGTAACATACGATAGTCATAATGTATATATGCCAAAGGCTTGATGCTCGATGCAATAGATCCTTATTTCTTGTAAGGAAGAAATAAGTTTTTTCCTTCTTCCTCATAGCTTTATCTACCGGTCCTTCAAATCCCGTTCAAAATTATGGTGTTTTTTCGAGCAAAATTGAATGCCCGTCCAAAAACAATTCAAAATTAAATGCATGTCGGTCATATTAAATTGTAGTCAGACATATCAAATGCAGCCCCATCTCTATGTAGTAGGAAATAAGCGTAGGTTTACTGTATCGTTCCAAGTATCACGATGGAAAGCCCTTAGCTTAGACAAAACTTTTTTGGTCATCAAACTAAAATGCTTCGCCGACATTCATGTCCCTCTTCCAGGAGCTTCAAACATACTATGGACGGAAGCCGATTGCATCATTTGACGAAAGTCAAGGCAAGATTCAGTAATTCTCATTGTTGTTCTTCAAGCCTATCTATTATTTTTCAAGAGTCACTGAAAATTAGTTTTTTAGGTCCTCATCACTTATTTGTACAAGTCCTGTCACGCTCTAGGATTTGCATACTTTGTTTGTTTTTCACATGCATTCAAAGATCTCATATCAACAAGTGGATAATCTTTTTTTCCTCCTTCATCCGTTCATTTTCAGTGGATAACTCATATCATGGGGTTTACTAGGAAAGGATCGCTCTTCCGTAATGCTTCAAGCGAACAAAGATATTTTTAGAGAGGAAGGCTTGTGGGTAGAATTACGATTATTGTTATAACTTCATTCTTTTCCCATGTTCTTCAAGTTTGGGCTTAACCTCTCGCTTTGTTCTTTGTGTCCACTCACCCAAAATGGATTTGGAATACCAATGGTGAGATCGGTGAATCGCATAAGTCCGAGTGGACAACATTTTAAATAAAGTGCCGTGTATATGATTTCTACATTTCATTGACTTTAAATCTATTTCCTGAAAGAATGTTCCTACATTTCTAGGGTTTTTTGGAATCCCGATTCAATGAGATGCGTCCATTGAGGTATCCCGTCTATCAATAGTATGGTCCCCGGTATAATAAGAGACAAATGTGAACTTAACGCATTAAAACTCTACTTAGACCTTAGACATTCATTGATGGTTTGGTTGGTGGAATTTATTACTATGAATGAGGCTAAAATGTTTGCCAACAATATTAATATCATTGTTGTGTTTAATGGAGCAAAACCGTGATCTTTTGGCAACAACAACATCGATATGGAAGGATTTTTTCCTTCCTTTCTATGTGTAATGTTTACTGATGAGTTTTTTTACCTTTCAGGATTTTTACCAAATGCACATATGGAAAGATTTTTTTTTTCCCCTTTCATTCTCTGTTTAATATCACCTACTTTCAGCAACTTTTTCCAAAGCTAACTTGTATTCTTCATTGAGAGTTATGTCTCTCTTTCAAAACCTTTGTTATGCATCCGTATGTGTGGCTTGTCAAGTTTCGCTAGTGATTGGTTCGGTTTGTATCGAGCTGAAATTGCATTCATCTTATCAGGAATAAATTACTGCGACTCATTTTGTTGTCCTTTCTTTCATGGAAAATGTCTCTTACATTTGATGATACTTTGGCTTTCCAGGGAAAGCTACCAAAGTCTTCTAATATTTTGCCAAGAGTAATTTTTTTTTATACAATTACGTTCCTCTTTTGCATCATCAATAGTTCAGGTCCTAATATGTTAAAAACATATGTGAATCATGTTGTTTCACATTATTTCTAATATTAAAAGAGTCAAAATTATGCACCATTATGTTTCACATATGCTAATAACATTTTTTTTTCTTCTGTTAATTTCACATAGAAGCTCTTGTCCTCTTAGTGGTCCACTGTTTTTTTTTTTTTTTTTTTTTTTTTACATTTGCCAATGCACAGTCACTTAAGTTTACGTTTTCAGCCTGATCGCTATGTAAGTACATTATTCGAGAGGTGACCATACTTAATTAGGTATGAATATTTATTGTTTCGCTTGTTAAAAAATAAAGTATACTACCTACCGCTTTTTTATTATTATTACATTTCCCAATTCATAGTCACTTAAGTGTATGCTTTCAAATTTGATTGCTATGTAAGTACATTATCTAGAGGTGTCCATACTTAAGTAGGTATGAATAGTTACTTGTTTCTACTTAAAAATAGTCTCGCTACTACTTTTTTTTTTTTAAAAAAAACATTTGCCAATTCACATTCACTTAAGTGTACGCTTTTCACGATGGTTATGTAAGTATATTAGCCAGAGGTGACCATGCTTAAGTAGGTATGAATAGTTATTGTTTCTGCTTCTTAAAAAAATATAGTCTACTAACTACTGCTTTTTCCTTCTTTTTAAAACATTTGTCAATGCACACATACTTAAGCGTGTGCTTTCAAATTCATTGCTATGTAAGTACATTATCCAGAGTGGACCATGCTTAAGTTGGTATCAATAGTTACTGGTTCTGCTTCTTAAAAAAAAAGAAGTCTACTACCTACTGCTTAGACTTCTTTTTTTTTAAAAAAAAAACTTTGCCAATGCACAGTTACTTAAGTGTGCGCTTTCAGCATGCTTGCTATGTAAGTACATTATAGCCAAAGGTGACCATGCTTAAGTAGGTATTAATAGTTAATGTTTCTGCTTCTTAAAAAAATATAGTCTACTAACTACTTTTTTTTTTTAAAAAAAACATTTGCCAATGCACAGTCACTTAAGTGTGCGCTTTCAGTGAAACGACCTCCATTTTAACTTAACATAATCACTGATTAAGGGTTTGCTCAATAACTTAATAGTGCTTCAACGTTCGTCAAGTTATCCAAAATAAACCAGAGTATGCAGAATGAGCCCTAACGTGGCAATATACAACCATCCAACATATACCAAAAGATGGAAGCACTCTTTTGTCGTAACAAGTAGCCTCGGCTTCCGAAGTCTTCCCTGATGGACCCGTACGGGAACTATCACCTGAAAAATGTGGGTAACCATCAATCCAACTCATTACGAATACTAATATGTGCTAGTGAGGTGCCAAGTGAAACAATTTATATAACAAAATATTTTAAAAAATATTATTTACCAAAATCCACATCACAAAATTATATACCATAAATTAGGTATTACAATTTTTCATTAACACAATTCCCAATATGCCTCCCACCAATCCAACCGAACCGCCTTATTTCCTCCGACTAGACCCATGGGCTAAGTTACATCCATGTTACCTGTTACTCAAAAGCTCACCGGTCATATGATGAGGACCGGCCAAAATCCTCGTAGCACATGTCCTGCATCATGGGTCTTTCCCCCTCATTGAACTATCGGGTGTCGTAAGCCCTCATCAACTAGCGCGCCCTCATTGAACAAGCGGATACAATAGAAAGCCAACCATCGTGCACCAACGGAGGCCTCACCACGTGCGGAATAAATTACTCCATTTCTTCCCAATTCAACCCTTTCCATAATTATCATAATAAATAACTCAATAAGAATTTTGTAAGATTTTCACATTATGCAAATATCTCATATCTCGAAATCATACGGTCCCCACAAGGCAATTTTCTATTAAGATATTTATAATCATTTCACAAAATACTCACAAACAACATACCAATATACATAACAAGTGGAAAGTGGTTACCTCTCGCCAAAGCTAATTACTATCACACCGTTCCTAATCCAAGAGCTCAATACACACCAAAAATCGATCTACCACAACCAATTTACTAACCATTAATAACTCTTCTAAACTCTACATAAAATTATAACTTATAATTTAATAAAATTAAAAATATACAAATTTTTAATAATAAATTTGGAATGTTTGAAGTGGGCAAATTATGACGAGATTGAAAAATTAAGGAGACTATTAATTCTCTTCATGTTTAATAATACCCTATTATATTTGTTAGTAATTAATAATACCCATATTTATTTATTATTAATTTCTAACTCCCTTTTTAATTTATTTCCTTTTTTTATATAATAATTATCTATTTTATTGTTATTTATTTATTCTATTTTATTACTTTTTTTTTATTTCCTAATAACAATAATAATAACAATTATTTACTTATTATTATCATTTATTTTTATTATTTCTCTACAAGTATTTTAAACTCTCGAGCTTATTTCAATACAAATTAGGAGTTTAAATAAATATTAACACCATAAAAAATAAATTTTATATCATATATATACATATTTGTAAATAATATTTAAAATGAAATAATATAGGAATGAGTTAGATTAGATTCTATTTTATAGGAATAAGTTGGATCTGATTATATCTTTTTGATTTCATGATATTGTATCATCAACATAACTTCCAATATATATTACCCTATTATTTTCCTTTCCTTTTCTCTTTTATAAGTACACAGCATTTTATATTAGTAAGTGTATGTATATATATAGCGCGTATGCATGACAGCAAGCAAAATCCATTTATTCCTCTTTATGCAGAATATATATATTTATATACACTCAAAACACAACACTAATATATATATCCAGTGCTATAAGTAAATATATAAGCATATTCTTTCTTATTCCTTTCTAAACTAGTGCCATATATGTATATACATATACTTTCAAGGTTTTCTATTTCCCTTCCAAGTTCTGCAACACACACGTATCACGTATGTATATTATATATAGATATATATATATATATATTTATTTAACAGCAACGTTCTCATTCTTCTCTGTATATACAACAACCTTTTTCTTTATATCATTAAGGTTCATAGCATTTAAGCTCTCTCTCTCTCTCTATATATATATCTATATGCCATGCCTGTTCCTTTTTAAATCAGTGACATAAGAATAAAGCAGCCCCTGTTTTCCATTAGTCTAGTATATCAACTTAGAACTTTATTTCCTATAGCTTTCTACCCGCCACTTGCGTTGGAACATAACAGAAACCAAAGGGAAAAGAAACACGATGACTTACCTCAGGTTGCTAGTCTACACGTTGTGATCCTCGCTGAAACTGAACCCCCTGTTTTTTTTTTTTCGTTGCAAGACGCAGAGAAAGAAGACTACAGTAAACTCTCTCCCCCTCTCTCTGGTCTCACGTTCTCATCTCTCTATCTTGGTTCTCACTCTCAACTAGAACTTTGACTGAGCAAAGTGATGGCTTGGAAGACGCAGAGCAATGGTGATATACATTTATAGAGTAGCTGGCGGGTCTGGTCCGAGAAGAAAAAGAAACAGACCTAAGGGCAATAGTTAACGTGTCTGGCGTGGTTGAGGGCTCGAGACAACTGGAAGAGTATGGTCCTGATGACGCGATGGTATGGTGTGTTGCTCTGAAAAATCTCTCGCTGACGCCGTGATTGACGCTGTGACTCTGCTCACTTAACGTGTTTTGGCTAAATATGAGAAACAGGTATGCTTCTGCTGCTGTGCGTTTCGGGTTGCTGAGATGGGAAGTATAAGAATATGTTTAAATAGAATAATGGATTTGGATTTATGGGCCGTGTGGGTTAGATGGACAGTAACGGTTTGGGGTTGGTTTGGTTTTGTTGTTCTCAGGTGCTGGGCCAAGAGAGTAGCGGGTTGAAGAAGAATAAATATTGAAAGGAGTGTGGGGGCTGGGAGTATTTAGCTATTGTTGCGTTTTGGCTATCACATGACTATATCCACATATGGTGCTCCTCACGTGTTGCCTAATGGAATTAGGATAACTTCAAGTAGTTTATTTGGGTTTTATTCTAGACTTTATCTCTCGTAATTATTTCCTTATCTATTTATTTATTTATTTTACGAAAAGAAAGAAAGAAAGAAAAATATTACAAGGAAAAATGAATTCATAATTTTCCAAATAATTAATTTGAACTTTTGGCCAAATTTCACCGTTTAATTCTCATGTATTATTTTCTAAAATTTTAGTCATAATTCATTCCTTATTTGATTTTTTTCCCAAAATAAATTAAGGGAAAAATAAACCTAAATCCCAGTAATTATCCTCATAATTATTTTAAGCCAAAATTTCAAAAATTAAATTTCTATATAATATTTTAAATGTTCAAATCCCAAAATTTGGGATGTTACATTCAAAATTTCGATGGTAATGTAAGTACATTATCCAAAGGTGACCATGCTTAAGTAGGTATAAATAGTTACTGTTTCTACTTCTTACAAAAATATAGTCCACTAACTGTTGCTTTTTTTAAAAAAATTATTTACATTTGCCAGAGGTCCCTGCTCGAGAGGTCCTAGCATCATATGCGTTGCTCTGCCGTAGACCATGCTGGGTAAGGCGCCTATCCCCAGACCCCTACAGTGTCCAGGGTGCTCAATTGGGTCCATAGCGCTTTCAAAGGCGCAGTGATCCACAACACCCCCGGGACTCCATCATCTAAGACTTTCAATCGGTTGTCCGTGGCCTCATTCTATGGAACTACTACACATAGCCCCGGCCTAGCTTGTTTAGAGCAGACCACGTCTTACCTCTTGGTGGCGATATTCCCCCGGTCATCTATACAATTGATCACGAATTTTAATTAAATATAATTATTTCACATTTGAACCATTATAATTAAAATATTAACTTATTAAACTAACTCATTACTTTGGACTTGCACCTTAAACCCGGCCGCCCGCAAAGACGATCGTTGTGGGTGATCCCGGTCCCTAGCCTTCTCCTCGCAAGGAACCGCTCCGCCTCGGTCAAGGGAAAATTGATATTAAATTCCCCTTGATCATCATAGTCGCTCACACTAATATCAGACACCTTTTACTGAATAGACACCTTTGGTAAGGTCGCTTGTTGTGGTGCTGTGGGGACATGTCAACCTTTAGGGTGCTCTCTACACTACTGCACCCCCATAGTAGAGGTCCTCTAGGGGGACACTCATCTACCACCTTCCCTTTCCCCCGGTCTCTCTTGGAAGACATTAAACTACATTTATTCACTTCCCATATTAATGAATTTTTTTTAATAAGAAAATAAATACAAATATAATTTTTGGGATAAGAGTCTTGTTTGCCCCGGAAGTTTTAGCTGAGGAGCACTGGGTGGACGAAAGTTTTTTTTGGACCAAAATTGCCACGGAAGTTAACAAAATGTAGCAATTTTGCCCCTCCATTAATTTTGACCGTTAAGTTTAACTGAGTGCACACGTGGCATGCCACCTCATCAATCAAATAAGAGTTAAGTATCATTTTTGCCCCGTAAGTCTTCACTGAGGAGCAATTTTGCCAGTTTACAAACGTAGCAATTTTGCCCTTCCGTCCCCCAATGTTAAATTTGACTATTAAATCAATCAAAGAACACACATGTCATGCCTTGAAAAGGTTGAACTTGAAGTCAAAGAGGGAGATCCTTGAGTCGTTGAGGTCAAGGCGGCCAGAATTTATGAAGCCAAACTGGTCAAAGGGACTGAAAGGTCTGTCGCAAAACCCAGAGGAAGCATCACTTATGATCTGAGAAAATGAAACGCAAAACGAGAAATGAATTGTCCCAAAAATTGGTTCAGTAAGACAAATCAATAGTGATGGTATTTACCTTTGTATAGATTGATCTAGGCCACCCACCCTATCGGACAAATCAATAATGAATTGTTCCAAAAATTGGTCCAAGAAGCATCACTTAAAATCATTGAATTTTTAGGAGCATCATAGATTTACCTTGTGCGATAGGGTGGGTGGCTTAGATCGCCTATACAAAGGTAAATACTATCACTATTGATTTGTCTTACTCGAACCAATTTTTAGGACAATTCATTTCTCGTTTATGCGTTTCATTTTCTTAGATCATAAGTGATGCTTCCTTTGGGTTTTGCGATAGACCTTTCAAATTTGACCGCTTTTGGCTTCATAAATTCCCGCCTTGACCTCAACGACTCAAGGATCTCCTCTTTGTCTTCAAGTTTGACCTTTCAAGGCATGACACGTGTGTTCTTTGATTGATTTAATAGTCAAATTTAACATTGGGAGACAGAAGGGCAAAATTGCTACGTTTTATAAACTTCTGGGGCAAAATTGCTCCTCAGTGAAGACTTTCAGGGCACAAATGATACTTAATTTTTATTTGATTGATGAGGTGGCATGCCATGTATGCACTCGCTTAAACTTAATGGTCAAAATTAACGGAGGGGCAAAATTGCTACATTTTGTTAACTTCGTGGCAATTTTGGTACAAAAAAAACTTCTATCCACTTAGTGCTTCTCAACCAAAACTTTCGGGGCAAATAAGATTCTTTATCCCTATAATTTATTTATAATCTCTTAATCAATTAAAACTAAATTACAAATCACACCTAACCAATTAATAATAATAAAAACAACAACAACAACAACCAACATATAAAAAATAGTCTAAAACAAATTAAAAAATTAATAAAAAAACAACATGACAAATGGCAAAATAGGCTTAGAAACTCATAAATATTACAAAAATATATTTAAATAAAAATAAAATTACTATAAACAAATATATTCAGCTCAAAAACAAAATGAAATAAGTAACTTTACTAATCTCAAGTGCCTAAGTCCTTAAATCTTTGAGTAGAACTTCGATCTAATGAAAACTTCTCATAGTGCGTGTGCAAAAAGAATTTGCCAAAAGCGGTAAAATGAGGGTGGAGGCGTTTATATAGTTGCAAAATTTGTAGCAATTCTCTACAAAACCGCTATATCAACAGCCTACAAATCATGAAACCTTACATCGGTCAACGTGACATGACAATTGCTACAAACATGCAACCCTTTACATTCTCGTAGCGGCTTTTACGCCTCAAAAACCGTTCCCAACTCGCTACAAACCTCCAACCTTTTGTCTTTTGTAGCGGTTTAGCCTTTTTAGCCACTACAAATGTGGTGCCAACTTGGGGCCAAAGGGCTCTAAGCCAGCACTACATTTTGTGGTCAAGTTAGTATGACTCAACCGCTACTACATGACCACTACGCGGCGCCAAGCGCCGGTGACCGACACCACATTTTATAGCTATTTTTTTTATCTTTAACCGCTACAAAGTACCATCAGTTACCGGTACGCCATTTAGCGGGAGTCATATCGTTGCAAATTTGTAGCGATTTCCCCTGAAATCTCTACAAATCTTGATATTTGTAGAGGTTTTTTTATAACCGCTACTAAGAGACGTTTTTTTTTGTAGTGGTAGTACTGTACCTCTAGTCCTTAATATAAAATCCAATTGACTTTTTTGGAAAAATTAAAGAAGACAAATAAATTGCTTTAAAGTATTTATATTAACATTTTTATACCAAACTAATTTATCTGACTTATAAACTAATATATAATCAAATGGTATACAACATATGCTATGATTAAGTTACTTATTTTAGCTTCCTTAATCTCTTGAAAGAAAAAAACCAACTGGGTCTTATATTAAAAATCGAGGCGTATGCAAGAGAGCGATTATCGCAAAGCTTGTCAAAATTCCTTTTCTACCATAAAGAGTAAGAATGAGTTAGACGATACTAGAACTGAGATGTTTATACCCTTAAACTTTCCAAGAATTTATGGCCATGGAATTTAAATAGTAACTGTAACGCCCCTAATTCTATGCCCATTATGATGTCCAATTATGTTTCTATATCTCTTATTAATCTAATTAGCGTGTAGTTATCAGAGTGATAACGTTTACAAATCAGAGTGATTCATGACATAGAGCATGAATTAACGTTTGGACGATGAGTAACTAATAACATATGCCCGTATATATCTTTGGTTAATTTTAATCTCTATAGGGATTTACACGTGATACAATTTAAAATTTGGGAATAGTTAGGGTTAATCCTTTTAGAGGATTTTGGTTATATAGTTATCTCATATTAAAGTTAGTCAAATAGTTAGTAAATTACAATCCCAAAATATTAGACTATATTTTTTTTTTCAAATAAATCCCTTCCTTCAAGGTCTTCTTCTACGGCCCTAGCTGCACCACCTTACTTCCTAATCCAGGGGTAATGGTTAATCTCATATTCAAAGTGTAAATTATACATGACAAATATTCCATATATTACAAAATTAAAGAACAACATTCAACAAACGCACCGCAACCAAAATACAATAGCACACATCACATGTAACGTTAATAGCAAAATCACACACAAATGCTAATTACACGTGTCCCGCATACGAATCCTCATCGCTAGGAAAACAAGCATGCATTATTATCATATAAAACAATAATTCACAACAAATTAATAAAGTGCATGACTCCGGCAGACAAACCCGGTCAAGAATCTACTAGACATGAATATACAAGGTATATATAAAAACATAAGGAATAAGAGATTAAGTTACCAACCTTAACATTGCGTAGTTAATAAAATTCCCGTGTTAGAAACTCGTCTTCCGTTAATATCCTAAATTAAAACCATTATAAATATTAATTTCATTTTTACTTTGTAAGGTATTATATTAAATATCATTCTTAAAATATTAAAAGGGTTTTCTTTGTCCCTTAAATCCCTCTTTAATTCATATAGGATAAGTCTTACATTTTTGACTTTATTGTACTTGATTTTTGGACTATTCATTTTTCAAATCCAAATTTCCAACAACTTTGAAAAATCATAATTAAATGCAAACAAATCCAAATGATATGCTCACAAAAGTTGTGGGTCCCTTAACATGTCTATTTTCATGAAAAAAATACTCTCAATAGTTAGAAACTTTCGAATCATTCCCAGAATAATAAAGTTTCTCTCTTGTTCGTATCATATTTCTAGAAACATGAGTCCGCTTAAAAAATCCATATCTTTTTGTAAAAACTCCAAAAATTACCTATGACCTATCAAAATAAGTCTTTTATAGAAATTTTCATGATTTTTAGACATCATTTGATTGGTAAAAAACAATGAACAATCACTATTGTTTAGCTTGCACTTCCAGAAACATAAATCTTTTTCAAAAATCTGTAACTCCTTGCACAGAGCTCCAAAAATTACATATTACCTATCAAAATAAAGTGATTTCTGTCTACTTCATATCTTTAAAGTTTCATGATTTTTGGACATCATTGGATTAGTCAAATATCACGCACAATCACTATTATTCAGATTGTATTTCCAGAATCACAAGTCCTTTTAAAAAATCTATAACTCCTTGTACATAGCTCCAAAAATTACACATTACCTATCAAAAAAAAGCTCTTGGCGTCTAATTTAAATTTGGAAAGTTTCATGACTTTTGGGCATTATTTGATTAGTCAAAAATGACGTACAAGCTAATCGCCTCCCGAAAAAACCAAAAACGGTAGATTTTGCAACTTGTATAACTTTTATCTTTTGCTTCCAAAAATCACTTTCTTTTCCACCTTATTTCCACACTATTTTTTCATTTTAAACACATTGGTAACCTAAAAATCATGAAAATCACTTTGCTTTACCATTTTCTTCCTTATGCCAAAATATAGCATTAAAAGCCAAGAAAACTTCTTTTCATCAGGTCATGATTTTTAGCTTAGGTTCATCTTAGATTTTGGCTTTTTGGACTTTGATCTTGTGGTTTCCTCTTCTGAAACCTTGGCCAATATAACCCTTTAGGGTTTCATGCCTTTTTAAACCGAAGAAAACTAAAGAAAAACCAAGATCAAGCCTTTTACAACAAACCACAAGAAATACGAGAAGATCGCTTAGGATCCTTACCAACTAGCTTTGAGTTTTTGTGGCAATTCCTTCTCCCTTTCAAAGTTTTGGCCTTCTCACTAGGATCACCATGAGAAGAGTGTTTTACCAAAGTTAAAGGCTATTAGAGGAATACGAGAAGATGAACCATCAAACTACTTAGCAACTTACCTTGTTCTTGAAGCTTTTCTCCTCTCTCTATTTTTAGGTCAAGATGAGCTTTTGATCTAAAAGTGGCAAATGAGAGGAGTGTTTTGGTGTATAATGTTAGTTCTCTAAGGGTTTTAATGATCTCCAATAATTGTAAACAAAGCATAAAGTTTTGCTCTCAAATATGTAAAACCCACTGTAAGAGCAAAACTCAAGGTTACTGTTCAAACCTTGAGGTTTGGCCTTACAGAAAAGAACTCCAGGTTTCTGGACTGAGCAAAACTCTAGGTTTCGTCATACAGAGACTTCTCATCGATTTTCTGAAAAATGTAAAAACTCGAGGTTACTGTTCAAACCTCGAGGTTTTGACTTACAGAGAGTCTCCCAAGTTTTGAACATTTTAAAACCTCCAGTTTTGTGAGAAAACCTCCGTGTTTGAGCTAAATGAAGTTTTCTCAAAGTTTTCGAAATTAAGAGAAAACTCGAGTTTTGGGGACAAACCTCGAGGTTTGTCCGCATGAAAAGTATCTATGTTTTTCCAACATACAAAACCTCCAGCTTTATTCTCAAACCTCCGTGTTTCGTTTTGGCGCAAAAACTCAAGATTTTCACATTTAAGAGAAACCTCTAGTTTTGATACAAAACCTCGAGGTTTTGGCATCCAGAGAGGAAACGACTTTTCACTGGTTTTGAAAACCTCCGTGTTTCGGAAAACCTTCGGGTTTGCACTTGGCGCGATTTTGCAAAGTTTCACATTCAAAGTGAAACCTCGAGGTTTCTGATAAAACCTCGAGTATTTTCCAAACAGAAAGGGTGTCACTTTTTGCTATGTTAAAAACCTCCGGTTTTGGTTCAAAACCTCCAGGTTTGATGTTTTGGACTTAGATCACTTTCACTTGCTACGAGTCCAAAACTCGAGGTTTGAAGAACAAACCTCGAGGTTTCTATGCATATTCGAATTTCAAATTCGCGAATTCCTTGAACCTTCTTGTTTGATCTTAATACTTCCAATGATTAATCTCTAATGTTCCTAGATATGTTTAACCACTTTTTTAGTGAGTTTCAGATGAATTAGAGAATGTTTATCGAAGGGTCAAAGATAAAGCAAAAGTGATGTCAGAACATTAAATGCAAAACCCTGAAAGTTGCATACTTTTGGGTAATCCTTCTGCACATGTCTACAAAGGATAAATGTCTACCTACCACATCTAGTAGCTGCTATTCCAACGGACTAATTCACAGAGAAGTCAACCTTGAACTTCTGCACAGCTGGATTAAATGAAGATTAGTGAGAGAAGACACTATAACATCCTACAACAAAAATGGATTATTGATTCAACGGTTATATGAAGAATTACAACGGTCATTTAATGATCTCCGAGTATAAATAGAACAACATTCAAGTCTTCAATAACGAACACATCACCAAAACGTATAGCATTCAAAGTTACGCAACCACATTTGCTTTTCACTTGTATTGTGTCTTTTGACACTTAAAGCTTCGGTGTTTATCAATATCCACTCTTAGAGAGAGTTTCTTTTCGTATATCATTTATTGTAAAGGATCACAAGTCCGGGACTTGGTGATTGGGTTCATTGATTGCAACTTGTAAGAGGAGTAGGTTCTAGTGAGAGAACTACTCTTGAGCACGAGTGTGTAATCAATTGAGATAGTGAAAATCCCAGAGTGCGGGGACTAGACGTAGGTCAAGAGATTGGACCGAACCGGTATAAATCCTTGTGTCTTGCTCTTCTACTCTCATCCTTGTTCATCTCTGTTTTTAGTGTTCAAAAACAGAGGTTTTCTGAAAAAGATTTTTAAAATCCCCAATTCACCCCCTCTTGGTGATTTAGCTCCACTTTCATATAAAAGCATGGTTTAGGAACCCGGACCGGACCGGCCGGTTCAGACCGAAAACCAGTGAACCGGCCGGAAGACTGATCCGAGTTAGGCAAAAACCGGGTTGACTCGGTGACTCCTAGTCAACTTGGCCAACTCGGCCTGAACGGGCCGAGTTGAGGAGTCACCGAGTCAATGAAAAGAGAGAGAGGGAGAAGCAGAAGAAAACAGAGATCTGATTTGCCGACCAAGGAGAGATCGCCGGCGATGAAGGTTGGGGGCGACAGAAGCTATGGATGATGGAGGTTGTGTCTGTGATGGAGGGATGGTTTCGTTGATGAGCGAGAAAGATGAGATCTGATTGTAGTCGGAGAAGACAAATCACAGTGCTCAGCGCTCTTTCTCTCACTTGATCTGGTCGCCTCTTGTGTTCTCAGTAAAATGAATGAAGAAGACGATCTCTCTCCCCCTTCGTTCTAATCATTCGCTTGAGAAGAGAAGATTTGTTAGGCTTATTTTTTAGATTTGCAATGCTCTTCTCTCTCAAACTGTCGGTTTGAGTTTTAACATTAGAAAGAGAAAGTGCAACTTTATCATTTGAGGGGACTTAGGGGCGGTTCGTCAAGCATTGTTGGTCATGAGAGAGAATCTTGTCCGACCATACCTTCAGTTTCCTGACGCCCATTAGCTAGCTTAGGTTCCCAAAGTCTTAGATTTTATTAGATATTGTGTGTACTTGTATATATATAAAAAAAGATATTGTGTACTGCTATTTCTCTATGTAAAGGTAAGGAAATATAAAAAGAATAAATAGGTGGAAATCAATACTATAATATAGCGCATTCTTCCATGTTATCATGATCATTTCACATCATCCTTTATTTTGATTATAAAATATTTGTTATTATTAAAATATAAATATTTTTACCTATTTTAATTAAATTATATTTTCTAATTAGTACGGTCCGACTCCGGTTTGACTCCCGTCGACCCACTAACCCTTAACCCAAGATCCCCACGGCTCAGTGACCGGTCCGGGTTTCGAACCTTGTATAAAAGTTGATGAGCCAATCACTAAGTGTGTCCTTCTTGTCCAAAAGATTCAACCACTCTCGCCAACTCTCTTTGCCTTTGCTTCTTCATCAAGTTGTCTTCATTTCTCCCTCTCCCTTTCACTTGGCCAAAAATGGTGCCTTGTTTGTGCAAGACAATTGTGTCACCTTGATGACATAAACAAGTGCTTAGGTGTCCCCCTTCTAGAACATCTTGCTTCCTATCTTGACATGTGGCACTTTGACTTATTGACTTTTGTTCCAACATGTGCAAGATATTTCAAGACTTCACCTTTCCCTTCCCTCTCTTGGGTCTTCTCAAGGGTTCACAAGTGTTGAATTTATTACTTATTGGTGTAAACCAAGGTTTTGAAACCCGGACTAGCCACTAAACCGGTGGAGTGCCGGGTCAAGGGTCAGTGGTCGACGGTATTAATTAAAAAAATATAATTAAATTAAAATAGGTAATATTATATTTGTTTTTTGTTTTTTAAAAAAGAGATCATTCACGTGACTAAGAGCGAGCATTAAATGGCAGGGTAGGTTTGGTAGGTAAGGTTCAGCTTTACTTCCAGGCTATAGCAGTTGAAGTGTTGAACTATAAGCAAAAGTATAAAATAAGAAAAGCTAATCAATTCCGTCATTCCGAGGTAGATTTTAAACAATTTCACTTGCCTCCTCCCTCTCAGATGACGACCTCCTTCCATCACCAACACAACCTCCATGCCTATAGTTTCCATCGCCTTCAAACTTCATCGCCAGCAACCTCTCCTTATTCACCATCAAGCATCTATTTTTTTTTCATTGACTCGATGAAGACGATCTTTGACGGTAGATGACCGGTAATGGCGGGATCGAGAGTGACCATCAAAGAAATACCAAATGACAAACAAGATCAAGTCCTCCTTCGAACAAGATTTCACGGATGGAGGTGCCTTTTCGCCTTTAGATCTCTCCTCCTTCTCCTTCTATTTCTGGCTTTTTTCTCACCGTCAAGTAGGTGGAGAACGAGTTTCAAACTCTTAGGCCAATTTTTTTTAAACAATACTCGGTCAACTCAGTCGGGTTAGGCCGAGTTAACCCCGGGTTAAATCGGAACCCAGGGTCACCCCTTAACTCGGACCGACTTACCGGCCCGTTCGCCGGTTTCTGGTCTGAACCGGCCGGTCCGGTTTTCAAAACATTGGTGTAAACATATGTTACTAAGATATGTTGTATTTATGCACTAATTTATCTAAGCGACAAACATTCATTTTTCTTGTCAAAATTGACTTAGGAATAATCAATAGATTATTAATGTTACAATAATTATTCAATATTGGCATTTCATTAAATATTGAATTTCAACTTTTTATTGAATATTCGTAATATACGGGATTTTGGTAAAGCATAAATTAGGATGTTACAATAACTCACTGTTTAGCACAAGTAGCTAAGAGGTTGCATATTGGTCATACCTGTTTGGCAAATTTTAAAACCTAGGTTTTGAAAACAAAACTTCGGTTTTGGCAAAAGTTTGCCTAACAACCCTAAAAATGTCCAAAAGCTATTCTCGGCTAAACCATGGTTTTGGGGCCAAAACCTTGGTTTCAAAAAGCTATTTTTTTTCCCAGCTTTTTTCTCTATCCTCTCGCCATCATTAGTATTTTTTTAGTACCCGTTAGTACCCCGAATTTTTTTTTAAAGATTAGTAAGTACTTTGAAATATTTTTTCAAGATCCTAAAATAAATTTTTAAGATCATGAGAAGTATTTTTTAGTGCTAGTCGGATCCTTAAATATCTTTTTAGTATCTCATTAATACCCGAAATATTTTTTCAAGATCGGTCATGTAACACCCTCAAATTTTCTAACAATTATAATAACCTAAAATTGCAATAATTTTCATAAATAATTACTAAAATTCGAAATAACCAAATTTGGGAAATGTTACCGCTGCACTTGTACTGGGACAAGTGCAAGGCTAACATATTACATTAACATAAATCCAAAACTCAAATAAATGTGTTTTATTCGGAGCATAAAAAGAATAAAATAAACTAGCTAGAATTAGTAAATGTTCTTCCTCACTTCTCATTGCTAGCCCCAACCTTGGAACCTGTTTCACTGAAAATCTGCTTCCCCGAAGGATCATCGCAGCCACATAAACACAAACATCAACAAAGCTGATAATCCTAATAAAAACAAAGATGATATAGCTCAAATATATTAATCAAATCAAATATATAATCACATAGTAATTGAATCAAATATCAATTTCAATATTCATCATATCTATATATTCACATCGAATCAAATGTTATTCATTATCTTTTTAAATTTATTTAGACCCGGGAAACCCTGCTAGTCTATTTAGTGGGAAGAGAACCATGGTAGACCCGGATATCCTGCTAGTTTACCTTGTGACCCGGAAACCTACCAGTCACAAATCATCGAATTGGCCATAAAACATTTCTTCCTAGTGTGCACACCTCTTCCCAAAGTTGCTACTAGTGTCCCGGGAAACCCTGCCAGACACCACTTTGGAAAGAACGGATAACATCGATTCACATCACATAATATATCAGAGGCATAAAGCCTAAGGGTTGTGTTTATCACTTTAGGAGGTACCATCCCAAAGCTATCCTCCCACTGTTAAATTATTTTAAATACACATATAATAAATTCCCAAATTATTTCCAATATGTGTTTGAAACACTTGTATTGTGTAACATCCCAATTTTTAAAGCGGATTTTTTTTTCAATCAGAGTAGAGCATTGGAGTGAAAGAGTAAATCGATTCATAACAAACATTAACCATAGTGTAACATTGTAATGATTACATTAATCCTAGAGTTTGAAAGTGAATAACTGAAAGCGGTAAAGATAGATAAGTCTCTGGCTGCACATCTACTGCTGCTTGCCTCGATCTTCAATCCGTATTCCTCCGGATCCTGAAGCTATAGCTGAGATTCAATTCACCGCATTGAATCTCGTAACTGTTTAATCTCAAACCCAAACAATACAAAGATACGGATAACGTATATTCTAGACAATACAACAAGATATCACTACATAAGCATACAGCGATGCATGATCATTGTGCCGACAAAACATAAGCATTACGCAGTATGTAAAGCCCCACGATGGAAAACAACAATAACAGCTTGCACTTTTCACCAGTGCCACGATACCACTCGTGTTCTCAGCGCTAGAAAAAATACGGCGTTAGCATGACTATAACCCGTGTAAAACTGTCTGTATATCGGTCTACGAACGTATCTATCACATATATGCATTTAAGAAGCACAAGATTAGTGTTATCAGACGCGTCCGTACCTTCGTTGACGACGTTAGGTACTTCCGCGAAAAACGTACTTTTTACGGAAAAATGTGAAATGTTCAACGCGGCACGTCGGGCGGCGCGAACGGCAAGCAAATCGAGTTTCGATGCCCTATAGGAGTAATGTCACTTTCATTAGTGATTTGACATCATAACGGCATTTTAGGTAAAAATTACCATTTTGCCCTTCTACCCCTAATTTGGCGGAATTTTGCCGGAACTCGTTACTTTGACCTTATTCCATTTCAAAATTATCCCCACTATGTTTTTACCTCGTCGGCATCTTTCAATGCAAAGAGGCCTAAAAACAAGCATAGGAATATATTCTGAAACTTCCTAGATCAAAACAACAGTTCTACTATAACTACCGAAAGAACTACGGAAATTAAAAGCTAAGGACAGAAGAACTTACTCGGTGCTAAGACACAACTTTGGCATAGCTTCTCTCTCTAAGTTTCGGCCAAGGTAGAGAGAAGAGGAGGTGTGAAGAATGAAGGAGGAGCTCATGCCTTTATATAGGCAAAAATTGTGCCACCTTGGTAATTTTTACATTCCAACTTTTGTAATTTTCCCTTCCTTATAACCATGTAAATTCAAGGTAAAATGGTGTTTAATCCTTGTCCATGGGCTGCCCTAGTCGACATAAGGGGGTGATGTGGCAGCCAACCATTGGTCCAAAAATGGTGACTCATGCTCACTTTATGCTTGGTCCGATAGAATTTCCTCGATCGGTGTCCGTTTCGCGCGATCTTGACGAATCGCGAAATGCTTGATCACAGAGTTTCAAGTTTCTTTCTTTCTCATTAGGAATATCAACTTTAATGAAATTTATGACTCCATTAAGGGTATTCCGTTATCCGAAAGATTTTAGGTCAAACGCCCTCTATTACGTAACGAAATTCGAAAGCGTCAACGTCTAGGTAAAAATCCACTGGTTCGTAATATGATCTCGACCTAAGTCACTAGATACCTAATTTACGGCAACTACTTGTTTCAGTATTGACTCTAAATCCTCTATCTGCATTTACTCTATCTGATCAGTTTTTCGTCTTATTAGAAATTAGGGTTTTCGGTTGCGGAATCGACGTCTGGTAAATTCTTTCTTCGTAGAATTTCACTTGTACTTAATTTGATCGATCTGAAAAGACTTTTACCTCTCGGTTTACCTGTGTAATTTATTTCGACTTTTCCCTTTGGTCTCCATATAAAATTTGACTCACCGCATTATATTATTATTTTATTCTAATTATCATTTTAATTATTTAAACAATTCTTTTTAATTAAAAATATTAAGAATTTCGACCCCTTAATTTTAAAATTCAGTTTTAATTATTTTTCCATTTTAAAAAAATATAATATTTTTTACCAAAAATTCTCGTTTTACCCTTGCCTTCGTTAAGGCTTAATCAGACCTAATTTCTTTGTTTAATGATCTTTTTAGGATCAGGTTTCTTCATATATTTACCAATTTTACAAGATATTGTTATCTTACAAAATTTTATAATTGACATTGTCATTTTATATCCTATGTAAAATATTAACAACGTTTACCCTATCAGGTTACTTTATGGTTCTGAAATGCTTTTTAAACTTTTCTTCAAGTTATTTCCTCTGAAATAATCTATTAAATTCTCATAATTAGAGACAATATTCCCATAATTTTCTCATAATCTTTCAGTATTTATCATAATGTTTTTAGACTGTTTTTATCACTATCATTGCATTTTTAGTCATTCTGTTCATCTGATTTCTCTGTAACTTTTTCGACAATCTACTCGACAATTATAACAATTTTCTATAATAGTTTTAACTCATGAATTTGCTTTATCAAAATATTCATTAATTTCTCTTATCTCAAGAATTCCAGTTTGCTAAAATCCGGTATTACATATTGCAATCAATTCAATTCGTACTTTTACTATATGTTTGAAACATTTGTATTGTAATCATTTCAATTCAATTCGTACTTGTACATATATGTTTGAAACACTTGTATTGTAATCAACACAACATACAATTGTTGTGTTGATACAGCCAACACCAACAACATGCATATATATACAACACATATACAAAATGGATTTTTCAAATTAAACTATAAAATAAATTCTCATGAGTTCCTATAAAGTTGTCATAAGAAATTTCCATAACCATCATTTAAACCCCTGGCTCTACTCATTATCCATTTCATGGGTTCCTATAAGGTTGTCATGAGAATATATAACCGAGATATTGGTTCATTTATTGACGAACAAATATAATCATAATATATTATAGGATAGGATTTTAAGCCAAAGGAAAACGAACATAGAACTCAAAGCAAAACGTACAGGTATTATATATATAAATGATATATATATACATACATACGTACGTACGTACATACATACATACATACATACATACATACATACATACATACATACATACATACATACATACATACATACATACATACATTTCAATCATCAAAACTGAAGACCCGAAGCAACTACGTGCAGTATCTTATATTCAATATTAGGTGACTTTGCAAAAAAAAAAAAAACGAGAAGAAGAAATATAATATATATGTATTCAATCACAAAAATAAAACCGAAGCACTCCTTTAGCAGCGTGCATACTCAATAACTAAGGCTAGTCTAAATCATGCAGAATTATATCATATGAAGGAAATTAAACAACCTTCTCACAGAGGAAGGCATGCGCAAGATCTATGGTACCGAATGAAAATTACGAGAAAGAACGAGACGACAATTTTGGGGATTTAAAAGAATTATGCCATATAGCAATGGATTTCTATTAACTTAGGGATTAGGATTACCTCCTTCATGGGAAATTCCCACGATTTACTCATTAAAATGTATTAATACATTAGTGGTATTAGGATTATCTGGTCTCCGTTTTGCTAACCTCCTAAAAGAATAATTGACACAGAGAAAGAATAGAGGAAGTAGTAGAGGAGGAGAGAAGTATTGAACGTTCGCTAGGGTTAGACGGCTAGACCTCTATGTATAATTTAAAATTAGGGTTTAGCTATGGGCTAGGCTCTTTAACTATTGCTAGTAAATAAATTATAAAACAATACAAACATTATTAAATTCTAAATTTTTATTATTACTACATTATTGTTGTTATTATTATTATTATCATTATTATTAATAATAATCGAGGTATTACAAGTCATTACTTTGAAATATTTTTCCAACATCTTAAAATAAATTTTCAAGATCATGCGCCTCTTTTTCGCATTGGTAAATACCCTTAAGTATCTTTTTTAATTCCCATCAAGTACCTCTCGCAATATTTTCAAGATCCTAAAATAAATTTTCAAGATCATGAAGTATTTTTTAGTATCGGTCAAGACATTCTTAAGTACCTTTTTAGTTCTCGTTAGTACCCAAAAATATTTTTTCAAGATCATTCAAACACCTTAAAATATTTTTTCAAGATCCTAAAATAAATTTTCAAGATCATGAAGTATTTTTTCAAGTACTAGTCAAGTACCCTTAAGTATTTTTTTTAGTTCCCGTTAGTACCTGAAATATTTTTTCAAGATCAGTCAGTACTTTGAAATATTTTTTCAAGATCATAAAATAAAATTTCAAGATAATGAAGTATTTTTTCAGTACCAGTTTGCACCCTGATGTATTTTAATTTTGTACACAAATTTATGTAAATTTTTGTAATTATTATGAAATTTAATGTTAAAAATATTTAAAATACAACCTTATCCTTTATATGCAATCACACCAAAAGCTAATGTCCTCCTTTTTGGTAAATTTGACCCCGAAAAAAGCTATTTTGATAACAATATTCAAACACGATTATTTTATCAAAATCACTTTGTTCAATAATCTATTCTAAAAACCTATTCCAAAAGGGGGATACCTCGTAAATCCCAATAAACATTCTTCAAAAGTTAAATCCAAACAGGCCCTACTATTAGATTAGGGATAAAGGCTGTATGGACTAAGAAGAAGATGATTTGTGTCTTGAATCCCAGCAATTTGAGGAAGATGAGTGATCTACTATCTTGTGGTGTTGGAAACGATTCTTTTGTTTCTAAAACTTGTTCTAAAAACTCATCTATAGAAATGTCCTAAGAACATAAAAATAGATAATAAAATCAAACAAAACAAACCTCATAAATTTCTGGTTAAACAGTCATCAACAGTTACGTAACAGTATACCTTATCATTATTTTATTTATTTTTTTAAAAAAAAAGAGAAAGAAAAAGTGTCATCTTATATGACTTGTCAATTCCATATTATGAACATTTCCATATTTATCATCATTTACACTATAAATAAATAATACATAGTGAAAAAACACTGATATTTATTACCTAGATAATTAACAAGCATGGAATTGATTTCGTTTAGACTAATTTTTACCACACTAAAATACCTCCAAAAGGTAATCACGTTCCAGTGCACGACCGTGCACTGAATGTGTGTACATTTTTCAGTAAAAGTTTGAACATTAGTTCACTGTTTTTTTCTTTTAACCACGAAAATATTAGTTCTCTGTTACATCTAACATTTATCAGATCAATATATGGATGATGTTACATTAGTATTTCCTTATCCGAAAAAAATATCAAATTAATATATTTGAAAATAGTATAACTATTACCAAAAAGCTTCAGTGGTTATATGAATGACCACTTAAACACGAAGTCTTAACTTTAAATTTATATCAATGCTCAAATTTAACCCAATAATATATTAAATCTTAGCTAATTGTATAAATAAAAGAAAAAAAAATAGCATAACCATCATATAGTTTGGTAGCTACCATTTCCTCTTGTCCTAGATATAAAAACTAGTAAAAAGTTTAATTTAGTTCTAAAAACAAGACATCAATCTATCTACTTTCTTTCTACCAAATTTGTAATTATGTTTTCAAACTCTCCCTATTGATTTTTTTTTTTATCAAAAAGCTAATTATATTAATACTAAAACAGGTACAATATCTGGATACAAGTAAAGCCAGATCCAGAACAACAAAATACATCCAAGACAAAAACAACAACAAAAATAGCCAAATCACCGTACATAAAATATTTAGCAGTAGAAGTAGAATCATAAACAAAGCAAAGATCCTCAATATCCGGGGTTAGAAGTGACAACGAAGAAGGTGATGGTTGTAAAACCCACTTAAACGGGCACACCTCCTTATAAGGATTAGCTGCAACGAGAGCAGCTATACAGGTACCCCATATTGGGGTAAAGAACAAAAAAAACCCAACCTCGGATGTAAGAAGACCTATGATGTCCGACGAAATCTTCTCGCTCCTCGTCGAATCGATCCGGTGACCATGGCCACACAACAAGCAATGCCTCTTTAGATCTACCCCCGAGAACGCAGATCCGAACTACCAAGGAGAATCGGATCTTATAACGTTCATACAACCGTCCATCCAAGAGGATATGCACGCGAGATCTTATAGATCTCGCTTATTACAAGAGACAAAAACACCACCGAGACAACCCAGTATCACAGAAAAGTAATAAAAAACAGATAAATCTCACCTCCATAGATCAGATCTGGAGAGGAGAGGAAAGGGCTCGCCACAAGGACGAGAGAAAGCCACGTCTGACAGAACTCTGAGGGAGAGGACCATAGATCAAGGATCTGGACTCCAAAACACCTGGACCGCAGATCAAAGATATGGACTCGCAACAACCACTCGGACTCGTACGTGGCACAAAGGTGGTGGTCGCCGGCTTGTGTGGAAGGCACAAGCCGCGGCGAGGGAGCATGCGATGAAGAAGATGAAGTGCGGGGAGGAGGAGAGAAGAGAGGAGAGAGATCCGTTTTCAAAGGTTGATTAAACTCTCCCTATTGATAACTAACCCATATTATTTTTAAAATTATAACTAACTTAAGTATAATTTTTTTTCAATAATTTGATTTCTTTAGTCTTTACAAATTATTATCTTGCTCATATATTTAGGCGATTTAGGATAAAAGCAAGTAACAATTAATGATATTGCATCGAAGGTTAGTGTGTGACAACTGACAATGAGTCACCTAATTGATCTCGTATATTTCTTCTTAATTCTGAAGAACGGGAAAATAAAAGCACGCTTATTCTTTTGCGATAACTTGAGAGTTAATTTGGAAATTTGACAATCGAATTCAGATTAAAATTAAGGGAAAATCGTTAAGATAATGTGTTTCGTTTATTGAATTTGAGACTTTGATTGGGTGAGTGAGAATCCGGTACGTAGAAAGAAAAATTAAAATTTTCATGCTAAGAAATAAAACAGTAGTTTTTCTAGGGGGGCAAATACGAGACGTATAGTTATGTGTAATTAGTTTCATACTCCGTAGGACAGTTACAACATGTATCACGTCTATTAACAAATTCAAATTTCCCCTAAACCCCATATAAGTTTGACTTTTTTCCCCTTTTATCCTTATTGTTCACAATTTTTCCCTTTATATATATATAAGACTTCAATTCACTTTATTTATCAAATTTATATTTATTTCTCAAACTCTCCATATTAATTACATATATTATATTTGACCAAAAAAAATACATATATAATAAGGTTTTCATCAAATGTTGGTTTCTGATTAAATAATTGAAGGTCACTTTAGTGAAATCAACACACATTTTTATAAATAAATAACTTAAGTAACTATCATTTTTTAAAAAAATATTTTTTGCCAACAATATAATTTCTTTAATATTTGGCAATTAGCTAGTTATTTAGCTTCTATACTTAGGATTAGATAGAGTATCAATCAATGATATTGCATCACAAATTAGTGTGTGGCAAAGAGTCAGCTAATTGATCTCCGATCCTATATTTCTTCTTGTTTTCAAAGAGGGTTTAAAAACAAAAACAAAAAAAAAAAAAAAAACCACATACACACACTCTTTTATGCTTTTGCGATTACTTAGCTTGAAAGTTAATTTGTAAATTATCGAATTCAGATAAAATTTATCAGTTACGGGAAAAATCGTTAAATATATCTGGGGGCAAAAATATGAGATATATACAGTTATGTGTAAGTTACATACTCCTACTAATATACAACGTAAAGCACTTTTAATATGTATCACCTATATTAAAAAAAGTTCAATATTTTTTCTAAATCCATTATAAATTTGACAATTTTTTCCTTACCCTTGCGCACAACTAGTATCCACAATTTCTCATACATAATTACTCATTCTCATCAACCAACACAGGGATAAAAATGGGAACCTATTTCATATTACTAGAAAATGTCCTAGATTTTGAACCAACAATATATAGCTTGTAGAAAATATCCTACATTGTAATGTAGATCGTAAATTTTTTGCATGAAGTATAGGATATTATTTAGAAGTTAGAATCATCAATCTATTCAATTCCAAGCTGTTTCCAGATTTCTGGTTTACACTGTAATAATATTTCTGACAATAAAAAAAATTAACTAACGCAATTAACGAAGATGATTGGATTCATTTAGACGAGTTTTCATTGGGACGCGCTTTTATTCTCTCGAAAAAAAGGTAAGAAATTAAGCTGCCAACCCAAATCCCATAGATCAAGGAACATTATCCTCAAACTCGATTTTTGATAATTTCTCGGAACTTTATTACATCCCTAAACAAATTTTTACAAAACTTTCCTATCTCATACACACATTATCTCAACACAGTGCAAGCCTAAAGAAACCCTAAGAGACCAATTATGTATATATATGAGTTATCTTCAGCATTATAATATTCCAAGCTAGAATGATTTCTTTGTTTGCTTGAGCTTTTTTTTTCTTCCATGGACAACCAGCTAGTTCTGTGTAAGCACTGCACTAGATGCTTCAACTCTCCAAGGGGCCTTAGAAGTCACATGAAAATGCACAAGAAGAAGCAACTGAGTGGGGGTGGTGGTGTGACTTCTTCATCTTCGTCTTCTAACCCGCCTAAAGACGAAGCCAGTGGAGTTCTGACGGCAGAGATGATGGCCCTCGTGGAACTGCCTTTGGCATTGCAAATTATTGACCCTTCATCACTAAATTATAATGAAGCAGAAGATCCTTGTGTTCAAGGATCACAACGAAAGGGTGGTGTGGCGGCTTCTTCTTCTTCTTCGTCTTCTAACCCTAAAGATGAAGCCGGAGTTCTGACCAAGCCGACTACGATGGAGATGATAGTCCACGTGGATCCACAACCTTTGAGATTGCAGAAGGCCATTGTGCCTTCTTCATCGCCTCGTCATTATGAAGCAGAAGGTCGTCGCCGTCGTGGTCAAGGATCACAACAACAAAGGCGTGAATACGTATGTGTTGACTGTAGCATGAGCTTTAACTCTCACTACGCACTTGGAGGTCACAGGAGTAGCAAGCACAGCCGTAAGAGATTACAACAACAGACATTATTGTTGCCGCCGGCGGCACCAAATAATAATAATCAAGTATGCCTTCTTCTTCGTAGAAGTCAGAGACTGAGGCTATTTGGCGTTAATCTTGATGTGGTGCCAGCAGCATCTTCTTCATGAATGAATTTCGTTTTACTAATATTTATTTTGTCTTGAAAGTTTTCTTATGAGAGCTGTGCATATCCACAAGTTTTCGTTAGTTCATGCTCTCTCTCTATATATATATAATATTCTTTTTTTAGGTTTTAAGGCATTGCAGTTTTTTTTAATCTGTGGTTCTAGGATGTTCTTTGAGCTTCACTTCAATTCATTATTATATATGTACTGTTTTCCTTTCCAGTACTGCTTTTAGGAAGTAATAATAATAATTGCTTTGGCAAATTCTTTGTTTTGCTTCAGTTCTTAATATTGTTTATCATGGTGTATGAGTGTTCTATTTTGAGGACACGCGTACTTAAAATATAAGAAAATATTCATTTGGATCAGCAGCATAGGCTTTTTGGTTATGTAAAGCATTATCACAGTGGCGATATAAAAAAGATTTCAATGTTTTCGTTAAATTGTTGTTCTCTTATTGAGATACGAGAAACAATGAGGAAGAAATTAGTTTAATTAGGATATTATAAAATACCAAGATAAAAAAGAAAAGTTGTATTGATATAAAAGTGGCAATTTATATTGATTCACTGATTTCAATTTATTAAAATTTAAAACTTACAGTAATTTCTATGTAGTAGAAATTTTACCTATACATCCCCAATGGATATCTTTTACTCTTTTTCCTTGAGGCAAAGTGCAAGCAAGAACTAACTCGAGAGGATGTAAACAGCACTAAAAGTTCATCTCTCATCAAGTGTTGAACTGATGGAATGGAAACAATTAATACTCATGTTAGTATAATTCAAATTAATCCAAATTTGAATCAAAAGTTGCTAAATCGATCTAGGTTTTACTTTTTGGCCAAAATAAAATAGCTAAATCGATCAGGTTCAACATCTATCAAGTGCATGTTTTGTTTAGCGGCGACAACTCTGATAAGTTCGTTTGAGCATGTAAAGGTGGTTATAAAATCCATTTATCCTGTTTAGGTAAGCTTTATAAAATATTGATTAACTGTGATTTCACCCTTGAGTATAACATATTTGGTTCAGTGCAAATGGGACGACGGAATAGGAAATGAGCATTTTCAAAGTGGCAGCGGCTATTTGGTTCAAATATTCTGTTGGAAAAGATTTTCCCACATATCTCCCCAATTTTCAATCAGATAAATGAAAATGGGTTCCCTCTAAAAATGACAATTCACCATCTCCTTCACAACCCAACTCATTCCCATCATAGTAAACTGAGTATATGTGTGTAGCTTTCAAAAGCATTTCTCATGACTACTATTTCATACACATAATTTCATCACAACCATCACAATAATAACAATTCTCAATCATAATCTCAAATCATACATACAAGTTGGAAAATACATCGCTTCACCAAACTAATTTCATATTCAAACATACACGTGATTTTCTAAAACACATACAAGTAGTTTAGATGAAAGTAAAGTTTATGAAATACTTTACAACAAAAAAACAAACATATAAAATTAATTAACCTTGGTTACCTCAACTTTAAGCTCAACTTTAACTTGAGGGGCAAAAGCACGAACAATCATTAGTCATAAGAAAGCTCTATAATTATCACTTGTATATACCAATCAATCGCAAGCAATAATAAAAAAAAAAAGTTATACAATTCAACTCTCAAGAACTCAATTTCCTCAACAATCATTATCCTCAACACCCTAATTTTCTTAACAATCCTTACTTCAACAATCCAAGGTCATAAATTACTTTCATGAGCCCAAATCACTCATTAAAATCCTTAGATAACCTCTACACCATCTCTCACATCAATCACGCAATTTCACAAGTTAAGTTTAATACACCCATAGTCATAAAATATCAATATCAACATCCTAGACCCATTAAATCTTTTTTCTACCTTATATGAGTGTAACACAATTATTAAACAACTCTTCAAACCTCACACAATCAAAATCATATCAAACTCTAACTCAAATATCAAATCCTAACTTATAATTTCAAATAACTCAAAATCTAATAAAACTAAACCAATGAAAATTTCAATAATATACCTCTAATAATCCAAATAAATTGTTTAACCCAAATTTAATTGGCAAAAACGTCCTTAAAAAATATTTTATGATATGTTTTTACAAGAAATTAATTATAAAATCATAAAATGACCAAATCATAAATCTAAACTGATTAAAATTAGATGTTAGCCTTCCTCTACATATCTACAATCATCTATTATCAAAGCTTGAAACTCTCACAAAATCCTAACCCAAAATTTACTCTAATCAGTACAACATTACCATCAATAGAAAGAGAAAAACATGGAACAACTTTTATGAATGGAGTTTGTTGAAAAGAAGTTAGCTTAGTTATCTAAATGATTTTATAAGCTTGCCTTAAATCGAAACCATGGAGAAATAGTGCGGAAACGCGTGCGAGCTCTCCGAGATAGGGAAACATGATTTTTGAAATGACAATTGATTGTGGGGTTATATAATACGGATTTTGCTTTCCTCCTATACCCCTTATCATCATTTTCCCTCCTTTTTACTTTTTTTTTTTCGTTGGATCTTAAGATCTCAACGGTTTAGATTTATCATCTATTTTCCCCTTTTCCCTTATAATAATATTTTTATCATATGATAAATCTGGACCGTTGAGATTTTAATCCAACGGTAGAAAAGGAAAAAGAATGGGAATGAATATAGGGGGAAAGCTAAGTCCATATAATACCCCCCACCCACGTGACTACATTAAGGGGTCACGTGCCCCTTAAAGTATATAATATATAACTATTTGTTATTTTATTCTATTTTTTTCTTCTCATTATTAATATTTTTTTTTCATTTTATTTAATATATTTTTCATTACTTTTTTAAAAATTCCTCTTTCTATTTTTTCCCAACAATTATATACACATACATATAGATATAGATATACATATATAGATATACACACATATACATAAGGGCGGATAGAGGGGGGCTAGGGGTGGCCCCGCCCCTATATTTTTTAAAAAAATATATAAAGAATAATATATATATATATATATATATATATATATATAAAACATATTTGGTCAAACCACGAGGCTTGATGGTTGGTTATAATATCGTCATACCTATATCTTCTCTATATTTGAGCATATAACCCGGTTTGTTACGCTTATATGGTATCGTAGCTATGGATTAATGATAATATATATGAAACCAAAGTTTGATCCCTTTTCTGTTGATATTGTTAAAGGTGTTAGTTCTCTATGTGTTTTGATGATGTCTAACAATTGTAATTCTTGCAAAATAATTTGGTAAAATAACAACTCATGTTGCCAAACAGAAAAATATTTTTACAAGTGTCATAACTCGAGTTTTCATTTAACAACTCGAGTTATGAGTTGTACTTCAAGCCATCCAAGCTTCATCGCGATTTCAAAATTGTGATCATCTGGTATAACTCGAGTTAGTCACAAAATAACTCGAATTGTGGTTATATCAGAAAACTTCAACTGAAACAAGCTTCTGATATAACTCGAGTTATACTGTGTAACTCAAGTTAAGAAACTCAAGTTAGTCTTCATAACTCAAGTGATGATGTTATCAAATGCTTTCTGTATGATAGTCGAATTAGCATAACTTGAGTTAATGAGTGTAACTCGAGTTACTCAACTCAAGTTCATTTCATAACTCCAGAGTTATCCTTCTTGACAAATCTTTACGTATACTCGTGTAACTCAAGTTAACGGCTATAACTCGAGTTAGTTAAAATGTCAAGACTTCTCTGTTATCTACAAATCTGAAGGAACTCGAGTTAGTGACCATAACTCGAGTTGGACAACTCGAGTTAGTACAGACAACTCGAGTTAGTTAAATGTTCAGTTCTTCTCTGTATTGATTCATTCCAAAGGAACTCGAGTTAAGGACTTCAACTCGAGTTGGACAACTCGAGTTAATATACAAAACTCGAGTTATCTTTAATCTGATTTTGAATAATCGTTCTGAACATCTGAAAATTTACTGTTTGATGCTTGGGTACTCTATATAATTGATTATCACTACTTCTAACCAAGTTTAAATAGTTTATTAGTGTATTTCAGATATGATTAACATGTTTTAAACTATGAAATCACGAAAAGCAACTTTCCTGTCAGAAGCATTAAATGCTGTTATAGATATCAAAGCTGGAAGAAGAAATAAACCTTTGGATGAACAAAAAGCATTTCGGCTACTTTCTAGACGACATTCCCACTGAGTCTCAACAGACAATTTGAATAAGGAATGTCAACAAGGAATAACGGTCGAATATTGAAGCTTACGAAGAGACTGAGCAAAGGAATTTCAACGGATATATTGATTACTCACAACGGCTCATTAAGTTCTTCTCAACGGTCATCAATGCTATCAAACTATAAATAGAAGAAGCATTCAATGTCTCAAAAACCCGAAACGCTGTGCAATCAATTCAAGTGTTATTCTATTTGTGTTTCACCTACTTCTCATTAATTGTGTACTTCAGTGTTTAATACTTTATCTACTCGTGAGGAGTTTATAAACATTTATTTAGTTACCGGTTATCGCTTGAATCTTAAGGTTGAGGAACATTAAGAGAGGTGTATTAATTACAACTTGTAAGGGGGAGTGGAGTCCGAAAGTGAGAGGATCTTCCTTCGTTTACAGTGTGTGTAATTGCTCTTGAGTGATAGTGGAATCCCTGGTGTTCTGGGGACTGGATGTAGGTCAGTAATTTGGACCGAACCAGTATAAATTCTATGTGTCCAATTTCTCTTACTCCTACTCTGTTTATCCCTGTTCTGCATTCTGCTAACAGAGTACTTAAGCGAGAAATTTTTATATCCCCAATTCACCCCCCCTCTTGGTGATATTCCATCTTTTAAAAGGTTACCTTATTGTGTTTACTTTATTGCATTTTATATTGTTATATATCCATATATATTTATGTGTGTATGTATATATACATACACACACATATATATAGATATATACATACATATATATATAGATATATATATATACATACATACATATATATATATACATGTACATATATAGATATACATATATATATATATGTATGTGTATGTGTATATATATACATGTATGTACATGTATACATACATATATATATATATATACACATATATATATATATATATATATATGGCTCACCCTGCTTGGTTACTAATTTCTTCCGAGCTAGTCAGGGTCCCTTCGTTTCCTTTCTTATGTATTTGAAAAAAAGAATATAATAATAAAGAGATGGGACCCACAACCTTTAATATATCCCAACCTAATTTTTTCATTTTTCCGAAATCCCTTCGTCTTCTTCGAGTGATTCGTACACCACTTTTTTCAACAGCTTTTGATAAATTTTGAGGATCAATGGGGTACTCAAAATCACTTCTTTTTATTATATTTCCTTCATGAAATTTATTATACATGATTTTATCTTTCGGATAATACTACTTTTATGCTGATTAGAGAATATTTTAGGGTTCAAAATTTGGGCAAGTTTTGAATTTTGTTAAAAGATCTTTCTCTGCTATGAAGATAATCAAGAATAGACTATTAGTTCTCATATTTTTTATGATAACAATTATAATGTAATTAAATCTTAATTTTCGATGAAAAATTGAAATTTCAAGTTGCCTCCAGTCAAAAATAATAAATGCCTCAAGTTATATGCTTCAATTTTAAATGTTTTCACTTTGCTACCTCGAGGTAAATGTGTTTTGGCTTAGAGTTAATAAGTGTTGAAAAGATTTGCCTCTAGGTATATTAAATATGCCTTGAGTTATCAAATTCAAATGTTTTTAAATCTTTTTCGCGCGCAGTACCTCGAGTCGGTTATTCATATGCCTCTAGGTTGTTTTTCCTTGATAAAATAATTTTCGAATTTGCCTCTAGTCACTTAATAATTGCCTCAAGGCATTTTCTTTATACCTCCAGGCATCAATTTATTTGATCTAATGGCAAACTCGTTATTATGCTAAAACCAATATGCCTCTAGTCATCCCATAATTGCCTCTAGCCAATTTGACTCAAGGCATTCATTGTTTGACTCAAGGCATCTAATGGCAAACTTGTTATTATATCAAAATCAATTTATGCCTCTAGTCATCCCATAATTGCCTCCGGGCGGTATGACTCTAGGCACCTATTCATGACTCAAGGCAAATTATTCTTTTACCCATTATTTCGGTGCTTTCGTTTTTGCCTCCAGTCAAGTAATACTTGCCTCTAGGCACATGACTCAAGGCATCAAATAATTGACTCAAGGCAAACTGTCTTCTTCTAACTAGCGTCTCTTATATAGTTGCCTCTAGTTAATCAAATCTTGCCTCTAGTCATATGCCTCTAGGCATGCCCTTTTTAACTAGAGTCATATTTCTCTGTTTTTCAAATCTCTGTATCCGGAAAATCTAAATCAACTAATTATGATTCTATTTCTTCAAATCATTACTCATTAATATTCCTAAATGCTTTTAATTAGTTTGCTAAATGAGTTTCAGATGATTAAATCCCGGATCAACAAATTGCCGTAAAGTAGTTTATGTGTCAGAACGCATTAAATGCGCTTTCCATTTCGAGACTCAATCGCAGCAACTATTCCTCTGAGCGATCGAAAGACATTCCTGCTATTCCTATCTCTTATTAAATGCTATCTCACAACGGGCAAAAACAGAAGGAATGAAGAGAATGTTGTGACTGCAAATCCTCATGGATCATTAATGGCGAAAATATTAACTAAGCCTCATATGTCTAACGGCTATATTCAAGAGTCACAACAGTTAATCTTCAAGCTTCACCAACGGTCATTAATTGCAACAACTATAAATACCGAAGTATTGAATTCGCCAACTACCTAAAAACCTTTGTGCATTCAATTCGAATTTATTGCAATCTTCTGTTTCATTAACTTCGCTAATATCTTCAGGATATTTCTGTGTGCTTCAATGTTTATCTTTTATCTACTCGTGAGGAGTTTCTAAACACTTATCTGATTATTTGATTTGTAAAATCTTAAGGTTGTGGGACCTTAAGTGTGGGTGTACAATTACGGCTTGTAATGGGGAGTGAGTCCTAGTGAGAGGATCATCCGAGTACGGTGTGTAATTGTAATTGTCTTTGAAAGATAGTGGAAATCTCGGGTGTTGGGGGAATTTGGACGTAGGTCAAAGAGTTAGACCGAACCAGGATAATCTCTTGTGTCTTTCTATTCTTCTCTTTGTTTACGTCTTTGGTGTTCTTGATTAATTAGTGAAAGAATTTTTGTAATCACCTATTCACCCCTCTAGGTGATATTCCATCTTCATAGACTTTGAAATAGAATGGAAGATCAATTTCCTAATGATTCTTTAATTACATACATTGAAAAAGAAATTGTTTTGAGTTTTAGCATGGATTCAATTATAGATGAGTTTAACAATATGAAAACATGTAGAGTAAGAGTCAAGTGAAATAATTTTAATTTTTATAATATATTTCTTTCAATTTTTTTATAGGTCTCGTATTGTATTTCAAGTACTTTTATTTATGATGTAGCATTTTGTATTTTCGCCCCCTTAGTAAAATTCACAGTTCTCGCTTTGCATATACATATGTATATCTCTATACATATATATATATATATATATATATATATGTATATGTTTACATCTATAAGTATATGAATATGTACACACACACGTACACACATATATATAAAGATTATTATTTCTACATTTTCATTCTATTTCATATATATGTATATCTCTATACATATATATGTATACATCTACCAAATACTCATCCATTAGTGCCTCCACGATCAAGTTTTTGGGAAAACACAAATAAATCAATTAGCATTCATTTCTCCGATTATAAGATAGAAGGAATAACTGAACCAGAGTCTGATGATGAACAGGATAACCCAAACCTTGTCGTTTTAGACTCCACACCTGATCCCTTACAGCTATTATATAATTATTACCTTGACTATGATTGGTCACTTGATTTTCAACAAAGACCTCATCCTGATGATTGTTCTTTCTATGTCCTGTAAGGCTTTATTTTGCATTTCTATTGTTCCTCTATAATGATCATATCCTATTATTAATTGTCTAATTTGACTTGTTACATTTTGTGTATTATCTACTGAGGCTACTTGTAACATCCCATTTGAAAACGGCGGATTTTTTTTTTTAAAAAAAACGTTTCCAAATATTTCACGCAGAGTAGTCAGAGTAGAGCATTGGAGCGAGTAAGTAATTTACATTACATTCAAAATATGGACCATAGTGTAAATGTATTGGATTACGGTCATCCGAATTCTCAAAAGTTAAAGGAACTTAAAGAAAACGGAAAATAACGTAGACACGTCTTGGCCTACTCAGTGCTTGCCTCGATCTCCATGCATCGGTCCTCTTGACCCGATGCTACAGCCGAGATCCATTCCACATATGGATCTCGGGTAACGGTTAACCTTATGCTCAAATAAAACAAGATATCGTACAACGGATATTCATTTCGATACGGCATATCATCACAAAAGCAAACGGCGGATGTATGATCAATAACATGGACGAACATAAGCACAAAGCGTATGTAAAGTCTCTCTCTCGACTAGTTACGCACATATCCGTGCCACGCCACAACGTGTCCTCGCGCTAGGAATAACTCAAACGGCATTACCAATACTATAATCCGTGGGTAAAGGCGTAAGTATCTCGACGATTCTCAGGAGAACCTCGGTCTATGAACGTATCTTTAACGTAAAAGTATATGAGCAGCATAGAGTTAGGGTTACGGTACGCGTCCGTACCTTCGTTGCGGATATCCGGCTCTTAGGCTAAAACGGTACTTTTTGACCCGTACGTAAAAACAAATAAATGCGGCTCAACGGCGGAACGATGGAATTTCGACGACGGTTCGACGTCGAAGTATTCTAATCAGAATAACAACACACTTATGAATATTTGGCAGCATAACGGGCATTTTAGGTGAAAAGACCATTTTGCCCTTCTTGCCCCCTAATGGCGGAATTTCGCGAACTTCGTTACTTTGACCGTATTCCATTTCAAAATTATCCCCACTATGTTTTTACCTCGTCAGGCATCTTTCAATGCAATGAGGCATAAAAACAAGCATAGGAATATATTCTAAACTTCCTAGATCAAAACAACGGTTCTACTATAACTACCGAAAGAACTACGGAAACTAAAAACTAAGGACGAAGAACTTACTCGGAGCTAAGGCACAATTTTTTCCGAGCTTCTCTCTCTAGAACCTCTCTCTAGGATCTGAATTTTGGTGTGAAGAATGAGAGCAAGAGAGCTTGCTATTTATAGAGAAAAATAGGGACAAGGTGGGAATTTCCAAAAAGTCTTCGAAAATGATTCGGCCGTTGGATCTAGGGTTTTGTAAGATGGAATCTTGGCCATCCATGGTCTTGGTCGACATCTAGGGCCCAAAAAGTCAAAGAATGAGTTGTCATCCAATGATGACTCTTGCTTTATGGCCTCCGGTCCGATAAAGCTACCGTCGGTGTCCGTTTCGCGCGATTTCGTTCGAAACTCAAAAATCCGGGTATGTAACTTTGAAGATCTTTTCATCCTCTCTCATATTATCTATTTTGATCCTCTTTTTGATCATATCCAGGTATTCTCCGGTGCGTCGAAAGATATTCGGACAAACGCGTCCGTTCTGAAATCACTTAGATAGAACCAACTTCCTCGGACAATAATTCGTTTGAATCGTAAAACGTCCGGTTGTTGTCTAACTTAATCCCGTGTTTGAAAATACGCAATTGTTTCTATAGGTTCTCACTTTGCCTATCGACTCTACTCTATCGATCAGCTTTTCGTCTTATTTGAAATTAGGGTTTTCGGTTGCGGAAACAACGTCGATAAATTCTTTCTTCGTGTAAAAATTCACTTGTTCTTAATTTGATCAGTCGAAAAGACTTTTACCTCTGGTTTACCTGTAGAATTTATTTCCAACTTTTCCCTCGATCATTATAAAGCGACTCACCGCATTATATTATTATTTTATTCTAATTATCATTTTAATTATTTAAACAATTCTTTTTAATTAAAAATACCAATAATTTCGCCCCTTAATTTTAAAATTCAGATTTATTTATTTTTCTATAATTTTTTCCATTTTTTAAAAATATAATATTTTTTACCAAAAATTCCCGTTTACCCTTGCCTTCGTTAGGGCTTAATCGGACCTAATTTCTTCGTTTAGTGATCTTTTTAGGATCAGGTTTCTTCATATATTTATCTTTACTAATTTACAGTATATTGTTATCTTACAAACTTTTATACGATATTGTCATTTTATATCCTATGTAAAATATTAAAAATGTTTTCCCCATCAAGTTACTTTATGGTTACGAAATGCTTTTTAAACTTTTCTTCATATTATTTCCTCTGAAATAATTTATTAAATTCTCATAATTAGGGATAACACTTCCATATTTTTCTCATAATTTTTCATGATCTTTCAAGTATTTATCATAATATTTTTAGACTATTTTTATCACCATTATATCATTTTTAGTCATTCCGTTCATGATTTTCCTGGAACTTTTTTGACAATTTACTCTATAATTATAACAATTTTCTATAACAGTTTTATGTCATGAATTTACTTTATTAAAATATTCATTAATTTTCCTTTATCTCGAGAATTCAGTTGCTAAAATCCGGGTATTACATTTCTCTCCCCTTAAACAAAATTTCGCCCTCGAAATTTAATCTACACTAACTAGACTATGGGCCATAAACTCGGGTACTTCTCCTTCATGTCACTCTCGGTTTCCCAAGTTGCCTCGTTTAATGACAAACCCTTCCGGACCACCTTCACTATCGGTATAGTTTTAGTCCTAAGCCGTTTCTCCCGGTGTTCGAGAATTTGCTCCGGCTCGACTACAAAGGTGTTATCATGCCGTACTTCAACATCATCGTACTCTATGACATGATCTCGGTGCAGGTAGGTATTTCTTCGAGCGTGACACGTGAAAAACATCGTGGAGATTACTCGGTTCGGGGTAACGCTAGTTGATACGCAAGCTGGTCCTCGCTCGGCTAACACTTCAAATGGTCCAACGTAACGCGGACTAAGCTTCTTTCTCTTCAGTGTTCTGCCGACACCGGTTACTGGAGATAATTTCAGAAACACATGGTCTCCGACTTCAAACTTCAACGGTCTTCTCCTCTTATCTGCGCATAGCTCTTCTCTTTGTGTGCAGCAATGAGTCTCTTCTTTATCAGAGCGATTTGCTCGGAGGTCTCTTTTAGCATATCCGGTCCAAGCAACTGCTTTTCAGACGCATCCGTCCAGCATAAAGGCGATTGGCACTTTCGCCCATACAAAGCCTCGAACGGGGCCATTTGTATGCTTGAATGATAACTATTGTTATACGCGAATTCTGTTAGTGAGAGGTGTTCGTCCCAATTTCCTTTGAAATCCGGGGCACGTACTCATGACATATCCTCCAAATACGTACGTATTGTTCTCTCGATTGACCGTCGGTTTGAGGGTGATAAGGCTGAACGAACTTCGGCTTGGTACCCATTCCTTCATGTAGTGCTTGCCAAAGCGGGATTGGAATCGAGTATCCCGATCGGAGATAATACTCTTAGGGACTCCGTGCGGTCTCACGATCTCTTTGATGTAGATTGCGGCCAATCGTTCGGAGAGTAGTGGATGCTAATGGGTATGAAATGTGCCGACTTGGTTAATCGGTCGACGATCACCCAAATGGTATCGTGATGCACGATCTTAGGTAGACCTACCACAAGATCCATGGTCACATTCTCCCATTTCCATTCGCGGTTCCGGTCCTTGCGAGAAGACCGGGGGGTCGCCGGTGCTCAATCTTTACTTTACGGCAAGTTAGACACCCGGCTACGTGCGAGTTACGTCTCTTTTCATTCCGAGCCACCAAACTTCGGCCTTCAAGTTCGGTACATCTTGACCATTCCTGGATGCGAGTGTACTTACTCTTATGAGCCTCATCCGGTATCTTCCGGTTCATCATCAACGGCGGTATGTAAATGCGCCCCTTGTGTCGACCAATCCACTCGATGAAAGGTCGTGGTCTTGGGTTTCACCTTGAGAGATCTTCTCCCGCATGGAGATTGCCCAATCATCTTGTCTCGAGCTTCATCAACTTCATCTCTCGGGTCGTACTCCCTTGACTCACAAAAAGATTTGCAAGGTAGGCGTCACTTGGTGCGTTGAAATTCATGCGAGATTTGGTTTGAAAGATTCGGGTCTACGAAATCTTCAAGTAATTTACTGCTCTTGTATCATCATGTATGACACTTGCACCTTCTTCCCGCTTAGAGCATCTCGCAACGACGTTTGCTTTCCCGGGTGATACTTGATCTCCGGGTTGTAGTCTTTCAGCAATTCCATCCAACGACGTTGCCTCATATTCGGTTCCTTTGATCAAAGAGATACTTCAGGCTCTTGTGGTCACGGTATAGTTCTACGGTCACACCGTATAGGTAATGCCTCCATATCTTCAAAGCGAACACGATGGCGGCAAGCTCCAAATCGTGTGTAGGATAGTTCGACTCGTGCGGCTTCAGCTGACGAGAGGCATAAGCCACCACTCTGCCCAATTGCATTAGGACACAACCCAATCCTTGCCCACTAGCATCACTGTAGACAACATATGTCTCATCAGGATCTGGGATGATCAATACTGGTGCTGTAGTCAACCTCTCCCTCGATCTCGAAAGCTCTCCTCACCGCGATCGTCTCCCCATACAAAGGGTTGATTCTTCCTCGTAAGCTTTGTCAATGGTAGGGCAAGACGCGAGAAATCCCGTATAAATCTGCGGTAATATCCCGCCAGACCTAGAAAACTACGTATCTCTGTCACTGTCTCTGGCCTCTTCCAGTCCAGAACTGCTTCCACCTTGCCTGGGTCAACAGCAACTCCGTCGCTAGATATCACATGGCCCAGAAATCTCACTTCCGCCAGCCAAAATTCGCATTTGCTCAACTTTGCGTAGAGCTGCTTCTCTCTCAGTATGTTTAATACTAAGTGTAGATGTTCTTCATGCTCTTTTCTACTTTTGGAATAGATGAGTATATCGTCAATGAACACCACCACAAATTGGTCCAGGTGTTGTCGGAAGATACGGTTCATGTAATCCATGAATACCGCAGGTGCATTTGTCAATCCGAAAGGCATCACAAGGAATTCATAATGCCCATATCTCGGATTCTCGAAAGCCGTCTTGGAAATATCATCGTCTTTGACTCGCAACGATGATATCCCGAACGTAAATCGATTTTTGAGAATACGGTGGAACCGAGATAATTGATCCAAAAGATCATCAATCCGGGGAAGTGGATATTTGTTCTTGACGGTTACTTTGTTGAGTTCACGATAGTCGATCTGAGTCGGAAACTTCCATCTTTCTTCTTTACGAACAAGACTTTGGGCTCCCCACGGTGATACACTTGGGTCGAGATGAACCCCTTCGTAATAGCTCTTCAAGTTGTTTCTTCAACTCCTGCATCTCATTTGGAGCCATACGATACGGCGCCTTTGAAATTGATCCTGTGCCAGGCATCAATTCAATATTGAACTCTACCTCTCGGATAGGAGGTAACTCAGTGAGATCCTCCGGAAATACATCGGGAAAATCATTCACCACAGGGATATCCTGGAGTGAAAGTTCAGCTTTTGCTTTAACCGAAAAGAACACCATGAAGGCATGGCATCCCCTTTCACGAATCGATCAACTTCGTAGCGGAGAAAAGCTCGTGCTCACATCAACCTTGTCTCCGGGGAATGATATCTTCTTCTTGCCACAATCGATCATTGCACCGTTGGCGGTTAGCCAATTCAAACCGAAAATGACGTCGATACCGTGAAGAGGTAATCGGATAAGGTCTACATTATACTCACGCCCATTCACACTCGCCACGCAGTTTAAACATGCATCTAAAGCTAAGGATTTCACGCCAAGTGGTGTAGATACTACTAAATCATAAGGTAATCTAGAGGCATGCATTCCTAATCGATTTCAACTTGTACCCAGGTATAGAATTTAAACACAAGATCCACTGATCCATTTTCTTCATCGTTATGTTCATCGTTGTCCTCCTACTCAATGACACGATCGCGGTCCGGTTGTAGTAACCAAGAGATATGCATCGGAAACTAAAATTTTCGCGGCAAGTAAGATAACTATTTATCAAACCATAGGGGAAAACGTTAGATTTAGGAAGACAATGATTAGTCTATCGCAGACTTTATCACACTAAATACTACAAACGAACGACACTCGTACTATTTCCCCTCGTTCGGATTTCGTTGATTCGGTCTACTTAGAAACGGTACGGAATTTCGTATCGGGAGTTCCTCTACATGAGTCAAATACGCATGTATCTATCCTTGTTGGTCTCGAGTTTCATCCGGCGTGGCCTAGCTCCACATATAAGCTCGCTAGACGAATAGTCGTCCGTACAAACCGACGATTGTCGAATTATCGAAACGATATCAAATATGAATATGGACGATGGATTTACTAATTCGGGTTAGAATGATGCACCGACGTAGGGGTGGTACACCGGTTCGGGAATGGTATACCGGTCCGTACGGTACACCGACTTAGGGCTATCTCGCACTCATTTTCAAAAATGTGCTCACAATTTAAAAGGCTTTTTGAACATAACTCCGTTATCCGAACGAATGGCCGGATAAGTGTCTATCATGGGGACCTCACCAACTCTATGGCGGCGATTGGCCACACCCACATAGACTAGCCTTAACTGTCCTACCATACTATCCGTAATAACATAGTCATATCAATGCCGGGACTACGCTTCGATACCAAAAATGTAACATCCCATTTGAAAACGGCGGATTTTTTTTTTTTTTTTTTTTTTTTTTTAAAACGTTTCCAAATATTTCACGCAGAGTAGTCGAGTAGAGCATTGGAGCGAGTAAGTAATTTACATTACATTCAAAATATGGACCATAGTGTAAATGTATTGGATTACGGTCATCCGGAAATTCTCAAAAGTTAAAGGAACTTAAAGAAAACGGAAAATAACGTAGACACGTCTTGGCCTACTCCAAATTTTTGCTTGCCTCGATCTCCATGCATCGGTCCTCTTGACCCGATGCTACAAACCGAGATCCATTCCACATATGGATCTCGGTGTAACGGTTAACCTTATGCTCAAATAAAACGGATATGCGTACAACGATATTCATTTCGATACAAAGATATCATCACAAAAGTAAACAATGAGATGTATGATCAATAACATGGACGAACATAAGCACAAAGCGGTATGTAAAGTCTCTCTCTCGACTAGTTCTCTCGCACATATCCGGTGCCACGCCACAACGTGTCCTCGCGCTAGGAATAACTCAAACGGCATTACCAATACTATAATCCGTGGGTAAAGGCGTAAGTATCTTTGACGATTCTCAACGTAACCTCGCCTATGAACGTATCTTTAACGTAAAAGTATATGAGCAGCATAGAGTTAGGGTTACATGACGCGTCCGTACCTTCGTTGCGATATCCGGCTCTTCCGGCTAAAAACGGTACTTTTGACGCCGTACGTAAAAATAGCGAAACAACGGCTCAACAAATGAACGATGGAATTTCGACGCGGTTCGACGTCGAAGTATTCTAATCAGAATAACAACACACTTATGAATATTTGGCAGCATAACGGGCATTTTAGGTGAAAAAGACCATTTTGCCCTTACTACCCCTAATTGGCGGAATTTCGCGAACTTCGTTACTTTGACCGTATTCCATTTCAAAATTATCCCCACTATGTTTTTACCTCGTCAGGCATCTTTCAATGCAATGAGGCATAAAAACAAGCATAGGAATATATTCTCAAACTTCCTAGATCAAAACAACAAGTTCTACTATAACTACCGAAAGAACTACGGAAACTAAAAACTAAGGACGTAAGAACTTACTCGGAGCTAAGGCACAATTTTTCCAGAGCTTCTCTCTCTAGAACCTCTCTCTAGGATCTGAATTTTGGTGTGAAGAATGAGAGCAAGAGAGCTTGCTATTTATAGAGAAAAATAGGGACAAGGTGGGAATTTCCAAAAGTCTTCGAAAATGATTACGGCCGTTGGATCTAGGGTTTTGTAAGATGGAATCTTGGCCATCCATGGTCTTGGTCGACATCTAGGGCCCAAAAAGTCAAAGAATGAGTTGTCATCCAATGATGACTCTTGCTTTATGGCCTCCGGTCCGATAAAGCTACCCGATCGGTGTCCGTTTCGCGCGATTTCGCAGAAACTCAAAAATCCGGTATGTAACTTTGAAGATCTTTTCATCCTCTCTCATATTATCTATTTTGATCCTCTTTTTGATCATATCCAGGTATTCTCCGGTGCGTCGAAAGATATTCGGACAAACGCGTCCGATTCTGGAAGTTACGAAATCACTTCCGATAGAACCAACTGGACAATAATTCGAATCGTAAAACGTCCAGTTGTTGTCTAACTTAATCCTGTGTTTTGAAAATACGCAATTGTTTCTATAGGTTCTCACTTTGCCTATCGACTCTACTCTATCTGATCAGCTTTTTCGTCTTATTTGAAATTAGGGTTTTCGGTTGCGGAAACAACGTCCGATAAATTCTTTCTTCGTGTAAAAATTCACTTGTTCTTAATTTGATCAGTCCGAAAAGACTTTTACCTCTGGTTTACCTGTAGAATTTATTTCCAACTTTTCCCTCGATGCCTATAAAATTCGACTCACCGCATTATATTATTATTTTATTCTAATTATCATTTTAATTATTTAAACAATTCTTTTTAATTAAAAATACCAATAATTTCGCCCTTAATTTTAAAATTCAGATTTATTTATTTTTCTATAATTTTTTCCATTTTTTAAAAATATAATATTTTTTACCAAAAATTCCCCGTTTACCCTTGCGCTTCGTTAGGGCTTAATCAGACCTAATTTCTTCGTTTAGTGATCTTTTAGGATCAGGTTTCTTCATATATTTATCTTTACTAATTTACAGTATATTGTTATCTTACAAACTTTTATCTTGATATTGTCATTTTATATCCTATGTAAAATATTAAAAATGTTTTCCCATCAAGTTACTTTATGGTTCACGAAATGCTTTTTAAACTTTTATTCATGTTATTTCCTCTGAAATAATTTATTAAATTCTCATAATTAGGGATAACACTTCCATATTTTTCTCATAATTTTTCATGATCTTTCGATTTATCATAATATTTTTAGACTATTTTTATCACCATTATATCATTTTTAGTCATTAAATTTTCATCGATTTTCCTGGAACTTTTTTGACAATTTACTCTATAATTATAACAATTTTCTATAACAGTTTTATGTCATGAATTTACTTTATTAAAATATTCATTAATTTTCCTTTATCTCAGAATTCCAGATTTGCTAAAATCCGGGTATTACACTACTAAACAATTATATTCTGTAGGGTAAGTAGTAGTCCAATTCAAATAATAATATTTAGCTGTCTCACCTAAAAGGCTTTCAATATAATTAACCTTTTCTTGGTTATTTGCAAAGGCGAGATTTGAGTAGTGTAGGATAGTTGAGGATTCCCAATGTCCTATTACCTCATCCCAAAGCTATTGAGGTATTCCTGCAAGAACTAGCATTGAACCATCATTGACATTAGCACGAGGAAGATTATTAATATACTCATATGGATAGTTTCTACCATGCTGCCTTCCTTGTTGTTGTCCTGCTGTTGGAAGAGCGATTTGTTGTTGGTTCTCGAAATTCAGCCTTGGTGTGTATTTGGGAATTTCATTGAAATTTGAAGTACTGATGATCCCGTACTTTCATTGACAAGTATATGAGTTTCCTCATCCCATTTGGGAGTGGGGGCAATGGACTGTTGTGGGTATGGTAAATCATACTCATCATCTTCCATTAGTGTATTTACATGGGTAAAGGTGCAAAAATATACATGTGTTTTACCCTGAGGAGTGTCCAACACCAAGTGCTTTTTTTAGGTGCAAAAATACACAAATGGTTATAAAATAGGTGCAAAAGTCACAGCACCGTTAAATCTGGCTTAACGGTGTTAATTTGGAGGGGGTGAGGCCCACACTATCTTCATGAAAATACCAAAATGCCCCTAATTGTTTTTTAAAAAAAATCGGCGCTCAAGCTCGATCTGATATGAATAAACACCCCCAACCTCAAGCTTGATCGGATCTGAAGAAACCACCCCCCAAATCTCGATCTGACCACCTCTTCCTTCCAAGTTCGATTCGATCCGAGATCTACACCGCCGGCGACGCCGTCTACGCCTTCAACGGCCCTAACTCCACCTTCGCCAAGCCCTCATTCTCTTTCCCTCCATCAACCTTACCACCACTGAATCTTCGCGTCGCCTCGCTCCACCGTCCACTCCTAAAACTCCACCGAGTCCCAAGTTGCGGCTCGCCGCCTCCTTTGTTCGGCTCAAACTTGCCTCCTTCGTCCGCCATGAACAATGGGCGGAAGTGGACACAAACACGTAAATGGTTTCCCAAAATCAACTCAAAGAAGGAAACCCTAAGAGAACAAGAGAGGACAATTGGAGTGGAAGCCAAATGACGGGGCCGAGAATCGTGATCGATCCGAACCACTACCGACATACGATCTCGCTCCCTTCATACTACCAAAAATGCGATTCTTGCTCGGCTTTCTTTTGGCTTTTTAAGATTCTAGAAATTGATATTATTTGGCTCCATATTGTTCTATACTGGTTCAATTGATCTCGTTTGATTTTATAAATATCTGATTTTCTGTTTCACTGCAACTGCAATTCTGTCTGGTTGAAATTTTGATGTTGAATGTTCATTTTTATGGTGCTGTCTTTCTCTCTCGTCTTCATAGTTTCGAGCTCGCATAGGTAATAGAATAGGCGAAGGTTGCCGACGACAGTGAAGGATGGTCACCGGCGACCAAGAAGGGACGGTGATGGAAGGATGAAGGTCTGGTGGTTCAGATTGTTCATGCCTTCCTATTCTTAATCGAAGAATCAAAGGTTTGGAGGGGATTTTAGAAGGCATTTTGGTATTTTCATGAAGGTAGTGTGGGCCCCACCCCAAAATAAACACCGTCAAGCCAGATTTAACGGTGCTGTGACTTTTGCACCTATTTCATAACCACATATGTATTTTTGCACCTAAAAAAACATTTGGTATTCGACGCTCCTCATGGTAAAACACATGTGTATTTTTTCACCTTTACCTTATTTACATTAATAGTTTTACGCCACGTGCCTTCCTTGTTGTTGTCCTGCGTTGGAAGAGCGGTTTGTTGTTGATTCTCGAAATTCGACCTTGGTGTGTATTCGGGAATTACATTGAAATTTGAAGTACTGATGATCTGTACTTTCATTGACAAGTATAAGAGTTTCCTCATCCCATTTGGGAGTGGGGGCAATGGACAATTTTTTTGGGTATGGTAAATCATACTCGTCATCTTCCAATAGGGTATTGACAAGTATAGGAGTTTCCTCATCCCATTTGGGAGTGGGGGCAATGGACTATTGTGGGTATGGTAAATCATACTCATCATCTTCCATTAGGGTATTTAAATTAAACATTAGGGTATTTACATTCAACATTGCAAAACCATTACCACCACCACTTACATTAAACAAACATTGGGGCTACTATTTACATTAAACATTGGGGCTACTAACTACTACTACTTACATTAAACAAACATTGGGGCTACTATTTACATTAAATATTGGGGCTACTACTAACTACTACTTACATTAAACAAACATTGGGGCTACTACTACTACTACTATTTACATTAAACATTGGGGGTACTATTACTTACATTAAACAAACATTGGGGCCACCACCACCACCACTTACACTAAACAAACATTAGGGCTACTATTTACATTAAACATTGGGGCGGCTACTACTACTACTACTACTGCTACTGCTATTGCTACTGTTACTACTACTACTACTACCTACTACCACTACGACTACCACCACCACCCATCCACCCAATCATATCATGTTTAACTATGTCCATAATGTAATCAAAACGATCCCTTTAGTTACTAAATATCCCAATCATATCATGTTTACTACTACTAAGACTACTACAACGATTACGACTACGACGACCACCACCACCACCACTACCATTACTACGACCTACTACCACTACTACCTATTACCACTAATCAAAACGATCCCTTTGGCACTACTAAATATCCTAATCATATCATGTTTAATTATGTCCATAATGTAATCAAAACAATCCCTTTGGCGAAATCCCAAGTTAACCACAAACTAGTTTCTAAAGTATAAACCCACTCTATACGGGTTTACTTGTTACATGTTTGCTTTTTACGCTTTTAGTCTTTACACCTTTTCTCTTTATTGCTCTACTCTTTACACATTTGTGCTATATTGATTTTGATGTCTCGCCATTTTCTAACCCCATCTTCTTTCACCTACACAATAATCATTTTACAATCATCAAGAAGTTCGGATATGAACATGTCTACTGATATATTTCTTTTCAAATCATAATTCTCCAAATTTAAATAAGGTTTTCACAAGTTCATAACAAAATTTAACAAGTTCAGATCAGAATCTCAAAACTTGCGAATCATAATTCCCTACATTCAAACAAGGTCTCACAAGTTATGAAAAATGATTCACAAGTTCTGATAATAATTTCACAACTTCCTTACCTAAATTGACCTCTACATAGAGTTTCACAACTTCTCATAAAGGATTCACAAATTTGGATTATGTTTTCACAACTTGCAAATAAAAAAATTCCCACATATGAACAAGGTTTTAGAAGTTCTGATCAAGCATTCCCAAGTTCAAATGCAATTTTCATAGGTTCGCTTAAGAATTTCACAACTTCACATCATAATTTCACAACTTACGATGATTCAAAATTCCCCACTTAAACAACAAAGTTTCACAAGTTCTTATAAAGGATTCACAACTACCAAATCACAATTTCCCACATCTCAAAAGCGTTTCAAAACTTCTAATCACACATTCACAAGTTTAAATGTTGTTTTCACAGGTTTGCTACGAATTTCACAAGTTCATATCGAATTTTACAACCCGCCATTCAAAAGTCCCTACATAACAACACAAATTCACAAGTCATCATAAAGTATTCACAAGTTCACTTAACAAGTTCCAAACTAAACGAGTCCACACTTTTAAGTAAATTTCAAACCATCATATCTCATTCTAGTAAAACCTTAATGTTTTCTCGACATTTCCTAAACAATATTTAACCCATCGACTTTGTAGCAAATTTCTAATTAACTAGAAAAGTAAACCTCAAAAACATTTTTAAACCCATCGACTTACCCAACTTAAGCGCCCAAGACCAATTTCATCATAAGTGTCGAAAGCCTTTCTGCCTCAGCCCCAAATAGGGCAAAATCCCAACCCAATGTGCACCGGTCCACACCTTCCCTCCTCCTCAAATTGACGAAACCAACTTCCCACCCACCTTCTCTCGGTCGACCAACCACACCTCCCACGACGGCAATTCCGCCCAATAACCGACAACTCCTAAATGGGAGTGTTCATTAATGTCGATTGTTTTTATGAAGGGAGAGTCGATATAACACCCCCTCTCTATTATTATTATTTTAAGTCAAAGGGTTAATTATGTCCTTTCCTTTTAATTTTAAAAAAGATGGTCTAGGCCCTAACATTTTTTTTGGGAATATGCATATTCAAACCACATTTTTATCTTTTCATAATTTTGAAGCTCTTAAAAGGGATTTTCCCTATTTTTAACTACTTTTGTTTTTTTTTTTTAAATTTTCAGGAGTTTTGATTTTCATCCTGTATGTACTTAGACTAGGGCCCCGTTTGGATCAAAGAAAAGGTTGGAATGGAATGGAAAGGAAAAGAATGGAATGAAAAATATTTTCCCTCGATGTGTTTGTTTCGTAATGGAAAAGAAAATGGGTTGATAGGATTTTTTTTGTTTGGTTGGAAGAAAATAAGGTAGGAAAATGATGCAAAATACCATTTTACCCCGAATATAAAATGGGTTAAAACATTCTCGAGAATCATTTTGCTAATACTCGAATCATATCAAGATATCAATACTTAAGAATAATACACCCAGAGAGTTTTTACCGCGCATTCTCGAGAATTAACTTACCCATTCTTGAGAGTTATTCTGATGAGAAGAGAAATGTTGTAAGTGAATAAGATCCATTCTCGAGAATAAGGAGTTCATTCTCGAGAGTCATATCGAAAAAGGCTTGCGATGGTGGATTTGTCATCCAATTCTTGAGAATTGTGAGTGGATTCTCGAGAATGATCCGTGAAACAAAAATTCTTGAATAGACATGATAGTCGAGTGATAACCAATTCTCGAGAATTTGCAACAATTCTACATGAATCAGAAAAACTGAGAACTAAAGCACAACCCAATTCTACATTCAGGAAATTCAAGCTTCATCAATATGAATTAGAAAAACAAAAACTTAACCAGTAGGTTAAAAAGGTTAAAAACTTTTGGGGGAAAACACTGTACTATTATTACATATGAATTGAAGAGCAAGCCCTTCTGCTGCATTCATCAAAAGGCAAGCGAAACATTTAGATGCAAACTTACAGAGTAATATGGCACGAAAAATGGCCGTCTGAGGCGACTATTAAAGTGGGAAAAAGAGGAAATTTAAGCGAACATAAGCGAGAAATTGAGGGAAGAAAATTACCCAACACAAATCGAAAGGTACGTGAGGCGATGGAATCGAGGGCTATGAGTTCTTGGCGCGAAAGAAGAAGAAGAAGAAGAACAAAGAAGGGTCTAATCTGATTCACCAAAATACTTTGCTTCTTTTCGGCGAAAGTGAAGAGATTGTGAAAGAATAATGGGCTAACTGAATCGACGAGTTGCTTTCGGTTTGTGCTTGTTCGTGTCGGGGCATTTGGGTCTTTTGGCGGTTTTCTTAAGGCGTTGGAAAATGGTTCGCCTACACCATTTTTTGGGAACCCATTTTCATTCATCGAAATGAAAATTGGCGGAAACGAAAAATGTTTTTAGATGAAATTTTGATCCAAACGCCCACCGTTGGAAAATCTCCATTTTCTTATTCCATTGCTCCATTTTCCGCGATCGCCTGGTCTCTATAAACCTATAGCACATGTTTTGGATAGAAGAAACTCTACAAAACCAAAATTTACAATTTGACCCCTGCAGTACAAAACCAAAATTACGTGAGGGCCATCGTATTGACCGAAAAACAAAATTGGGCAAATACGCCGCGTTTATAGCAAGTGAATACTCGTTCAAATCGGCGAATCCTCGAGTTTGACGGCGACGGCGAGTCGAAGCTGAAACTCTTCTCCCTCTGCAATAATCTTTCTACGGCGACTCGTGGTGGTTCTGCTCGTCTTCGTCCTCCTCTGCAACGACGTCTTCTCACACAGTCCCGCTCACTCCTACTCTGATTTTCTGATTTTGGAGTTCAACTCCCTCGTGCTTGTCGTCGTTTCTGAGTTCTCCGTTCTGGTTTGCTCTCCCTCCACTTACTCTCCGTTTTTTTTGATTTTTTCATGGACTGATTGTGAATTGATTCCTTGTCAATGGTAAGTTAGTAACCGAAAAAAATTCTGTTCCGCCCGGCATAGGATTCCCAATCAAAGGAGAACTGACTCGGTGATTTTGAACCCCATCTCTATTAATTTGTTCCCCGAGTATGTTTTTGGACTGATATGTATAGCTGTTGGTTGAACTGGTTCTGAGATTGTGTACATTGTATTTGAGGTTTCCCCACTTTTCCTTAGTTATTTTTCCTGTTTGATCAGGTGTTCAATGAATTTGTATTTTCTACTCTAACATTCAGTGAAGATTTCTTCATATATGGCGGTGTGTTGATATTCTCAATAGTTGGTTGATGTGAAATGGTGTTTCATTCATCTTATCCATTTGTCATGTGTTCATGCGTTATTATTTTTTTATTATTTTATTTCTGGGCTTCTGGTTTCGGATTCTGTTCTGGTCTTATGTTTACTCTCTAACTATTAAATCCTCTTCTACCATGATTCAAGATGTTGATTAGATTTGTTTCTCTAGTTTCGTTCACAGGGACGGACTATTTTAAATGTTTGATTCAGCATCCCTTCCTATTTTTTCGTTCGTAGACAATGCTGGTATCTGAATTCCAAAATGGCTCCTAATGCATGATTTTCAACTGCATAGATGATAGTTGTGCTGTTTATTTATTTATATATTTATTTTTTCTTGAAGAAGTCATTGGTACCTCAAGTATGGTTAACAAGGCATATTTATGTGACTTCTGCTTCATGTTGTTGGTTGTAGTAATGATGCATTTACAGCCATTCTGCTGGTTGTTCTGTTGAAATTTGTTATCATACTTGGCGTGATGTGATAGCCATAATCATTATTTTTCGTTTAAGGTACTGATTTTAGATTTTGAAAGACAGGTCCTATGGTGTTAGTTTGTCGACAACTTGACATTAAATCCTGATTTTAGGTGTTGCAGTAGGATCTATAACTCAAGAATATGGTTTTACCTAGACTGCTAGACATTGTTTGTTGTCAAATTGTTGGTTGCTCTGTTGTGCTGATTTTCTGAATGCACATTATTCTTGCACTTCACAATGATCCCTTTAGTTTTCACCATGGTAATAACTAGAGGTTAGGCGCATTTGGTGGGTTTAAATGATGTTTACGTAATGGTTTGCATGTTGAAATTACGCATTAATGCAAATATTTCTATGAGTTTTAGTGATTAACCTTAGGTTTTTGGGAGCTTTAATCCATTAATTGGGCATGACTTAGAATAATTGTGCAGTTTTAGTGACAAGGGTATTTTGGGAGTTTTAGTGATTAAAGTGTTATATTTTTATTAATACTTGTGACTGTTAAATATTTTCTATTTTGGAACATATGATCCTACATTGTTTAATTATTATTTATAGGTGAAGTGACCAAATTATCAAATTGGTCAAGGAGAGTAGAGAAGTGGCTCCATTTCGAGATTAATCTAAGAGCTGAAATTGCAAGATGATTTGAGATTTGAGGAAGTGGGAAAAGATGGAATTTGATGGATCGCATTTGCATGTGCAGAGTTTATTTGCTTTTCTTTTATTTTTGTTGGGACACAAGTTGGCCACTAATTCCTTCTCCATTTAGAGGGCTAGTAGGTGTTATATATGGGCTAGCTTAATTCTAACTTTTGGGACACACATTAGTCACATCTGCACATTATTAACTTAGGTTTGAGATTTATTGCTGTTGTATCGTGGAATTTGTGAACATTGATTCGATGTTTCATTTGAAGAGAACAGTTTAGTTGTGGTAAGTGTGTGATTGTGCGGCTGATTGGCACATTTGGATTTGCTATTCTCTAATTCCAAGATTAATTTGGTTACATTTACTTGTTAGACATAATTGTGTTTTGTAGATGTGATTAAATTGTGGTATCTTGCTTGGTGAATGCTTGCTGTCCAATTTTGCTATTCTTATCTCAATTGAAATCAAGTGGTGCTTAAAGGTGTTTTGATGGCTGAAACAAATTCTTTGGTAGTAGGATAGTTTTAGGTTGTTATTGCACTTGAGTCTAAGTGATACCTTATGTGTTTAAATTATGACTTGATAAAGAACTCCAACACTTAAAGAAAGCAAGGAAGGCACCAACCATCATCTCTAGGGTTTGCTCACTTATATTGATCACTATCACACTTAATTCATTCATTTAATCAGTAAAAACCGATAAACAAGAAGCTTAGCTTTCCTTAGTGAACTTGTTAGTTTTAAGTAAATCAACATTCAATTGGGTAATTAAACTCTTTTGTTCAGATTTGATTAGGGATGATCATGATTAGGTTCCCTAAAGTGATGCAACCTAAGTTTGCCCCTATACTGCATAGTGGTAGCTTAGTTTAATGGGTGCATTATCTATACAATTCTTCTATTGTAATGGTAATGACCCGTAAAACAATATAGGAAAATTATTTAAAATATCATGAAATTACCGCAATGCCCTTTTGCTTTTGTTTTTTGTTTTTTTTTTTAAAATGTCTTATCGGATTTTTCCCTTATTACTTGGGTTGGGTTTCTCTCATAATCTTTTTTCTCATTATCCTTGGAATCTTTAAATGTCCAATAGATCCGACAGCCCAAAAATAGACACATCAAATGCAGCCATTAAGAGTACATCTCCTCCATCCATTTTATTATAATCTCACCGTTGGTTTTTTTCCATTTATGCCAAATCTCCAAATCCCTAGTAGCCCCTAGCTTTCGGAGAAGTTATTTTCCATTCGCCGCTAAACCCAACCACCGTTGCTTGTGGCTTTTCTTCTTCTAATGCTTCGGGTTTGTGCCAAAGATCTGCCCTTTGTTATTTCAACGTCGAGAACGTACATCCTATTGATCTTGCAACATTTTTGTATCAACAAGTAAACGGTTGATTACTGACTTACTGTGATTTATTGATACTTATTTACTCCCTCTAGTCCTTATTATAAGGCATCAACTAGCAAGTTTATTTAATCATTTTTATAAGGAACTTGCTTGTTCCCAATGTGTATTAATTTTTTTTTTCCATGTCTGCTCATAATTAATAAGGGTAGTGAGTGAGAGTAATAATTATTATTATGTTAGAGTTTAGTGCAATTAGTAGGGGTAATATTGGAAATTACTTAGATTTTAGGACAACTTTATTGGCTTTAACTGTTTTTATTGGTTTGTGAGAAAAGTTAGTTGGTGCGCTATATAAGGACTTAAGGGGAGTATATAACAAATTCAGTTTATAATTAAGTGGATTGCTATTTTGTCCTCTCAGGTAATTTCTTTTAGTTTAGTCTCATCTCGTTAGAGTGCTTGTTTTTTCTAGTAGTGATTTTTTCCCCATCTTCTGCTCTCACTTTTAAAGGCCGAATGGCATTGGGTCATGGGAAAAAAATCCAAAAGCTAACTTCTTTTATTGAAAAGATTAGTTGTTTTCATCTTATGCTGACTCTCAACGAAGATTGTAATTGTTGAAGCCTTCCCCTCAAGAATCGATAGCTCTTCAACCTAGACAATCCTTAAAAAGACAAGCAGAATCTTCTCAGCCTTCAAAACGGCAATGATTTCTTATTTTAAAGCTATCAAATATTAGCGGCCTCATTATGATGAGATGGATGGTGACGTGGCTCTCTGTGAGTGCTCAGATGGATTGGACGGTTAGGATTTAAAGATTATGAGGGATGTGGAGAAAATTGCTTCTGAGAACATCTGCTCCCGTCAACTTCAAATGAAGAAGGATGAAGAAGTTTCGGGAAGCTTAGAGAAATTGGTGGCATCCAAAATCCCTAGCGTTCTTTGCTGCTTTGTCGTCTCCTCCGTCTCTCTTAAATCCATTGGCCGGTGTGGAGAGTTTCATATCGGTGTTCTTCTTCAAGCTCGTCATTCTCTTCATTTTCCCCGCCATTGTCTCTGTGGGTGTGTGGCTGTGTTTTTCTCCTTCTGCTTTGTTTGGCACTTCACCGTTGCGACTAAATCCCGCCATGGAAGCATAGATTTATACACACACATGTATGCATATTGATATTTTGAAATTTGGGGCCAAGATTTGAAGAATGAGAAGTTAATAACATCGTTAATTATACCTGCACATAAGGTGTTCGTTACAATGTGTAGGAGAAAAATTTGATTGGAATGTTGTTGAAATTGCTAGTTAGTTTAGGCTTGTGTTCTAAGGAAAAAAAAGGACTTTACCGGTTGTTTTATTTTGATGATAAATTTGATTTGGATGTGACTCTTTGTATTGTTGATTGGTAGTTATGAATTGGGGTGTTTGTTGTATGGACTGATCTTGAGTGCCCTCAAGGTATTTTGGATTTATTATGGTTTCAATGTTGCTTGGAGAAAAATTTAGAAGCATGAAGATATTGGAATAAGGTTTGTTCAGATCATGTTTGTATAGTTCTATGTTTGAAATCCAAATAGGCTTATATATATATATGACACGGTGGTAAGGATTGAGCTATTCAATGGAATCTTGAGGCACGTCCAAGAAAGGAAAAGGGAATGGAATCTTGAGTTTTAATTACAATTAATCTTGGTGTTTTAGTACCTCTTTGCCCTACAGTTGAATCATTGTACTTGTTTACAATGAAGCATTATTTTGTAGCCAAAAAAGAAAAAGAAAGGATTCAAATCAGATGTGTTCATGCTTTCCATGCTAATATTAATTGAGAATTTTAAATTTTAGTTATTTGATTTATTAGATATAAATATTACTTCAAGTTAGGATTTTTCCATTAGGTGGATTTAAGAACAGAAAACAGAAAAATGAGAGTAAAAATCCTCGTTTAGCGATTTAAGATCTGCAATCCAACTGTAGTGTTATCACTGTATCTCAATCGTTTCAGGCCCTTTTCCACTCGGCTGATGTGAGGCACTCACCTATCGTGTCGGTGAGTTAACTGTTTTCCGACTAACATATCATCCACCCCGGGGTATGTGCTCTCTTCTGATGCTTAACGCAGTTTACATCATTATATATATGTTTCAATCATTGGTTAAGGCTGCATTTTCAAATTTTCAGAGTCATATCATCAATGGAAGAAGGTTCCGACTCTTCACCTAAGCGAAGTTATCCCGCACCAAGTGCTTTGATGCTCTCTGGTTTTGCTACTTTGTAATGCCCAATCAAAAGAACATAAAATCTTTGTTGGAATATTATATAATATAATATTATTCTCTCGCCTCTCCTAAATTAATGCACTCCATCGCCTCCCTCCTACTCCACTCATCTACTAGGTCATGTCTCCACTCACCATTAATGCTCCTCATTAATTCCGTCCGTCCTTTGTATTTCCTCTTCCAAATTTATAGGATTCGTCCGACTTCCGGCCTCTATAGGATCCGTCTAGCTTCCGACCTCTATAGGTCCTTTTTGTATCTTTACTTTTATGTCCTTATATTTGTGTATAAGTAGGCATTGTATTACAAAGATTTTACATATCAATGAGAATACAATTTTCTCTAATATTATTTCCATGGTATCGTTATGCGTTTAATTCCCCGAAGCAAATTAGGAGTTCCGTTCGGTTCCGGCTACCGGTGACTTGCGCCCTCTAGAGATAGTTGGAGAAGCTGCAAGACACACGGCGGAGACCAATCCGGAGCCACGTTCACCACCGTTTCGTTGTGTCACCCCATAGTCGGCCGTCCATTGAGTCGCCATCGTCAACCGTCTCATCTTGGCACTCCACGGGACTCTATCAAACCCAGCGTCGTAGCCTATGTATCTATCTCTCGACGGCCTCCCATGTCTCCGTTCGGATATTAGTCACTGCTCCCTGGGTTCTCCGTTTGTCAGACCCAACGTCAGCAGTTCCTGTCCAATGATTCAGTCCGTAATTTCAGCCTGTCATCTCGTTTCTGTTGTCTTTGTCTTTACTACCTGGGTACTCCGTCCGTCGCACCCGGCCCGGTGTCGATGGTTCGGCTGTTCGGCTGAAATTCCCGATTCCGTGAGATTCCCGAACCGTAGGAGAAACATCTCCAAGACCGGAGCTCCACATCAAAACCTTGCTCTTAGTCCACTGCAGTCTGCCGTCACCAAAAGAATCACCGCCACGAAAAAATGAGGCAAAGCAACAAAGACACCTTCTCCATTTCAAACAAAACTCAAACGCTCCAAAGGTGGTGGTGCGAGATTTGTTGAAGAAGACCTGAGAGACCCATTATCGTCAACCTTTTGAGCTTTAATACTGAACCAAAGACTCTTCGTTGTCGATCGAGAAGAAAAATTAGAGAAAAGAGAAAGAAGGAGAAGGTGAAGACACTGCTCTCATCGGTGTCGTGTGAAAGAAAACAAAGAGAAGGTGTGCAGAGTCAATAAAGGACAAATTGCATTGGTGTGGAGTTGTTGAGTTTTTTGTAGGGTCCACATGTTTGAAAAAGAAGAAAGTTGAGGAATTGTGGCATTAAGGCTGAAGAAAGAAGTCACGGGTCTGATCTGGTTGGTTGTTTTCCAAAAAAGAAAAAAAAGAAAAGAAAAAAAAGGTGTGAACAAATGTCGATGAATAGTGTCCACCGAAATTGGGTCCCATATGTTTATTAAATTCAAAGCAGAGTTGTTGGTAGTGGTGCAAAAGTCAATTGTGGCGCCTGAGACTCAGATTTCGCAACAGTTCACTGTTCATCAATCAGTTGTCATTGTCACTGTTCATACGTATAATACTATTTACACATACAGATACTATTCGTATGTACGGTACTATTCATTAGTACTATTCATATGTTTGGCCCAATCTGTCATTTATCAAGTCAAGGACCAAATTGTCGGTTGTCAAGTCGATGTCATCCTTTGGAGCCCGTCAAATGACCGTCCTCCGAGCTCGTCCGAAGTTGTCCTCTAGAGCCCATCTCGGACGCCGTCCCCGTCCGATGCCATCCTCCGAGCCGTCCGATGTCCTCCGGAGCCCATTCGACGTCGTCCTCCGAGCTCGTCGACAAATTTACGGGGATAACAACCAAGAAATGGTGTTTATACCCTCAAGCAACGGTTGTGGTACCTTCATCTTCCGTCATGCATCAATCCCGTCGCATGGCTGCCCACAAACCTAGTCGCATAGCCATTGCCTGGCTCATCTTGTTGTAGTCCCCGCCCCGTCGATCTTGTCGCGATTCTTTGCCGCGATCGCAGTCGGTTACTTCCAAAGTTGTCGAGTATCTGCTGCCCGTTCGTCTTGTCGCAGTTACTGTCCGTCGATCTGTCGCAGCCAGTAAATCCCAACGTTTTTCAAAATATCTGCTACTCTCTAAATAGGCCTCTGAGACTAAAAAAGGAGTACAAGTCCGAAGTCAGTGGACCTCTCGAGACTCAAGAAGTACAAGCCTGGGGAGTCGAGAGTATAAAGTTGCAAGTTGGATATGATTAACAATCATAATCCAACTTGAGGAGTGTTGGAATATTATATAATATAATATTATTCTCTCGCCTCTCCTAAATTAATGCACTCCATCAGCTCCTCCTACTCCACTCATCTACTAGGCTGTCTCCACTCACCATTAATGCTCCTCATTAATTCCGTCCGTCCTTTGTATTTCCTCTTCCAGCCTCTATAGGATTCGTCCAGCTTCCAGCCTCTATAGGATCCGTCTAGCTTCCAGCCTCTATAGGGTCCTTTTGTATCTTTACTTTTATGTCCTTATATTTGTGTATAAGTAGGCATTGTATTACAGCATTTTACATATCAATGAGAATACAATTTTCTCTAATATTATTTCCACAATCTTTATTCCTGTTCTTTATGTTATGATTCTATACCTAATAAAGCTTTAAATATTATATCTGCAGCCCCAGTCCATCAAATGCAACAATATTACAGACTTGGTGTCCTTGATAACTGTCGCAAGAAATGGAGTGCTCTTGGTGACTGCTTGATGCTTAAGACCAAACGTGCTTCTGATGTCCAGGTTAGTTTTTTCCCCCTTTTCTGAGTCTTCTTAGCAGTTGATGTGTTTACCACCATACAGAAACAGACTCTTGTTGATAAGTGTCCAAGTCAACATAATCCTCCACTAGTAACTTATCAGAGGTTAAAAAGGAGGAAAGAAGATGAGAGTGAGTCTGTTATGCAGTTGTTTAGGAAGGCTGAAGATTTGAATCTTGAATGAGTCTTATTTTGATTTGCTAGTCATTAAATTATTTACTATAATACTAGTCATCTGGATAAGTGTGCCTTATGATTGTTGAAGAGTCCATCAATTAAAAGACTAACAATCAAAATAAAACTCATTCAAATCTTCAGCTTTCCTGAAAACTGCACAACAGACTTAATCTCATCTTCTTTTCTCTTTTTTCGCCTCTGAAAATTACTAGTGGGGGATTAAGTTGACTTGGACTCTTATCATTGGTAAACTTGAGAAGAAAATAACGTTTTAAGAACTTAAACAAAGTTCTATTGTGGTGAAATGGTGATGTTCCCTTTAGAACTAAGAAATGCAGCAGACCTTGGAATCAATATGCTTTTAACATAGCACAATGGGTTAAACTTGATCTTTACGTACTCTACTTATAACCTGGACTCTCTATACATCTGGGATATATGCAATCATGAAGGTCTTTGTAGTAATTTAGGATCTGATATAATTTGAGTCCGATAGATTTCTCATTCATTCGGGTGAAATATATAGGTTACAATGAGATGCAATCTGGTGTAACAGATTGAGGACTTCTAGGAAATTCAAAAACTTGAATAATTGAATCTGTTCTAACTAACTCCTAGATTATAGGATCTGATCTTAACTAATCTAATTCTACTATTTACAAAACAATATAATTACCACACTCCCCCTCAAGTTGGATCATAGATACTCATCATGTCCAACTTGCATACAAAACCTTCAAATATGTCCTGGGTAGACCTTTTGTGAGTATATCTGCAAGCTGTAATTTTGTAGGTATGTAGGAGAGACAAATAATTCCATCTTCAACCTTTTCCCCGATAAAGTGACGATCAACATCAACATGCTTAGTTCTACTCGTGTTGTACTTGGATTCAATGTCATGCTTAAGGCTGCCTTATTATCACAAAGAAAGTTTTAATGGAGATTCTATCTTGGTGTGGTCTCACAACACCCTTTTTATCCATATTCCTTCCTTGAGTCCTTCGATAGTGATCTTAATTCGATTCTGCACTACTTGTGGATACCACTCGTTGCTTGTGACTCGCCACGTTACTAGATTTCCCCATACAAACGTGCAATAGCCCGGGTAGACCTGCTGTTCTCTTGGTCTCCCCGCCCAACCCGCACGTGTAAATCTCAATAGTCCTCAGATTAGTTTTTCTGAAGAAGAGACCTCGGCCATGAGTTCCTTTGAGGTATTTCAGGATTTTATATGCTGCATTCAAGTGCTTCTGCTTTGGCAAGTGCATATGTTGACTTGCAGTACTTACTGCAAAGGCGATGTCAGGCCGTGTGTGAGAAAGATAGATAAGCTTTCCAACCAATCTCTGGTAGCACCCTATGTCTGCTGGTTTTTCTTCCTCTTGTTTCTTATTTTCTGCCACTTCTTGTTCGGTTGTCGGCTGTTCTACTTTTTTCTTCTTCTTTTTGACACTCATGGGAGTCTTGCTTGGCTTACACCCAAGCATGCCAGTTTCCTTTAGTAGATCAAGGACATACTTCCTTTGTGAAATGTGAATTCCTTCTTTTGACCTAGCAACTTCCATTCCTAGGAAGTATTTCAAGTTACCAAGGTCTTTGACTTCAAACTCCTGATTTAGCGCCGCTTGATTCTCGTTCATTTCTTGAGGATTGTTCCCTGTAAGGATTATGTCATCCACATATACTATTAAGATAGTAATCATACCTTCATGGTTCATAGTGAACATAGTGTGATCAGAGAGGCATTGGTTATATCCTTCAGCCTTTAAAACTTGTGAGAACCTCAAAACCAAGCTCTAGGAGACGCTGTCAATCTGTAAATGGACTTGTTCAACTTGCACACCTGTTTGCCGTGACCATTCTCAAAACCAGGTGGAAGTGTCATATAAACTTCTTCTTTTAGGTCCCCATTTAGGAAGGCATTTTTGATGTCTAGCTGTTGTAAAGGCCAGTCGAGATTAACAGCAACAGAAATGAGGATTCTGACTGTGTTTAGCTTTGCTACAGGGGCAAAAGTTTCATTGTAGTCCAAGCCATAAGTTTGTGTAAAACCCTTGGCAACTAGTCTGGCTTTGTACTTGTTCAAGGTACCATCAGCATTGTACTTAGGGTAAATACCCACTTACACCCTACGCCTTTTACCTTGGGGTAAGTTAGTGACATTCCAAGTTTGATTTTTCTCGAGAGCATTCATCTCATCCAATACAAAAGATCTTTCCATTCAGGAATTCAAGTGCCTCACATACATTTGTGGGAATCCGAACCTGATCAAGGTTAGTGACAAAATGATAGTATTTATGTGAGAGATTACCATATGACATGTAGTCTTGAATAGGATGTTGAGTACAGGAACGTGTCTTCTTTCTCAATGCAATGGGCCTGTTTAGGTCCTTGTTGACGTCGAGTCTCTCGGTTGGGAGAGTGGCCGAGCCTCGTGCATAACGGACTCTACTACCTTTTGTTCCTCCTAGAGTAGACCTTGTCATATTTGTCTCCCCCGTTTGTGATGGCATTGTGAGTGAATCAGGTGTGGATATGATCACGTGATAGGACGGTGGTATAGGTTCAGGGTATAGTAGGCCGAGAGTCCCTCCACCCTCCCCGACTCGAAGGTTGTGGATAGAAAGGTGTGACTTCAGCAAATGTGACATCTCGGCTGACAAAGATTCGTTGGGATTTGGGGTCATAACAACGATAACCTTTTTGGCAATTGGAATAGCCAAGATGCAAGGAATGGACCTAGGGTCAAATTTGGAAGGAGGATGGTGAATGTGGACATATACGGTACATCCAAAGACACGGAGAGGAAGAGAGTGATCAAGGTGTGAAGTCACACGAGTCTCACGAAGTTTATCAAGAGGGGACATATGGGAAAGGACACGAGTAGGTAGTCGATTGATAAGGTGAGTAGCAGTAAGGATTGCATCTCCCCAGAAATACTTGGGAACATTGCAGGTGTACATAAGAGCACGGGCAATGTCAAGAAGATGGCGATTTTTACGTTCGGCAATGCCATTTTGCTGAGGTATGTTAGGACAACTACTTTTATGAATGATTCCGTGAGACTTTAGAAAGTGGCTGAAGGTATGATTGAAATATTCAGTGCCATTGTCAGAGTGTAAGACTTGAATGGTAGAATTAAATTGTGTTTGAACATAGTGGAAGAATTCCACAAAGATATTGAACACATCAGATTTTTCTTTTAGGAGGTACACCCAACACATGCGAGAGTAATCGTCTATGAAAGTGACAAAGTATTTCGAACATGTTCGGTTAGGTATTCTAGAGGAGCCCCATACATCATTGTGGATGATGGAGAAGGGACGAGTAGAGTGATAGGTAGTGGGAGGGAAGGTAGTACGATGATGTTTTGCTAGTTCACACGTTTCACTGTGGAAATTGACATCTTTATTGAATGAAAATTGAGGAAACAATTTTTGTAAATACTGAAAACTAGGATGACCCATCCTTCTATGCCATAACATCAAATTATTGTCGAAAGTAGGGGAGACACAGTCTTTATTTGTGATGACAAGGCACCTACGTAGGAATCATCAAGATAGTAAAGGCCGTCATGCTCCTTAGCCGTGCCAATCGTCTTCCCCGAGGAGAGATCCCGAAATATACAATGAGTGGCAAAAAAGTGAGCGAACGCTTTGCATGTTTTGTCAATTTGCTGATTGAAAGGAGATTATATGCCAAATGAGGGACATGAAGAACAGAATCAAGTTTTAAGTCTCTTGTAAGAGGTATGGTACCAGTTCCAGCAATGGAAGCACTAAAATTAGTGGTTGTGCGAATTCGATTATTACCAGCCGAAGGAGAATAGGAAGTTTCTTGATTCTGAGGTCATATGATCAGAGGCGCTGGTGTCTACTATCCATTTTGGCAGAGAGGATGATGACATAAGAGTAAGATGATCATTACCTTGTTTGGCAATAGTGGCAACTGGTCCTTGAGAGGACTGTAAATTTTTCAGCAAGTTGAGAAGTTGACTCATCTGTTCTGAATTGAGGGAAGGTGGCACAGATTCTGAAGGAGTATCTGTCTCAATGACCGTTTGATGAGCAGAAGGTGATCGTGGTTTGCGAGGTGTCCAATCAGATGGCTTACCGTGGAGTTTTCAGCATTTGTCTTTGGTATGACCAATCTTCTTGCAATGATCACACGTTGGACGAGATTTGTTAGAACCAGAACCAAAAGAGGGAATGTGCTTATTGATTAAACTGGATGCTTCTGGTCCTGAAGAGATAGCCTTGAGAAGCATAGTTTGTCTTCGGGACTCTTCACAGCGAATCTCAGAATATACTTCTAGGAGAGGATGAAGAGACGAATTACTCAATATCCTTGCTCGAGCATCGTTAAATTCTGAGTTTAAGCCAGCAAGAAAAATCAGAATCCGATCAGTGTTGACATTCTGAAGGTGGCGAGTGGCATCAGCGGAAGAATCCCATTCAGTTTCAACCATTTGATCTTCTTGCCAGAGAGCGACAAGTTCAAACCAGAATTCAGCAATGCACCTAGAGCCCTGAGATGACTTCCAGATGCGACGACGAAGATTAAACAGTTGGGATAAATCCTTGGCATCGACGTAAGAATCGCGAACAACATCCCAAATATTCTTGCGTAGGAAGATACATGAAGCTTCGTTTAATGGGAGTCATGGCATTGATAAGCCAAAAGCGAGACAAGAGAATTATCGGTGTCCCATTGGACCTAGGCTGGTGAGCTTTGATCCAACGGTGGTTTGATCTCTCCAGTTAAAAATTTTCGTTTTCCACGTCCGCCGATAGCTAGCAGAACGGCCCGTGCCCAATCATGATAATTGTGAAGATTCAGTTTTTCCGACACCAATTGGTTATCGGAAGAGGGAAGAAGAGTTGAATTACCGCTGGTCTTGGGGAGCGGCGTTGTATCAGTTGATGACGCCATTTGTTGCTGGTAGTAATCCAATGAATGCACAGTGCAAGACAAAAACAATTAAAGCACAGTATGCACAGTGCAAGACAAAAAATTAAAGCAAAGTAAGCCCAAACCAAATAAAGCAAATTGCTGTTGGTGAGAGACGAGTAAGCCCAAACCAAATAAAAAAGGTAACAGCCCAAAGACAAAAAGTGAAGTACAGCCCAAATTTGAAGGGAAGGCTGAGGCAAATTGCTGCTGGTGAGAGACGAGTCAATTGAGAAAGATTCTGATTTTTTTTTTCTTTTTCTAAACCAACTCTGATTTTCTGGTGCAAGACGAGACAGTGCGTCGGACGAGATGCTTTGAACAATATCTGAAGGGGACGAGTTCTAGGCGAAAGCAACGGACGCCACTTTTGGACCGTAAGATGCCGAGACCGAGACGCGATGCCATGTCTTGATGAGTGAGACCCGGTCGAAACCGAGACCGGGTAGAAGCGATGGGCGATGAGGCCGAGGCGCACCGTCTGGGTGAGGGTCGGAGGAGAACGTTACGGTGGGTAACGTTTAGGAGTGACGGGCGGATGAGATTGAGACGCACCGTCGGACGAGGTTGGAGGAGAACGTTATAGTGGGTAACGTTCAGGATCGAACTCGAGGCGGAAGATACTACAAAGATTGCTCTGGTACCATGTAGTAATTTAGGATCTGATATAATTTGAGTCCGATAGATTTCTCATTCATTCGGGTGAAATATATAGGTTACAATGAGATGCAATCTGGTGTAACGATTGAGGACTTCTAGGAAATTCAAAAACTTGAATAATTGAATCTGTTCTAACTAACTCCTAGATTCTAGGATCTAATCTTAACTAATCTAATTCTACTATTTACAAAACAATATAATTACCACGGTCTTGTTGGAAAAAATCTATTTAAGCTTTTCTAGATAAGCTATTCCAAATAACTCATCAAAATAAGCTTTTCCCAATGCATTCCTCGTGTGTTTAGCTTTAATTGTCCCGACAACTCGATATATAAAGATAATAAGCAGCATTTAGGGACCTAAGTGTAATATAAACCTAGGGACCTATTTGTAAACTAGATGTAAGTAGGATAATTAGTCAATAATGGTAAACTAGGATTAGTTAGACTTGAAGGGGCTATAGTATTATAAATAGCTCATCCCCCTATTGTACATTCAGTCATTGAGATGAGTTTTGCTATGAGTGTGAATATATTGTGAGAGAGCCATAGGAGCTCTCTTCTTCTCTTCTAATCCCTTTCTTGTGTGTCTTCTTCTTCTAATCCCTTTTCGCGTGTCTTCTATCTCTAATCCCCATTCGGTTCTATAAACATACAATACTGTATCAGTGGTATCAGAGCAGTCCTTCCTTGGCTGTCTCTTTCGCTGTTTCTGTTCTCATCTCTCTCTGTTCTGTTCAAAGAAAACGAAGAAAAAAGAATACGGTTTCTAGTTTGTCTGTTCTGTTCTTATCATTTTCTGTTCTGATTTTGAAGAAACGAAGAAAAAGAGAGTTGTTGTGTTCTGATCGTTTCTATTCTGTTTTGAGAAAAGAAAGAAAAAGAAAAAGTGGTTCAATTCTCATCTGTTCTGTCTTCACCAAAGAAAACGAAAGAAAAAAAGAAATTGTTCTGTACTACTCTTTTCTGTCTGATCTGAGAAGAAACGACAGGCAAGAAAATTGGTTCTGGTTGATTCTTGGTATTTCAGTTCTACTACCATCATTGCTGTCTTAGCGTTTCTGAGTTCAGAAGTGTGTGGGCAGCAAGAATTCATCAAGAAATAGGTTTTGGTTTTAACAACATTGAGGCTGCCATAGTTCAATTAACTCTATCTGAAATTAGTTTTCTTTGGGGTTACAAGGAGTCATCAAGAATTTCAAGAAATCATCAAAGGGTTCAGGTTCTTTCTTTCTAATTTCCGTTTCTGGTTCTAGTATCTTTCTTGTATTCTGGTTCTGCCATTAGTCATCTGTGGGGTTGTTGTTAATTTCTGGTTCTGTCCCTTCTGGTTTTGGATTCTGTCATCTGCACTTCTTGTATTCTGGTTCTGCCTCTCTGTTTTCTGGATTCCGGTTCTGTTTTTCTGGATTCTGGTTCTGTTCCCTTCTGTTATCCTTGAAGACATGGTGGGTGGGTGGTACAAACAAGATCAAGAATAGCAAGAATCATGGATCAAGTGCAAGATATGATGTGGGGCTTGAGAGATGACTTAAGAGCATTGGTATTGGCAATACAATCCAATAATGGGGGTCGGTTGTGGCCTGGGCAACTTGGCAATGTGAAGGAGTATAATGAAAGTTTTGATGATTTTGTCACAAGATTCCAGCTCCAAATGCCAAAAGAGGACCTTGTTGAAGAATATGTTAATGGATTGAAGGATGAAATCCGTGACTCAGTTGAAAGAATTCGACCAAGAACCTTGGGTGGGGCTCGTGCTTATGCTCAAATTGAAGAATGGGATCTGCAAAGGCGAGCCAAGAAAGCAGAGAAGGCAATAAGTGTATTGAAAGATAAAGAAGGTGGCTGTTCACAAAAGTCTCCTCAAGAAGTGCAAGAAGCTTCTAAGGTCCAAGAAAGTGGTGGGTCTTGTTTAGACTCCGCCAATGAATGTATCAAAGAACAAGAAACTTCTGATTGCCCAGAAAAGAACAAGACTTGTTCAGCCTCCTCCCAAGAATGTACCGAAACAAAAGAAACAAGAGGAGTGTCGAAGCTTGAGAGTAGGAACGATGGAAGTAGTCTTCCGGTCAAAACCAAGGACCCTGTGGCAAGTCGGGGTTGTGATCTTTCAATTTCTTCCAAGTCTGATTCTGTATTGCCTAGGGATAATGCGAAAATCACTTCTACTTTTAATGGGTCTTTATGCTTTGACTCTACTGAAGGTTTTAGGTCTGTTTTGTGCCATATGGACAGGTGTGAGGCTGGGAACAAGACATCACATGTTAGTGGGTTCCAGCTGGTGCCATGTAGAGTCATATTTTCTCCAGCTTATCCTGTTTTCAGCACTGTTCAACCTGCTGCAAATAAAGGGCTACAGCTAGCTTGCATATTCTTGGAAGGGCAGAAGAATGTTGAAGGGTTACAGCTGGATGTCACTCTCTTTCAACAGCAACAGAATTTTAATGGGACAATGGATTTAATAGCTTCTGATAACAGCAAACAAAAGAGCCCAATAACTCAGCATTTGGGTTTCATTATTCCTACAAGAATTCTGATTTTTGTTTGGTTCAAAGGGGAGTTAGTCAAGATGCTTCTTGGTGCCGGGTTTCTTCAAAATTGGCTCTCATTTTTTTCAGTGTTCTCCTACCCAAAGCCTGCTGCATACTTGGTTCAGGGGAGAGCTGATTAAAATGCTATTGGGGTCTGGATTGGATTTATTGCTTCTAGTTGTTTCCGCAGCAAACAAGTGAGTTGTACTTGTGGGTAGCAGCATTTAAAGCAGAGGATTCTACACTGTCAAGACATTTTTCAGAATTTTAAAGTTTCTATGGTTTTGTTGATTTCAGAGTTGGATTTTGTTGTTCAGCATCCTTGAGGGCAAGGATGTTTTTGGGAAAGGGGTATTGATATATAAAGATAATAAGCAGCATTTAGGGACCTAAGTGTAATATAAACCTAGGGACCTATTTGTAAACTAGACAGTAAGTAGGATAATTAGTCAATAATGGTAAACTAGGATTAGTTAGACTTGAAGGGGCTATAGTATTATAAATAGCCCATCCCCTATTGTACATTCAGTCATTGAGATGAGTTTTGCTATGAGTGTGAATATATTGTGAGAGAGCCATAGGAGCTCTCTTCTTCTCTTCTAATCCCTTTTCTGTGTCTTCTCTATCTCTAATCCCCATTCTGGTTCTATAAACATACAATACTGTATCAAACTCCCTCATATTCTCAACAACTTTCTCATGTTTAGCCTAACTCAAATCATTTTTTTAGTTCCTCTGTCCAGCGTATTATAACATGGCATAGGATATGTGCATAATTGCTCTTAGGTGCTTTGTCCAGTGTATTATAGAGTAGGTCTAATGGCCTGAAAACAGGAGATGAACCTAAATAGCGTTTTATGTGAAGATTGACCAATCGAGTCCTTTCATGTGAAATCTCAAATGACACTGTAATGGGAGAAGATAGCTAGAAATAGAATGTGTAAATCTCACATTAACGGTGGATCTTACCTGAATGTTGGATTTTTTGGGCTTGTTTGGTATGTTTAAAAAATAATAAAGAAAGAGAAATAAGAATAAAATGAATGTATTTATCGACGGAATAGTGAGTTAAACAGATGGTCTTTAACCCCTTGAGAATATGCAGTGGGAGACCAAGAAGAATAAATAAGGAAGTTAGGGAGAACTGATGTATCTGAAAAGTCAACTGATGATAGATTTTAATGGTGTCATGTGATCTATGTTGATGATTGATTTTAGTGGGAGAAGGTATGTATATATATAGATGGAAAATGTCACACATGCCCTTAAATTAAGACAAAAAATTTCTCCCTCTGCTCCTTAATCCAAGACCTATTTACCTAATATGATTTGATTAAGGAAGTTAGTTAAGTTAATTAACATGACATGTTTTTTATAGAACACCTTAATTATCTTCCTTAAGTCTCTCCATCTCTTTTACTTGATTGTTGTTGAGGAAGCGTCAATAGGGAAAATTAGAAAATATTTATAAATATAAGGAACGGGTCTTTCATTTAGGATCAAGATTAACTGCCCAAATTAATTCGAACTCTTGCATGTCTTATTTTTTGTGAATTCTTGCTGTCAAGTCGAACTCATGACGTGGTAGATGATCAGAGGATGCTTTCAACAAGCAGCCACAAGCTCAATTGACATGGACTATTTGCATATCTTTTTTTCCTTCAATGCATTGGAAATGTATTCCCTTTTCTTGGGGGAAAATAAACAGGGCCTTCTGCACGAGATACCGTCATAGTGTCATGTGAATATGTGATCATGTGAACCCCGTGCATGAGAGTGTGTCTTGTTCACATTACTTCATGTAGGTGTCTTGCTCATATATTCAAATAACAATTTGTTTGTTTTACTGTTTATAATTAGAATATTGGGAACAGTCTTTCCAACTCTGTTAATTTAATATAACGTGCAGATCAAGTGCAGGCACGTTCCATTAAAGATGAGAAGTCTAATTTCTGGTTCTGCTTTTCTTTTCCCTTGTCATTTTTGCTCTCCTAGGTGATTAAAAAATATATAATACTGTAAATTAACTGGGCCTCTTGTTTGTGTTATTATTTTCTTATATTAGTAATTGATAATAATTTCATCCATTTGCAATATATCCTGTATCAGACTTGTGTGGTTGAATCAACCTGGCATATCAATTTTTCTTGTATTTAAAATCTGTGTGCAGGAAATTCTGGAATCTCGTGAGAAGGAAAAGTCACACATCTGGCATTTTCGGTCAACAAAAGCATCTTCGGATAACTGGAGAAAACTTTATGGTCATTTGGACGAAGTTGGTCCTGAAGAGTGATGGCACTTTGCTGAAGAACAATTCACGATCGGTAATAATTGGTTATTCTATCGCACAATTAATTATCTGATCATTTTTTCCCGGAAAAATTTATATGCATTGATATCTTTTTTTGTCATGTTATCTCATCAACACATTATGAATGTGTGATTTTTGAGTAATATTATGATTAATCTAGTTTTCTTCTCCACATAATGGTATGATTTCTGTAACATAGCATTATATGATTTTTCTTTTTCAAAAGAATGTTATTTCACATATTGTAGTCATGCAGAGTTTGACATTTTCGTGAAATGGAAAAATTAGACTTGACAAGCGTTTGGTACTGCAGAGTGTTGAATTGGGCTTAAGCATGGTGAGTCAATTTTTTTGGGTGTTCCAAATATTACAAACTAAAATAACAAGACGGGCATGAGTTTAAAAAGTTGTGAAAACCTAGAAGATGAAGAAGAAGCTATCAGGATTGTAGAAATATTAAAGTAAAGGAAAACAAAATATCTTAATGAAGGATATTAGTTGATTCTTTAAAAGCTCTAGCAAGATGTAGAAAAAGCCTATTTAAGTAGAAAACTTCCAAAGTGGCCCTCCTTGATCGTAGAAAGAAAGTAGAATTTTTGATTCAATATAAACAAGCCCAAAAACAAATGAGACCACAATGAGGCCTTTGTGAAGAATCCTTTCTTCAAGTAATATGATTTTTAAGGAAAGAGATTTGTTCTTCCTTAAGCATGTCCTCGGTTCAAAGTATGTAGATGGAAAAAATGGGTAAGAGCTTTTCCTCACGATCGTCAACCCTCCGGACGAATTTGGATTAGTCGGAATCAATGTTTTCGGATACTGATGGTTTGCCAACAAAAGGAAATATGTTGAAGAGATTGACCTTGTAATAAATTTTTCTTCTAAATTTGTACTTTTGCTATATGATAGTCCGCCTTCTTTGTTTAAGTTAAAATCCAAGGCACCAAAAAAATTCGCTGTTAAAACATTGGAATGAATTCCTAGTTTACAAGGTTGGAATGCTAAGGATACAGTGAGTGTTGCACTTACTTGATGGTTGACTGAGGCGATGAGATGCTATCATGGGGAAATTGGTGTTCTGACATACCAAATGACCAAATGTCACAAAATATTTTTAAATTTGGGTGACAAAAGTTTTGACGCTTGTAAGGTTGTTAAGAGGGTTATAGACCAAATTTGTAGTAAACTTAACTTTTACTTCGTGAGTCTGTAAGACAAATAACTTTTAAGTAGACCTTAAATACCAAAAAGTTTCAAAAATGTGTAGTCAACACAAAAAAAATTTAAAAATGTAAAGTAAGCACAACATTGTTAGAAAAAAATAATGTACGTTATCTAAGGTATAAATTGGCCAACGAACTTTTACTCAAGTACTCCAGGAGCGTCTAGCACAAAAAAAGTTTTACTCTAAGAGCGTCCAACACAAAAAAAAGGCCATGTGCAATCTACCCAAAATCCGATCAAGTAAATTTTTATCCGACCTCCAACCACAATGCACGGGTTAGAAAGAATGAATCAACAAAAAAATTACAAATGTAAAACTAACCCAAAATTCTAAATTTTACTAAATTAAATAAAGTTTTTCTCAATTGTCATTATTTAAAACTACTTGTATAGATATCAATGGACAAAAATTACTCATTTTTTAATTTTGTCAAAATTATAATTTGCTAAAATAAAAAATTTTTAATTAAAAAATATAATTATTAAATAAAACTCAATGTGTTTTATAATTAATTATATATGTTAAACAAAAAAAAATGATTTATTTTTATTTTAGAAGAAATTTTTGTGAGTTAAAAAATTCATTTAATGTTAATAAAATTTAAAAAATCTATTATATCCTAAAAGAAATCAAATGAGTTTACTTTTTATATTTATAAAAAGAGCTTAATGAATATGAACGTTGATACTTAATAATATAAATCCGGAAATTTGATAATATATTTGTTAATTAAATAATCTATTGATTCTATGAATATGAGACTTGTTGATTTTTTTTTTTTTTTTTAAAAAAGATAACCTAAAAGGCTTGATTAAGGACAATTTAATAATTTGTGATTTTTTTGTTGCATTCATTATTTCTAACCTCAATGCGACATGATTGGGGGTCCGAGCAATTATTTGCAATAGTCGGATTTTGGGTGGATTGCACATGGATTTTTTTTTTTTTTTTTGGGCGCTCCCGAGTAAAAGTTCATTGGCCAATTGCACCTTTTTGATAACGGACGTTATTTTTTTTTTCAAACGACGTTGTACTTACTTTACATTTTTAAAAGTTTTAGTATTTAAGGTCCATTTAAAATTGACTTTGTCATTTGACGCTTCACTAGGTAAAAGTTTGTTGGCCAAATTCCTCCTTAACCCTAGTTTTTATTATACTTTGTAGTTGTTTTTTATCATTGAGATTTTGAAACACTTTATTAAATCTTATTGATATAAATAATCATATATTATTTTAATACATTAAATACATATAATTTGTTATTATTGAACGGATCAAGAATATTGTTAATAAATTAAGATTTTTTACTTTATTGATAAATTGATAAAATTTTGATTAAAAATATAATGATATTCGCCACAGAACGCAATTTACCAACACGTTGTCCATGCCATCTTTCGTAGATCTGAGGAGATGGGAGCAAAGGAGCAGAGGAGGCGATGCGTGAAGGAGCAAAGTGGACGATTCGTGTATGCGAGAGAGAAAAAGGTGATGGTGGAAAAATTGTTTAGTATTAAATGAATGGGAGGGAGCACGCCCGCTAAGAGATATTTTAGGCGTCCAATTATACTAAAGTCGATATTTTAGGCGTCCTAACTATAAATTGGGATGCCTAAAATTGACTTTAAGTGTCCCAATTTGAAATTAGGGATACCGAAATGCTATGTTGTGTCTCTTTTATATTTTGGACTCCAAAAGTTTGTTATTTGGGCGTCCCAATTTTAAATTAGGACGCCAAATGTATCTTTTGGCATCATTTTTTAAATTAGGATGTCAAAAGCTTCCACATGATTACAAAAATATCATCGCTTTATTTTTTACTTTCCTTTTTCAAAAAAGGGACGTCTCTTAAGGAAGTAAAAGCCATTTTTTTTATAGTAGTTTATGTTTACTTTTGGACCCAAGAAAAGTTGATTGTGTTCGGTGGACATTGGGAAATGGTTTATTCACTATTAGAAAAAAGGCTTATAAGATCGCCATTTCTAAACCTCTATTGGTGGAGATGATTTAAAAAGTATGATTGGTGACATTTTTGTAAATATTTATACAATTTAACACCCGTTGCGCTTTTGTGTAGTCTAAATAATTTTTTCTAAATCAAACAATATAATGTTTGTGTCGATAAGTATTAACTATTAAGAAAATTAAAATTCTTTTTAGACCAGACACTTGTACATACGGTGTAAATATCCTTTTAGATACTATCGTTTCGTCATACCTGGTCTTAAATTTTTCAAAGTTTCTTTAGCTTCCAAGGTAAACTTCCCAACTACATCTCTCTTTGAATCTGAGGCCACTTCAATACATATAATCTTCATCTCGTGTTGTCTATTTAAACTCCTCATTGCTTTTGTTTCTTAACATTCATTATCTTTCTCTTCTCTAGAATATAAATATCATATGCATTAGGGTTAATTTTGTTTGTCCTTCTTTTCCTCCTCCTCCTCCTCCTGACCTTACCTTGACTCCTCTTCCACCTCTTAGTCCCACACGCTCTTCCTCTCTCCATTGCTTTGAGTCACCGTGATATCTCTCTCTCTACCGTAGGGATGGCTTCATGTTCCTTTTCATTGGGCTATCTCTCTCTGTTGTCGCCTTCAGTAAAAATTGTTGTTTTTCACAAACCCTCGACAAATGTTTTTGCTCTCGCGTTCTATTAGTGTTCTCTTTCATATTCTTTGCTTGCATAGAAGTTTTAATCGTTATCCGGTCCTTATTTGTATAATTAGATTATATACATGAGTTTATAAGTAATACAAATTAGTTTTAAAAAAATTATAAATATGAATACTTTTAAACAATTTATTTAGCTTTCTTAATTTCTAAAAATTAGTCAAGTGAGTATTGTATTAAGAATCGGATTCGTATTGTTTTTACCACTATATGAGTAATTAACTAACGTTTTTCAAAAATAAAAAACAATTTTTTTGGATTTTTAGTAGTATTATTATTTTAGGAAGTTACCTCACCATTTACTTTTAAAGAAATCATTTATTTAGTATTTATAAAGAGCTTATTTTAGTTAGGATAAAAGCTTTCAACCCACATACCGAATTAAAGTCCTCGTAGTAAGTCAGATATAAGTGTTTAATTTCTGTAAAAAATATTTATTTATTTCATCCGAAAGCTTTCATTTTCTTTTGAAACTTTCTAGTTTTTAACTTTTTTACATCTCTATAAAGTGCCGGTGATGACGAGGAAGGATCTCATGCAGGGGCCCTTAGCTTCAAGATATAGGGAGGGACCAGGGAGGACGGGAGGAAGCCAACTCCGAAAACATCACTTGCCAAACCATTAAATGAAGGAAGCTATGGAATCACAATTAGGAGTCCGTTTAGATTTAGGTTTTATAATTTACGAGGTAAAAATGACTTTTGGAGAATAGCTTTTTTAGATAAAAATGATAGTGTTTAGATATTGTTATCGAATAGCTTTTTCGGGTCAAAATTTACCAAAACGACATTAGTTTTTGATATAGTCATATAACGTATATAAAAGATAAAGTTGTATTTTGAATATTATAAACATTATATTTCATAATAAATACCAAAACTTACATAAATTTGTGTACAAAATTAAAATATTTAATGGTACTGACTGACACTGAAAAATACTTCATGATCTTGAAAATTTATTTTAAGATAATGAAAAAATATTTCAGGGTAATGACTGATCTTGAAAAAATATTTTACTAAGACGAATACTAAAAAGATACTTAATATGGAATGGTATTGAAAAATACTTCTCATGGTCTTAAAAATTTATTTTAGGATCTTGAAAAAAATATTTCAGGGTAATCTTGATTAATCATGGAAAAAATTCATGGTACTAAAAAAGATACTTAAGGATACTTTAAAAATACTTCATAATCTTAAAAAAATTAGAATATTGAAAAAAATTTCAAAGTAATGACTAATCTTTAAAAAATATTTCGGGTATTAAAAAAATACTTAAGCATATTGACGACATTGAAAAAAATACTAATGATAGTAGAGGAGAGAGAGAAATTAGAAAAAAATAGCTTTTTCCGAAACTAGGTTTTGGATTCAAAATCTAGGTTTTGATGCAGAATAGTTTCTCGATAAAAAATTTGAGGTGTTTGGATTACTTCGACAAAACCTAGGTTTTGATCGCAAAATAATTTTAGAAAAAGGAGAGGTATTTGTCAAACTTTTGCCAAAACGGATCCTTTCAAACATGCCTGGGCCAACCAAGCTAAGAAGGCTAATAAAAGCCTAGTTTGCATATAAATCATTGAAGAGAAGGAAATTCAGGATTTTTAAGAAATCTCTAAAATAAATCTTGAGAAATCCTGTTACCTTTTTTTTTTTTAATAATAATAATTTCGAATTCTTATTCCTAGCGCATTGGTATAGGGGATGGCTATATTAGGAAGGAGATGAAGGCAATATAAGAGTGGGGGAGTCTACCTTTAATTTTAGTGGGGATGATTCTCTTCTCTTCCCTTCTTTTTCTTTTGTAAACATAAGATCAACATGATTTAAATTTAATTCTTTATAAAATATTTTTTTAAATATCTGTAATTTTGTTTTAAACTAGTCATATAGATTTTTTTTTTGAATATTTTGATATCAATATTACAATTTTGACATCTCATTGTTTCCTTGGGAATTTGGACGAAACTTTTTACTCTATCTCTCTCTCTCTCTCTCTATATATATATTTTTACTTTTTATGTTATTTAATAAAAGACATAATTAACTTAACAATGATGTTTGTTAAATTAGTTTACATGGTGGGCAAAAATAGTCAATTTAATAGAAAATAAAAATAGTTAATATGATATGTTTTTCTAAAATACCCAAACCATCTACCTTAATTCTCTCTTTCCCTCTCCTACTTAATTATTGTTGATAAGATATTAATATGGTTAACTTGAAAAAAGATTGATTAACATGTGAAATATGACTTATATGTAAGATCAATATCTATTCCCCAATTAGATCCTACATTAAGCAATATTATTTTCCTATCTCGTTTAATCGTACTTCTTGAAATATCTAGAAGATGATCCAAAATAATCCGACATATAGATATTTTTAGAGTAAATACCCTTTTTGGATCCTTAAAAACACTAACCCCATTTTAGTCTCTCACATAAAGAAATGCCCTTTCAGTCCCCGAAAAGGACGAATAAGGAATCGATTGGTGAACATTTGGTCTTGAAAATTTCCAAAAAGCCCATTTTTAATCCATAAAACAATCATATTTTAGTCCCTAGGACTAAAATGGGGTCCGTGTTTTTGTTGGGGACCCAAAAAGATATTTACTCATATTTTTATTTCACTTAGAATCCTACTAAAGATCTTTGACTCTTTATTGATATAATTTCCCTCATTTCTTGTATATTAGTATTTGTTTTTAAATATTTCATTTTTTATTTGAATTACTTAGACAAAATGCAGTGTTCCCAATGATAGTAGTCATATTAAAAATCATTTAAACTATTAGAGCTTAATTTTAATTATTTGTGTTGCAAAGAGCAAATTAAAAATGGGATATATAGAGTTTTCAGGTAATATTGAGCACAAATATTGTCTTATCTTCCCGTGAATAAACAATATTAAAAAATACAAAATTAATATTAAGTAATAATAACAAGGGAAGAACTTTTTTTTTTCCCAGTCTGTAGTTCTGTACCTACCCAATATGTGGCCAAGAGTCTGACTGACCATATGAATGATTGATTTTTCTCTATAAACAATTACACACACATATATAAATATAAAGGTTAGATAACTAGTTTGCACAGGTAAAGAAAAAGTTAGTTATTTGTACAAAAAGTTTTGTTGGCATACTTAAAATATTATTTTTAATCATTTAATTTGTATTGGAAACTGCTTCCTTGATACAAACTCTAATAAAATATGTGCAATCAGTTGTAAGATAATTTTTTAAAAAATTATAAATTTGAAAAACAAAATATATAAATTAATCAATGTACAGTCTTACACCTAAAAGGGAAACAATCCCTTGTACTTCCTTGATATTCCCTCTGCTTTTTAATATAGAACCTAATTGAAGAGTTGATGTTAGTTCTAAATGTAACACCTATTTCACATTCTTACGCATTTTTCTCAAATTAACTCTATTGATATTCCTCAAGAATAATCAAGTAGAAGGGAGGAGGAATGAACTTAAGGAAGATGATTATAATATTTTTTTATAAAAACATATGATATTAACTAATAATGTTAATCTACTCAAATTAATTAATTATATTTTACATTAAGGATCATATCAGTATTTTTTTCTAGAAAGTTGACGTTATACTAACGTCAAGAAAAAGAGAATCTATACCCGACTAGTAGTGATGACATGAGTCCTCTCTCTATAAAAAGGAAGCCACAGGCTTTGGTCTAGTCATGCCCACATACAAAGTATGGCATTGTCATCTTCAATTAGGGTTTGGAATGTGTTGTCTCTCATTCTAAGTCTTAGCTATAGCGTCTTTCACATTGAAGCTTCTCACCATGAAACTCCTTCTTCTCTTTTCTCCATCAACCAACCTTATAGAACTGCCTTTCACTTTCAACCTCACCACGATTGGATGAACGGTTCTTAGTTCTTACTTTCTATATATCTTCCCTTTAATAATACTTTATGTATAGATTTCTAGCCCTTTTTGTTACATGGAGCCTAATATTGGAACTTGCACTATATTCACAACTTATAAATAGTGGGACTTCCATATCACAAAAACAACGAAATTTGCTATGGAAATTTATGACAAAAATCCAGAAATTAATATTTGCCACCAGTTATATCATTCATAAACGTGTAAAAAAATTTGCAATACTTTTTGTGACATATTTGTAAATTTTTGTTGTTGCAAAATGTATTGCAGAAATTTTTGGGATAGAATTGTTTTGTCGCAAATTTCATCGCTTTTATTATTATTATTATTGAAGTAAATTTCTTTTTTATATATATGTATGTATGCACACACACTTATGCCTCTTTCTTTTATATATCTTTCAGATTTTTTTCTTTATCTGATTTCTAACCATTGTTTCCTTTTGACTTTGTCCTTTGCTTGCAGATCCTAATGGTTAGTTTTCTTCTAATCTCTCCTTATTAATTTGTTCCAACTAAAATAATTTTTTTCTTGCTTCTTTTCGACTTTGAATTTCACTTAATCTATATTACTCTTAACTTAATTGGTTCAATTATATTAATTAACTTCATTTTTTATAAAACGATAATATATATATATATAATTTTTTTTTTTATAAAAAAATTACGGCCTTAATCTATTTCTCCCTTATGAATGGATACAGTAAGTTCAAGAAAAATTTGAAGCCGACAGAATATATAGAAACTGAACATCTTAATATTTACTACTCCTGGCCCTATTTATAAGTCCTTTTCACCAAAAAAAAAAAATTCCTATTTATAAGTCCTCTTTGAGGAAAGAGATGAGATTGTGACAATTTTGCCCATATTAATTATACCAATAAAGATAGAAAGAGAAGAAAGAGTTGAAAGATACCCAATCATAAATGAGGGTAAAGTTAAAATTTTACTCTATAATCATTAAGCCAACTACCTCTCCTGTGTGTTTTGGTCAAAAGAGGACTTATACATGGACTAGAGTGGTACATATTACAAGAAGATGATTGGATCCAGTTTTCCAGAATGTCGGTTTTTTAATATTGTTTTAATTTGGAATTAATTTTTTTAATTCTTTCTCTATCTCTTACTTTCTTTAATACATCGTTCACATTCACTTTTGTGCTCTGTGTGCATGCAGGACCAATGAGATACAAGGGGTTGTACCACATGTTCTACCAGTACAACCCAAAAGGAGCCACGTTTGGGAACATAGCGTGGGGCCACTCCATGTCACGTGACCTCGTGAACTGGGCCCTACTCCCACTTGCTCTATCACCAACCAAATCTTATGACATCAATGGCTGCTGGTCAGGTTCTGCCACCTTACTCCATGGAAACAAGCCAGCCTTGCTCTACACTGGCGCTGGCCATAACCAGAACCAAACTCAAAACTTAGCTCTTCCTTTGAACCTCTCTGACCCTTTTCTTGTGCACTGGGTTAGGTCTCCACTTAACCCTCTCATTGCTCCAACTTCTGAGAATCATATCAATGCCACCTCTTTTAGGGACCCTACCACTGCTTGGCTTGGTCATGATGGTTTGTGGAGAATCCTAGTAGGTATGAAGCATGCAATGCACATTAATTACATGGTTTTCTTCATCCATGCATTTGTCCATTTTGTGAGAGTGAGTGGCATGCAGAGATGTGACCTAAAATATTCTCAACCTTAGTTAAGAATATGACATCATGTGAATTGTTAGGATTAGAATTATAATTTAGGAGAAGCTATTTTCAGGGTTTCATAGGCTTGACATGTACTTTGTTGTCACAAAGCAAAGCATCGTGCTTGTCAAGTAGAGAATTGTAACCTGTGGATAGAAATGATAGAGTAAATTTCTTCACTATATCTGTTATCTCCATTTTTCAATTAATCTAAAGTCAATCAAATTCTTTTTTTTTGGTTGACTTTTATAATATGGGACTTGTGATCTTCTTAATATTATTAATATGGACTTTGATAAAGTGTATGTAATATTCCATTGTAGGGAGTCAAAGAAGGGACACAGGATTAGCACTGCTATTCAAAAGCAAAGACTTTGTTCATTGGGTCAAAGCCAAACACCCACTTTACTCAGCCAAACACATTGGAATGTGGGAGTGTCCTGATTTCTTCCCAGTCTTCATTAATAGCACATTTGGTGCTGAAACTTCAACACTTCCTGATAAGCATTTTAAGCTCAGGCATGTCCTTAAGCTTAGCCTGAATGATCTTATCCAAGATTATTACCTGATCGGATCTTATAATATAACCCGGGATCGCTTTATCCCGGATATGAGATTAGAGGATACGGAACTATCCTCAGTAATGAGATATGATTATGGCAAGTTTTATGCCTCAAAAACATTCTATGATGATGCAAAGAAACGAAGGATTTTGTGGGGTTGGGTCAAGGAATCTTCAGTTCGAAAAGAATATAGTCAGAGAGGATGGTCTGGGATTCAGGTAACTTCAAATTTTGTTTTTCATATTTAAAAAGTTAATTTTTATTCATTCAAAAATATATTGTGGCTACCCTGAATTTATTATCTAAAAAGATTTAGTAAAAATTATTTACTTATCAAGGATATAATGTTTATCTTGTTCAAGGGAAGTAGCTAGACTTACTTCACATGGGTTAAGGAAATGTTATTTCTATCAAGAACAAAAAACTCTATTGCCAATTTTTCTCAAAGTTTTAAAATATTTTGACTATTTTATCCTTTCATGATTTAAATCATTTTACCTTTTTTTTTTGAATAAGTATTGTTTTATATGAATAACTCAATGTCATTCTTATTTGAAAAAACCTTTTATTTCATTTAAAATCCTACTCATAATTTTGAAAATTCAACTTAGGTACTTCCTCTGATCTTATATATGTATAAGAAAAAAATAACTATTTTTTTTTAAAAATTTTTTTTGCTTGAAACATGAAAACATTTTTCTTCATAAATATGTCATATAGTGTACTTTTTTTAAGAAACATTTTAATTTTGAACTTTTTCAAAATTTTATGACAAAAACCAATATATATTTAATGAACGACACCCGGAATTTTTTTTAAATAAATAAAGTAGAAATGGGTTATTACCAAATAAAAAAATAAATGTAGGTAATTAATATCTTATGCTATTTAGGAATGGAGGGAGTATCTTATTCAAGGACATTAATGGTATGTGGCGACTTTTAACTTTTTTCTCCTTTTTATTGACTGATTAAAACCAAACATTCAATTCAAGAAAAGTACTCTTTATACTCTCCTTTATTTATTAATACTCTTTTTTTCTCCTTCATTTCATCCTACATACAAAATACACACTTTTAATCTTCTGGCCAAAAAAAAAAAAACACACACACACACACATTTAATCTAACGATCATCTTTTTATGTGTAACTCTCTCTATCCATGTCTCTACCATTTTCTTAGGAAACGACTCCATCTTACTGATTAGCTTGAAAATCAATCAATCAATTAATTATAAGATTATCAATTTTGAAAGTCATAGCGTTTGATTACAGGGAATTCCGAGGAGTGTTTGGCTGGATGAATCAGGAAAGCAATTAGTACAATGGCCGATTGAAGAGATTGAAAAATTACGAAGCAGCAACCCTTTCATATGGCATTCTAAGCTGCTTCAACCAGGTGCTCTTCTCCATGTTCCTAGGGTCACTGCAGCCCAGGTGAGTCACTTCAACTCAGCAAAATATATACATGTGTGTGTAGTAAAATAACGTGTGTGCTTCTCGAGTTGATAATTTATAAATATTATAGTAATTTTAAGAATTGTAAATATATATTTATTCGGAGAATAGTGCCACTTTCGAGGCGTGAGATTCAATTTATCTAAACTGATGCGATACAAAAAAAAAGACTGTCGTTACTATAATTCATAGATAGTAATAAAATAAAAATAAACAATCAATATATATACGGTAAGATTTATAGGATTTTAGTTTTATAGATAATCTATATTGGCACTGAAGGAAAATTAGGATAGAGAAGGGTAAGAATAACTGAGGGAGACATATCCTCTTTATAGAGGTCACTAATTAGGAAGTTATGTGCACTCCAACTATACCTCCAAGTAATAATCTGGAAGTTAATACTTAATTAATTTTCTAATATATAATTACTTATTTTTCAATTAACAAATCTATAACTAATGTTGATTTGTTTCTTATTTGATAAGGTTACTTGTTCCTAATCAAATAGTCCGCCCATCAAGGGTGGATCTAGACCCAAAGTCTAACAGGCACTCTTTAGGGTTGCTCGAAAGTCTAATCTCACTCAATTTTTTCGAAAGTGTTTTATTGTAATAAAAAAACTTATATAATTTTTTTTTATTTGTAAGTTTTAATATGACTCACTTTAATTATTAGGCTCGACGCATGTAGAGATATTCCGACACAAGTTAGTTTGGACTGATATGAATAATGAAAATGAGTTCAACAAGAAAAAGCTATGAACCAAACAATGCATGAGCTGAAACGCAATGATTATTTTATATGTGTGTGTGTGTGTGTGTGTGTGAGGGATGTAAAATATGGAATGATTGGGCGTGCAGGCAGATGTAGAAGTGTCTTTCGAAGTGCAGGATTTAGCCGAAAAGGAAGAAGAATGGAAGCAAAGTGGTGCGAAAATGACAGACCCACAAAGGATGTGTGGAGAAAAAGGAGGAATAGGACCATTTGGGTTGCTGGTTTTGGCATCAAAGGGATTACAAGAACATACTTCAGTGTTCTTCAGAGTCTTCAAACTCAAAAATGATAGCAATAACTCCACCAAGTTCGTGGTGGTCATGTGCAGTGACCAGTCTAGGTAGGTACCAGTACCACATACCCATTTGTTGTTGGGCTCAGGAGAGAGAGATATATACACCTCTGGCCCTATTTATAAAGTTGGCATAGAAGGCTTATATTGATCTTATTTGTAAGTCACATCAGTTGATCTTGTTTAAATGGGGTATATTGTATTCGAGATACAAAATGGGGTATATTTTATATTAAATAGGGGTAAAATTGAAAAGTTATTAAATTTTAAGATTTAATGGGATTTAAGATTTTTCTTTGATTTGTATGAAACATGCTGGAAATGACTTAAAACTAGGATTAGAGGAGGAGATACACTTACTTGCACATTCATAATTACATTGCTTTGTGTTGAATCCATTGAAAGAAATGATTTATGGGACAGGTCTTCGCTGAACCGTAAGGACGATTTGTCCTCTTATGGTGCTTTTCTTGATGTGGATCCTCTTCACCATAAGCTTTCGCTACGCACTTTGGTAAGTTCCACTATATATCTAATTGATCTTGTTTCTCGTGCTTCGTGTCTGCTATATATATGATCGTCCTATTAGAAGAAGGCATCTACTTTTGTTTAATTATGGCCTTTGTAGTTCAAGCCATTGATGAAATGAAGTGTGTAGAATTTAGGAGAATCATAGTTAGGTTTCAAACGTCAACTTATAATATTAACAGCTACGTCTAAAAAACTTTTTGTTAAATGATGAGTTGCAAACATTATTAATTTATACAATTGTAAAATTTTTCCTGATATTCATAATTGGGGAGAATGGCAAAAAGTATTCCTTAAATATGTGAATCCATAATGAAGATCCCGAAATGGTCAAATTATTGTAGAGTCCCCTATAAAGAGACTGGTTTGAGATTAACTTTTGGTGAAGTCAACTAAATTCCTTATTCTTTCATGAAAACCATCAATGACAACTTTAGTTTGACAAATATTACCTTCAGTCGTTAATATAAGAGCCAGTTAGGGGTTGGATTTGGTTTTAAATATAAGACTTCAATATAATCCACTTTGTCTCTCAAGTTTATAATTTTTTGTCCCAAAGTATCCTTATTGATTGCATACATTAAAGAGTTTCTATCAAAGAGTGGTAGTAATGTTTAAAGATGATATTTTAGGAAAATTAATCTATATTTGTTACAAATAACTAATATAATTAAATTTCTTAATCTATCCAAATTAGTCAACTGACATTTATATTAAGGACCGGAGATAGTAATAATTTTGACTTTATGGAATGAAACAACTAAAGTAATGCCAATTAATTCCACTCAAATTTAGCTTGGCTCACAAGTGGAATTAATTTGTTGTCATGGCTTTAGTTGTTGTTGTCATTCCATAATGTCAAGGGAGAATTAGATAGAAGGACCTATAGAGAATAATATTTATTGGGAAGGATCATAAAAGTTGTAATTATTTAGAAGGACCAATTACCAAAATATAAATTTAAAAATACTAAATTGCCCTTAAAAGTGATTTAATTTTTTTCCCACCAAAATTACTACCGCCAAAATCATCATTTTTTAACCTTAACTAATATCTACATAATCATATCATTATATCATTTAATTATTACTTGTAAGGTAGATATTGGCCCTTTAACCCTTTTATATCATTAATTGTTTTTCTTGATTTACATAATTTTATATAAATCAGGAAAAAAAAATATCCATCAAAAGAACTTTATCAACCAAAATAAAAAATTAAATGCTTTTCATATCTTATCATTATGTAATTTAATTATGACGGGTAACATAGATATTGGCCCTTTAACCCTTTTATATCATTAATTTTTTTTCTTGACTTATATGTAAATCAAGGGAAAAAAAAGCTCTATCAAAGAAACTTTATCAACCAAAATAAAAAATTAAAATCATTTTTTATCTTATTAGAACTAGTCACAGGCTTTGGAAATAACAAAAATAAGACATTACTATATTGTATCAAAAATTTAAATATTATAATCAAGAATGTCTGACTGACTCTAAAAGGCACGCTCGTGTTTAACATGACCTCTATATATATATATATATATATATATATATATATATAACATTTATTTAATGTTTATAATTAATTATAAAAAAATTCAGTTTTTCCTAAAATTATATATTTTTCACTTAAAGTTTGTGTCAATTTTAAAAATAAAATTATAATTTTGACAAAATTGAAAGATGTTTGTGTTATTTTTTCTATAAATATCTATGATGAGAGAGATTGTTTTTAATTTAATTAAATTTAGAAATTCATATTAGTTTCAAACATAGAATGTGAGAGAAAATGTAGGAGGTTTGATTAGGGACAATTTAGTATTTTTAAATTTTTATTTTGTTAATTGGTCCTTCTAAATAATTACAATTTTTACGGTCCTTCTTAATAAATATTATCTGTTATAGGTCCTTGATTTAATTTTCCCTAATGTCAAAATTGTTATTTTTTAATGTGAAGTTGTCTTATGGGCATTAAGGTAATTTCACAAAAAAAGAGTTAATCCAATACCAGTCCCTGGAGATTCACAGTAATTAGAACATTTTGTCATTTTCCTTATTAATTATTAAAAGGAATCTAAGTCATATATATTGTATGTTCTAGATATGTGCAGTTACTTTTTCTATAGATAGAAGTTTCGATTGATGTCTGAAGCTCAATTATATTTATATTTGTGTTACATGTGTCATGTGTGTGTTTAGATTGATCACTCAGTTGTTGAAAGTTTTGGAGGAAAAGGAAAATCGTGCATCACAGCAAGAGTGTATCCCACTTTGGCAATTAATGATGAAGCTCACTTGTTCGTTTTCAACAATGCATCTTCCAATCTCAAGCTCACAACATTCACTGCTTGGAGTATGAAGAAAGCACGCGTCAATTCCATCAACATATGATTTTTGTTCCAACACTGTACTACTTAAAAATTTTCAACTATCTATATGATTAGTATGTACTTGTAATCTCAATTATATATATGGTACCTATTTCAACCGCACATTAATTCAAATTATATTTCATTGCTGTTGTTACTTTTATATATATATATATATGCATGTTGGCTTTGATTATCTACTTGATTAGTTTTGATGATATCATATAAGGGGTTAAACTTCTCCGTTTTGAGAAGAAAAAGATTCCTACACACACACGAAATGGTGACCTACGATAACTTCTCATTTTTAATAGATTTGAGATATATTTTTATATATTTGGTGTCATTATTACTAATTTAAAGAGATTTTATTGAGATTTTAAGAGATATCAATTTGGATGTATTATTTGGTGATTTCAATTTAAAATAAAGGTTTTTGAGTTTAGAAATAAATAATAGTAATAGGAAGTTTTCTGAAAAAAAGAAAAGAAAAGAAAAGAAAATCAGAAATAAAAATTTAGTCATTATTATTATTATTATTATATAATTTTGTTTTGTTTCTTTCAGCGAGATACAATTCGGCAAATTGGATTCATCAAGTGTGGGCCCCGCGTGCAATTGAATCAATTAAAAAGTTTGGAATGGCACGACACCGTTTGGAATTGAAAAAGAAAAGCAAAACCTAATCTAATTTTAAAAAGGAGACGCTGTGCAATAGAGATTTGGAGGCGGCATAATTGGGAATCACTCTCGCTGGGCATATATGTTTTTGGGGGTTCTCGCAACGCACAGAGCAGAGGCGGCACATTGAATATTCATTCTCGCAAAAGAGAATCAGAGGCAGCAGTCTTGGGGCGAGCTTGAGGAACGTCGTGTGACCTCCAGACTTCATCCTTCTTCTTCCTTTCTCGCCGGCGGCTTCCCTCTCCACCACGGTCGCCGGCGAGCTTCGTCTTCACAACCACAATCCAACTTCATCAGGCAGATTTGTTCCTTGATCCTTTTGTTCGGTTTGCCTTTTAAATTTGAATTTGACTTTGGAATTTTTTGTGATGTTCTGGATTTGTGTTAAAGTCATGTTTGGCTAACTTTTCATTCGCAACCTAAAGTAGGTATGAACTTATAGGTGTGGATTAGATTTTTGTTTTTATTATTTAGTTATAATTAATATTAATTTTGCTTCCTAATCTTGTTTAACCTTTATCTATTTAAAGGTCTGATCATTCATTAATATGAATTTGAGAATTAAGATTTACCTCACGAAGAATTTTAATTAAGTTCTCCGACAAGTAATATGAGATTAGATTTTAATTTAATTTGCGATTAGGATGAGCGTATACCCAAGAGTGCGCCATATAATTGTTGAGGAGTGTGTTCGAGATTTATCAGCTTCTCGAGAATTATGTTAGACATAACTAATTATACTCGATAGGTTGTAAGTTTTAATTCAGACTTATAACTATTTATACTTCGAGATTAACAAAATTGATATTAAGGCAGTTAAATTAGTGAAAGCGATTTTAAACTAATAAGGGTTTATACTCTAGGTTCTTCATTTTATTATCGTCTTTGTTTATTTTAGTTTTCTTAATTAAATTTGGTTTAACTTAAACGAAATCAGTAAAAATTAACGCTTAATCAAATTTGCGATACCAAATCCTCGGGAACGATATTTTCTTATCACTTTATTACTTTGCATGCAGTATACTTTCATGGAAAGAGGGCTTAAAGTTTTGCCCTATCACCCACCCACACACACATACACATATATATATATAACGCTAATTATATATATATATATATATATGTGGGTCCCACCATTTCATATGTGTGTGACATAAAAATACACTTCTCCTACAACATGAGAAGTATTTTTCCCATCATATAATCACTAGTACAAAAAATAATTTTAAGACCGGATGAAAAAATGCCTTTAATACCAGATCTAGAACCAGTCTCGATACTGACAGTTTAAAAAGTCTGTTACTTTTAAGACCGGATACGTGACTGATCTTAAAAGTAAGACTTTTAAAACCGGATGTTTAATCCAGTCTTAAAAATAAATAAGTTGTCAAAAAAAATTCACTCCCTCCGGCAAAACCACAACCAACATAGGAGCAAGTCGGCCCCATCATTACACACCTCCTCCTCTGTTAATGATGGCGTACCACCTCCCCTGGTAGCACTTGAACCAAAATCGGAAAAAAAATCCAACCATGAACAATCAAGAACCAAGATCGAAGAAAAATAGTTAAAACAGGAACAATAATCGAAATCGAAGCTAATCTCTTACCTTAAGATCTACTGCTTCACTTTTAATTCTAGATCTGCGCTTTTAATTCCCAGATCTGTAAGTGAAGCGGCGGAAGCAGGAGCCAAAGAATCGGTTTCGGACCAAGTAAGCATTTCTGCCGTGGAAGTGTGAGGCTTCCTCACCAGAGTGGCTCTCTCCATTGTTATTGTTAAACACCGGCGAAAAGTGGGAAAAGCTATGAAGATAACAACAATCAGAGTCGCAACACAAGAAATGAAATGAATAATGCATACGAGTGATTGTCGTTCACTCTGGAGTCTTCACAGTGAGGAGGCCCAAGTCTCAGACGATTGATGAGAATAGAAACAAAATAGAATAATGAAAAATATAGGAGGTAGTAGGAAAAGAGAAAGTTGTCAGATGTGCGGTTGAGTGTGAGTTTATCTAAACTTAAAAAGCGAGAAACTGGTCATACCTTTTAAGACCGGATTCTTTTATAATCCGGGCTTAAAATGTTTTTTATACTTATAAAAATCACTAATATACTTTTAAGATCAATTTTTTTATAATCCGATCTAAAAAGCTGTTTTTTATTTTATTTAAATGCCACCGATCACACTTTTAAGATTGTATTTTTTATAATCCTATCTAAAAATCGTTTTTATATTTATTAAATGCCATCGGCCATACTTTTTAGACCTGATACTTTATAATCCGTCTAAAAAATGTTCTTTATATCACTACAAAAAAATTGTGATTTGCAATGGACTTTTTCCGTCATGAAAAAGAGATTTTCCGTCACAAAACTAGTTTGCGATGGATTTAGTCCTTTGCAAAAACCTCGTCACAATTACGACGGAAAATGAAAATTCCGTCACAAATTTGCGACGGAATCATAATTTTGTCGCAAATCGGATTTGCGATGGAACTCAATTCGTCATAAAAATGTATTTTTTTAAAAAAAAAAAATTATTAAAAAAATATAAAAATCATTAGAAAAATATCAAAATTATTTTGAAAAATATAAAAATTCATAATCATATCAAGAATATATTATTTAAATTTTATTTCAAAAGCATCATTTTTTAAACTTTAACTAACATCTACAAAATCATATCATCAATATATTATTTAATTATTAACACAAATATTAGTCGTTTTAATACATATAAAAAAATTTGTAGCATTATATAGTCAATATTATATAACTTATTTAGAGTTACGTGATTTATTAGTTTTTTTTTAACATTGAATTTATTGGTAACTACGATCACATTAATAAATTTTATGTTCGTACAATTACTAAAACCAATAATCCAAGATAACATGCGGTCTTTGCTATTTTAATTTTTAAAAATACCAAAGACTTGGGTTTATATAGCCCCCCAAAAAGCACAGAAAAATTCAACTGCTTTCATAAAATCTACTATCATTTTTTAAACTTTAACTAACATCTACATAATCATATCATCGATTATACCAAAGAATTTGAATCAAGTGTATAAACCACATCAAACATGTCCAAATACAAAGCAACTATCTAAAAATGTTGAAAGTGCTTATAAAATAATCAAATAAAGAAACATAAAGATTCATATCTTGACAAAGATAGGGTCAAAAATTAAACCAGATTTTTTTTAAAAAAAAAACAACTCCACTACATATAATCAAAGTATTATACTAAAGAATCTCAATCAAGTGTATAAACTACAACAAACATGTCCATTAGCAACTACTAACAATATATGATTAAAAAAATGAAAAAAAAAAATCAAACTTACCTGGAAAATCGGCGATTTACGGAGACCTAAGGGCGCAAAATGATGTGGCGTTGGAGACCCGGGCGCGCGCGGCACAAAAATGGCGACGGGAGGTGGAGGATGGACGGTGAAGAGGAAAACGAAGAGCTAGGGAGGGAGGAATCGTGAAAGTGAAGGAGGAAGACGGGGTTGGGAAATTATAAATGAGTTTGTGATGGAAATACAATTCCATCGCAAAACCCAAACGAGGTTTATTGGATTTTCGTCGCAAAAATTACTATTTTGTGACGGAATTCAAATTCCGTCAAATACCCCTAAATTTGTGACGGAAAAAAATTCCGCGCAAATTCCGTCGCTAATCGCAGTTGTTTTCTAGTAGTGTATTTACGAAATTGCCATCAATCATACTTTAAAGACGCACCCTTTATAATCCGGTCTAAAAATGTTCTTTATATTTACTTAAATTGCCAACGGCCATACTTTTAAGTCTGGATCCTTTATAATTCAATCTAAAAAGTGTTCTTTATATTTATAAAACTGTCACTGGTTATACTTTTTAGATTGGATCCTTTATAAAAAGTTCTTTATATTTACGAAACTGTCACCAGTCATACTTTTTTGACCCGATCCTCTATAATCCGGTCTAAATGAGGTGGTCTTAAAGCCTTTTTTTTTTGTAGTAGTGAATAGTGCAAAATTTTTGCAAAATTTATGTGTATTTATGTTCTTGGTAGGAGTATTTTATATCTTGTTTAAAAGAAACTACTAAATTTAATGAGCATATATCATGTATTAAGTCAAGAAGAGAACAATAATGATTTACGAAGAAGGAAAAGTGGAAGTGTTGGAGAAAGAAGAATTTGCAAAATTGAAAGAAAAATACTCAAAATTCAAGTTCTTATATTTGAATTTAAAAGTTATTTATGTTTAAGTGATCAAAATATTTTTCGAACAAATTTAGAACATCTCGAGGTGTTTCAGAAAAGTTTTAGTCCAATATCTCTTCAACATATCTTCAACTTGAGTCTTGTCAACTTGTCTACACTCGATCAGTTTATTAGTCTTTTAATGTTTGCAATTGTTCTAGGATACTTAAGTTTGTATTTTCAGAAAGTTTATTTCACTGTGACAATACTCTGATTTAAACCCTCAAACTCGATTTTACATCTCTTTGAAACTCGAATTTGTTTCTTCACTTTAGTAATTGCCATTTTTCATGTTTCAGCTTTGACCTTTTATCAATGTTTTGAAACTGAGATTGATGTGAAACTTGTTTCATATAAAAGTAGGCTCAATAAGCTTTTCAAAGACACATATCTCAATTAAGGTGTTCTTTAAGGATATGAATTTTTGAAATATGATGTTGAAACTTGTATTACTATAGAAAAAGTTTTTGACCTTTGCTCAATCTTTTGATCATAAATTCCCAAGTACAATGAATTTTGGAATGAGTCTTATTGCATTAGAAATTAGACTTGGAGCTTTTCCAAAAACGGATCAATTGTTCAATTTGGAGTTAAATTGAGATAGCATTGTCCTCTTGGAAGTTTACATTTAAATTGTCTTCACAAGCTGTTACACTTTATTTTCAGACTACAAATTGCTCCTTGGATGTGCTAAACTCGATTTTAACTCGTTACAAACTCCAGTTGACTCTACTTCTCTCTTAACCATTGAGTTTTCACTATATACAAAATTGATTTTAATATACCATGTTATCTCTTGATTTTGTTTTTGTTCTAGAATTAATTCAATATGTCTTATTTCAATGAGGTGGACTTCCACTACTACTACTACTACAAAAAAAAAAAATAGTTGCGCACATTTTGTGGTACTTAGAAGTGCCACAGCTTCTTCTAGAAACCTTTTTATTTTTTTATTTTTTTAAAAATTGGGATGTTGTGGCACTTTCTCAGGTAAGCGCCACAATTGCTTGTGGGCCTTATGTGGCGCATACTTGACCAAGCGCCACATAAGGTGTATTTGTTTGTTTTTTTTTTTTTCAAAAAACTGAAGTAGCAGCTGTAGGGCTTCCTCAAGGAAGTTCCACACTGCTACTCACTTTGTGTGGCGCTTGGCTTAGTAAGCGCCACACAAAGTCAACTTTTTTTTTTAGAAACACTTCTTCATCATACATAGCTCTCTCTCTCTCTCTCTCTCTCTCTCTCTCTCTCTCTCTCTCTCTCTCTCTCTCTCTCTCTCTCTCTCTCTCTCTCTCTCTCTCTCTCTCTCTCTCTCTCTCTCTCTCTCTCTCTCTCTCTCTCTCGTGGCTTCTCCATCCCTTTATCCTCTTGGTCCCCACATTTCCTACTCCACCTCTTTTTGTCACTCACATTGTTCGTCCCCACTTCTCACATTTCCTCCTCCTCCTCCTCCTATTTTCATCACTCATCTCCATCCCCACTTCCTCCTCATTCCTTTGCTCCCATTTCTTGCACCAAGCTGACCCCACTCCTCCTCCCTCCTCATTTACTTTGGTCCCATTTCCTCCTCCTTATGGTTTCAATTCGTTATGTAAGTACGTACCCACTCACTCTTTTTTTTTTTTTCCTTTTTTATATTTTAAAGCTACAGTACATTGTCTTCTTAACCACCCTTTTTTTCTTTTGTTTTATTTTTAAGGATGCATGCAACGTTGTCGTTCTCTTTTTCCTTTATTACAATTTTTTTAGGTGTTGTGCTTGAAGTTTCAGCTCACTCTATTCAAGCTTCTTATACATTGTAAGTTTTTTAATTTTTGAGCTTACAAATCTAATTTTATGAGTAGTTAATAGTTTAATTAGCTCAATGTCTTTTATATTTAATTTATTATGAAATTTGAAAAAATTATTGTCATTTTTATATGCTGAAAAATAAATGAGATAAAATTAAATGTTATTATATATAGGTTGTATGTGAAGATATGTAGTAGTTATAGTAATTGTTGACATTGATGAGTTGCATAAGTAAAATAATTATTTATTTTTAACACCTATAGTTTATTTGTTGGCATGTCATGCTTTCTAATTTATCTATGATATGTGTTGGTAAATATGATTTCTTTCATTATGAGATATGAAAAATTATTATGATGATCCAGAATTAATTCATTGATTATTTATCAATTAAAGAGAAGGTCTAAGACCTAAAAATCTTCAATTCTTAAGATGTTATGCTGCCGATTTTATTTTAAAATAACTAACAAAAGATAAAAGTAATTAGTAAATTCAATAGTCAAGCAACTAACCACTATTTAAAAATAGGTTGAAAGTATAGATGGATCAAATATGGATGTCATCTGATTGGTGTTCAAGGGAATATATAGATGGGGTGAAAGAGTTTATTAGATTTGCAATCGAGCATACAAAAGTCCTAACAAAATCTTGTGTCCTTTCTTATCTTCTTGTTATGGAAAGTGGATTAGTCCACTTGATTTACTAGATCATTTAGTGTGTCATGGAATTGATTAAACATATACACGATGGACAAGGCATGGTAAGATGGATGATGTATGTAGTTATTGGGTGCCTACCATGAGTTGTGCATGGTGAGATGTGTGATGATGTTGTCCATGTTAATCTTTGGGCCAAGGCACATGTGTTTTGGTATTGCCTCTCTCAGAAATCACTCGAGCAGACAAGAGATCTCACTCGAGCAAGGAAGAGATCTTTCTCGAGCATGGTTGTTACTCACTGAGGAAGCTTACTTGAGCAAGTAAGTCATTACTCGAGGAGAGAAAATGGTTACTCGAGCAAGCTCAATTGTTCACAATGTAATGAGTTCCTTTCACGATCTTACTCGAGCAAACTTTCAGACGTACTCGAGCAAAGCTTCTCTGGATGACTATGATCACTGTATTGGACAGAACATATATACTTTACTATCTAATATCTCATTTTGTAGCAGTCTACTCGAGCAGGTTTTAACCCTTACTCGAGCATGGTGCTCAAGCACAGGTAAGTACTTACTCGAGCTCATATGTTCTAACCTTCATCTGTTGCTCTTTACAGAAGTTACTCGAGCACGTTCGACTTCTTACTCGAGCATTGTACTTCGAGCACAGGGAAGTGTTTACTTGAGCACATGAACCTTAAACATATCATCTGGTTCATTCACAGAGGATACTCGAGCACACTGAAGAACTTGCTCGAGCATGGTACTCAAGCAGAGGTAAATATCTACTCGAATCATTAACGAATGGATTAACTGTAATTGAGCAAAAAGAAACAAAGTGTGTCAGAGCATTTAATGCAATTGCATAAACAGAGCATGGACACATAAACTGACTTAGAGTAGGTCCAATGATCAAATTTTCATAGACCCATTCCGGTGAAAGAGCGAAAGCGACTAATGCCAGAAGCATGTTGTATGAAGGAAACCGAAAATGAATGAATCACTTCATCTGCTTAACGAAAAGCTTACAAAAGTCTAACGGCTACTTCTAACGGACATCCAACAATCATATTCTAAACGAGAAGAATTGCTCAATGGTCAAATGCTCAATGGTTGAATGCTTTCCATCAACTATAAAAGGAGAAGCATTTAAGATAGACAAGGAGACACGAGATTACAACTTCATTGTCAAAATGCCAATACTCTGATGTCTATATCACTTACTCTTCGATTATCTCAATGATCGTATAATTTACCATAGAGAGTGAGATTATTTGTAATGTATTTCAGTATTTATCTTATTCATTTTTGAAAGAGAAGATTTATTGTTAAATATTTTATCTGAGTTACTCAAGATTAGGTGATCTTAAGTAGAAATCGATTGTTTCCTTACAGTGTGTAAGGGGGAGTATCTTAGTAAGAGATTCAGCTTCACAAGTATCTGGGTGAACTTGTGGGATTGTAGTGGCTTCTCTTGTGCCTGGATTAAACAAGATGATGGTGGATTGAAAATCTCAAGTAAAGCTTGGGGACTGAACGTAGGTCAAGGATTGGACTAAACCAGTATAAATCACAGTTTGTATATTCTCTTCCCTTATCTCTTATATTTTCAGTATATTTTTTTTGAATATCTGACTGTTGATTTAGAAGACGCAAAAAAGTTTTCAAAGTTTCAAGTTTTTAATCATACACCCAAATCACCCCTTCTTAGGTTCAACCAATTCTTACATAAGTGACAACTCGAGTGCTAACAATCATTCACTGAGATTTTGTAAGTCACTCGCCTATCCTCTAAAAGCTGATTGAAGCTTACTCAAGTGAAGAGGTTGTCACTCAAGTGATGGCAGGTAACTCGTGAGACTTGTGCAAGCTACTCACGCACCTTATGAGAGTTAAATTGAAGCTCACTCGAGTGAATCATTTGACACTCGAGTGAAGGATAACAACTCACGAGACTTGAGAAAGTTACTTGCTGATGGACTAAGAGTATAAGGCTTCTTATCTAGAGTCCACTCGATTGAACCTTAGATTCACTCGAGTAACACAAGGCAACTTGCATAAGCACTCGAGTCACTAGTAGAGTGGAAGTTATTTTCAAAGAACACTCAAGTCAAGTTTTCAATCACTCAAGTGACCTATCCCTTCAACACTTCACTACCAGAGACAAAGTTCATCAACACTCAAGTTGGATCACAAAAGCACTCGAGTGATTCTAGAATCACACTCAAGTGATTGTTCTTGTTTCATTTCACATCTCCAAGAATTCAAATATTGTGATAACATATGTTTATACTTGATTACTACATATACTACTTCTCAAAGCTACCAATCTTGTTTGTGTATAAGTTTCAGATGCTTAAGAACATGGATTAACTTCAAAAGCTCAAAAGCAATTTCCTATGTCAGAGCATTAAATGCACAATCAAAATAGAGCACACGAAAGCAATCGTAGAGTAGATTCCGTGTGAAGCATTTATTGCGGCAAAGATGAAAGCGACTAAACCTTAAAGCTTTTATTGTATCGAAGATGAAAGAGACTGAACCATAAGTAATCTCGGAGCGCACCAAAGGGATGCCGATGATGATTTATTGTAGCAAATCGAAAGCGATCAACCTTGAATTCTTCCAACGACTCCAATCTGCCTCTAACATATAGTTTAAATGCTCACAACGATTATTAACGACGTTCAACTATAAATAGTGAGGCATTCAATATGGAGAAACCAACTAAGCCTATGATCAATCTTCTGCTCATTTATTGCTCATATAATATCTTTGTAATATCTTCTGATATTCATTGTTCTTCACTGATTATATATTTATTCTATGAGAGATTCATTTGCAAACGATTTCAATCTTTGTAAAATCTCAAGGTAGTGGGACCTTGAATGTGGTTATTGGATTACAACTTGTAAGGGAGAGTAAGTCATGCTGTTGATGATTACTTCTGTACTATGGCGCCAAAAACCCATAGAATCTTAGAACAATAGTGAAAATATCAAAGATGCTCTCGAGACTGAACGTGGGTAAGAAAGTTAAAGCTGAACCAGTATAATCTACTTTGCACACTTCGATGATATTCTTCTAACTTTTACTCTTGGAATTAATTGTTTATCATCTTCGGTTTTAAATTCTTAATATCACCCAATTCACCCCCTTTTGGGTGAAACGTTACAACTAACATTTGGTATCAGAGCTAAGTCTTCTCATTTCAGGATTAAAATATGAAGAATGATCCATGGAAGGAATTCTATCTGATGGTGCATCTATTTCTAGACCTACTGGCTTCAATGAAGAGCATTTATTGTTCTGGAAAGCAAAATTCAAAGTCTTCATAATGGCTATGGCAAGTTATTGAAGAAGGAGACTACGTGCCCGTGAAAACTGAAGGCGAACGAGCAACACGAAAGCCTCCCGCAGAATATGATGACATTGATAAAAGGCTGGTTACTCTGAATAGTAAAGCCATTTTGATGATTCAAAGTGCGCTCAATCAAAAGGAGTATTTATGAATATGCAACCTCTCAACGGCCAAAAAAATGTGGGAAGCACTTGAGACTGCCCACGAAGGAACTTTTGGCATAAAGGGGAACATAGTCAATACTTTGGTCACCGAGTACGACCTACTCCAAATGAAGTTTGTTGAATTTATAGTTGAGTTTGAACTTAGATTTACACATCTGATAAACTAGCTAGCTGCCTTGGGGAAAATATACTATCAAAACTCCTAAGTGTGAAAATTTGTAAATATTCTCATGAAGGAATGGGAGGTGAAGTTTACGACCATAGAGGAAGCTAGAGGAGAATCAATGAGGTCTGTAACTACACTATTTGGAAGTCTTTTTGAATATGAGGGAAAGATGAAATTCAAGAAAGGATTAGATAAAATTAACGACAAAAAGACTAAAAGGTGTAGCATTCAACGCCATCAAAGAAAAAGAACTTAAAGAAGTGGACAAACTTGAAGAAGAGGACAAGATCAGAATGATTGTCTGGAGATTCAAGAATTTATATAAAAAAATTCCAAAAACTACATAAAGTCGGCTTGAAAGCGTGAGAAAGGAACCAAAAGATCAAATTATCCATTATGAATGCGAAACACCAGGACATATCAAATCTGAATGTCCATTTCTAAAGAATAAAGAAAAGAACAAGAGTAACGGCTTCAAGAAGAAAGCCTATGTCTTTGTCATCCAAGGAGATAGTTCATCAGATGAGGAAAGTGAGGAAGAAGAAATGGCCAATATCTGCCTTGTAGCTCACAAGGAATCAGAAAGATAAGAGGTAAATGATTTTGAACCTTCTTATAATGAATTATTATCTAAATACAATGCTTTACATTCAAAATTTAGAAAGTTAGTTAAAGAACTTTTGAGTTGAAAGAAAAGAGTTATAGTTCTTATACAACAAATCCAAGATACTCCTTTTAGTTCTTGTGAAACATGTCCTGAGTTAGAAAGAAGAAACTCTAATCTAAATAAGACTCTTGAGGAATTCACTAGAGGAAGTGTAGTGCTCAATGTAATACCTCACTGGTATACCATCATTCATCAGAGTATCTACACATAGTTTGGTAGACAAACTAAAAATAGCGCAATATATTGATACAAAACTCTTGATTATATTATAGGACCACCCATAGGATCTATACATAATGTTTACAAAATTATACATATTACAAAAGGTTATAACATATAACCCATACATTATCAGGTATTACCAACTCTTATATGTACTCATCCTGGTACAACATATATGGCTCCCCATAAATGCTAAATACTATGTCCTTATAGGGAAACACAAATAGTACCATCTTTTTTCGTACAACTCCCTTATTAATTCCCGTAACACTGGGTGAGGATCTCATTCGCATCCAACTCAATATGAGGAGCCTTAGAGTTAGCAACATAATCCGTATTCTGTGTTGTTTCATCTATCTCTAGAGCCTCAACTTACCAGAGCTTGAACCATCTTCCTCAGGGTACATATAACTAGTACTCCGTTTTTTGTTACTATGTAATCAAGTATCGATTTACTATTTCATTACTACCAGATTTGCTTCATCTGATACCACACCTGTAATACCGCACTAGTATACCGTCATTCATCAGAGTATCTACACACAGTTCGATAGACAAACAAGAAATAGAAAAATAAATTGATACAAACTCTTGATTATGTTATAGGACACCCACAAGATCTATACATAATGTTTTAAAGATTTTAAATATTATACAATTTTATAACATATAGCCCACAACAGGTCTTGAATCAAACCCAAACTTCAGTTGCTAGTAGCCGCCACCTTGCCTCGGGAACTATGTCCAAGACTGCTCAATAAACAAATACTAGCAAAAGGTCGATTCAAATGAATCTCATCGTAACAACTAATCTTACATAGTATGCATGCATAGTCCATAGCAACCAACCAACAAATCAAACATTTAGCATTCAGATATAACAATAGCAAACCACATGAAGCATCAACTCATAACAACTGAATGCAAGTTAGGGTTCGCAACCCAAGGACCCTTGGTCTACTAGGCCCTACTACCTAACATATGTTCACAACATTAATCACATATTGGTTTACCCATACATATACAATCATACATATTATGTGAGAGAAGAGTTATCGCATGTACTCTTTACCAAATCTCGATTCGGCTCCTAATCTATTGATCTTCCCGGGTAATTGTTGGGTTCTATAAGTACACATTTACAAACAACATGTTATTATTTATTCAACCTCTCAATAAAACTAAAGGGCCATATTGATCGAGATTTGCCGAGTCTCGTAAAATAACTAGATTCAGTAAAGGATTTGCGATAATATAACTTGGGTCGTTTCTCGCAGGAATCCATAAAGGGTCTAATTTAATAGTAATGAAACGTAAAAGCAAAGAATGAAATGGGGGGAGTTTTTTTAATGGAATTAAAATGCAAGAAAAACAGAAATACAATGAAATAAACTAAAATAAATCAGATTAAAAGATGATCCACCCATAACGGGATTTAGAAGCTTATTCCATGATCAGACGAGAATGTTGTAACTAAACTCACGATTGGTTCTAGATAAACCGAAATCTTTGCGTTCGTCTAGAAAATCCTTCAACTAGACGATCGCCTAACATTTGTCTGAATAGTGGCGTGTCACTGTGCAATCGCACAGTAATCACTCTAACCTAGTCTGAACTCCGTCCTTGGGATGAACGAATCCAGGTTTTAAATCTAAAATCCGAACTGTAAACTAGAATCGAATCGGATTAAGTAAATAGAAATGAGTTGGCTTACCGATTAAAATGCATCCTCCAGATGAAAGCGTGAATCCTCAGTTCATGGATTGATCTCATAAGTTTAGCTCGTGATGGCTAGGCAAAACACATATCAACATATGATATTCATGATGAACATGTAGAACAGATGAAGAACAATTTAGAGAAAATGAAACTTTTGTATTGAATCCAATAATATGTAAAAACGTAATGCCCGGTATGTTGGTGATTGACCTAGGTAAAAACCTAGTTACAAAATGGACTGGGCTCCAATAGTTTGGCCCAAAACAAAAATAAAATCAAAATGGAATTTAATTACAAAATTCGGGCCCAAATAAAAATCCATAAAAATATGTTTGCCTCAGATCCAATTTCGACCATCTTCTTGTGCAAATTTTCCTTTCAAGTATGTGTAACATTTGTAGCTCTCTGAATCATCTGAAATATGAGACAAGAATGAGGCTAATCGGATATGTGGTTCAAGAGTTATTGTAAAAATAGTGAAGCACTATAAATTTGGATTTGTATCATTAAAATGAATCAAATCTAATTACAAGCGCAAAGCCCAAATAAGCATAAAAGCCCATTATTTATTAACTAAAGAGTCCTAAATTTAATAACGAAGAGAGATACAAATAAGTGTATGAAATATTTGCTGTAGAACACTTAAAAAAAGAGATAGAGAGAAGGATAGAGAAAACGCGAGAGATAATCTTGGTTTAGTCTAACTCTTTGACCTACGTCCAGTCCCTAGAACCTCAGGGATTTTCACTATCTTTCAAAAACAAATACAATTACACACTCTGTACTCGAAGTAATCATCTCACTCTAGAATTCACTCCACTTTACAAGCTGTAATCGTACGCCCACACTTAAGGTTCCACAAACTTAAGATTTAACTGATAAACAAATAAACAAATAGTCTTTTAACTCCTCACTGAGTAAATAAATGATAATCACTGAAGTACATGATATATCCGAAGATACTAATGAAACAGTAGATTGCAATAAATTCGAATTGAATGCGCAAAGTTTCAGTAGGTAGCGAATTCAAAGCTTCTGATATTTATAGTTGTTGCCATTAATGACTGTTTGAGAAGCTTGAAGATTATCCATTGTGGCTCGTCAAAATAGCCGTTAGACAAATGAGACTTGATAATCACTTTTGTCGTAAATGATCCAGGTGAGATTGTGCCGTCACAACATTATTTCATTCCTTCTGTTTTGCCCATTGTGAAATAACATTTATTGCAAGATATGAATAGCAGGAATGTCTTTCGATTGCTAAGAGGTATGGTTGCTGAGATTGAGTCTTGAAAAGGCAACTGCATTAAATGCTTTCTGACACACAAATTGCTTTATGAAAATTTGTTGTTAATCCTTTGAATAATCATCTGTAACTCATTAGCAAACTGATTAGAAATAGTTAAGAGTAATAATGAGAAATGATGTTAAGGAAAGAAATCACGATCAAGGATTTTGCATTTACGAAGACGGTGATTTTGAAATCAGAGGAGTTTAACTTCCAGTACAAACCAGATTGCCTTGAGTTAAATTGACTCGAGGCAAAGCAAGCGTGACTCAAGGTAAGTTTTAAAAGAATATAGAGAAAGTTAACTTGAAAAAATGACTTGAGGCAAAGCTATCGCCGGTAAGCATAACAGAGAAAATTGCCTAGAGTTAAAATGACTTGAGTCAGAATGACTTGAGTCAAGATGACTTGAGGTAGAAATTTTCTTTGAGAGTCCAGATCGCAGGTTAAGATAGTAAAGGTTTAACTCGACTAAAAGGTATAAGTGCCTTGAGTCAAAATGACTGGAGGCACGAAATATATGACTTGAGGCACGTTCATCAACTTAAAAAAACAAATTGAACCCAAGCGAGTATGACTCGAGGTAATAAATGATTTGACTTGAGGCATACTTTAGCGCGAAGCAAAAGATTCAAAAATTTAAAGTCAATTAACTCGAGGAAAGCGAGCTTTAACTCGAGGCAAACGAGTGACAAAAGAGTTAACTTCAATTTAAAATCCTTTCAACTTGAGGCATATCAGAAACCATTGAACTTCCTGATATCATTAACTCGAGGCAAAATCAATTTAACTTGAGGCAATTATTTTCCAAACTTATTAACTTCAACTTAAAATCCTTTCAACTCGAGGCATATCAGAAACCATTGAACTTGTGATATCTTTAACTTGAGGCAAAATCAATTTAACTGGAGGTAAATATTTTTAAAAAAACTCCAAAGTAATATTATAATTGTTATCATCAAAACATTAAATAGAGAGAACTAACATTCTCCCCTTTTTGATGATAACAACACTTATAATGTATTTTGAAGATTAAAATTTTAACAGGAGCACAAGAGCAAAAACCGGTTCAGGAACAGAGAAACAATAATGAATATGAGATACACTAATCAAGATTTAGAGATACAAGAAAATAACTGATTTGATAACCATCTGATACTGAATATGATAAACTGAACTGATAAAGCAAACTAATATAAAAGAGTAAATATAATGATATCCTGAACTGATAACAACGCAAATAGATACACAACAATCTTTACCAAACTTTACACAAACAAACTTCACCAAACTTTAAAATAGCATTTTGACTAGATCTCTCCCCCTTTGTTATCAACAAACAAAGAAGAGGGTTTAGCGGAAAGAGAAGGTGAAAAGTGAATAGAGGGTTGGCTATCTGAGGAAGAGGATGGTAGAGGAATTGTGGCAGGGTCAAGGAGAGAATGCGCAGATGATGGAATAACAACAGTAGCTAGAGTAGACTCAGCAATAGGGGTGGATGCTAGAATGGGAGTGGAAGCCATAATGGGAGTTGAGGCTGAAGGAATGGGAGAAGAGGGACCAACACCATAAGGACCAGCCTGATCAGATAAAGTCTTGAGGAGCCTATTAAACTTGGAATCCAGCATCAGGAAAACACTGCTGAGAATTTCAAAGCGAGCACCAAAATCTTCCAAGTGGCCTTCAATATTCTCAAGCCTCTCTTCAATCTCAGTATCTACCAACTTTCTTACTTCAATTTCAATCTTGGCAGTAATCTCAGTTTGTTGAGCAATCAGTGAGACCTGAATAGATCCAACTGCTTCAGCCAAAGCCTTCTCCACAATAGCTTGTACAAAAGAATGAAGCATAGATAGTGGAAGCTGAGAGGGTTGTGACTGAGCACCAGTAGCAGCAGGCGTTGAATAAGCCTCAGTAGTAGCATGAGAGTGAGATGCTCTGGACTTAGATGGTGCCTTAGACTGACCAGATCCTTCTTTAAACGTAATGCTCATATGATTTAGGTAAAATTGACTGAACACGAGGGGTTTTACAGGTTCTTCATTTAATTCAAGATGCCAAATCCCAGCTTGAAATAGCATAAGAGAAATAAGATTTGGAAAAGGGATTGGAGCAATTTTTGAAGAATGAAATTTAAACCTTTGCATTTATGAATAAACCCACTCACCAATATTGTGAGGAGTTTTATCCAGAATAGAAGCAAATAAAGCATAATCTCTTTTCGCAAAGTGAGTGAAATTATTGCCTTTTTGCACAAGATTCTTGGAATAAATGTACTAGATAGCTCGGTACAAAGGTGGCATAACAACAGGTGTAAATTCCAGAGGCCCTAATGGCTCGTCAGATCTGAGAATTTGAAAAATCTCCTCATCAGAATAATTAAGAGTAGGCATAGGAGGAGGATTAGTAGTCTTCAACAAAGTATTGATATACTTTGCAGTAATGATAAGCCTTTTTCCACGAACAAAGGTTGTCATCCTAGCCTCTTGAAGACTACCATCAGAATTGAGGAGATTGGCAATCTTCATATTGAAATATTTTTTTGACAACGTACGGAGAATAAGGAGTTGAAATTGAAAGAAAATTTTCAAAAGGTTTGAACCAAGGAGATAAATCTAAGTTACAGTCCTTTTTGAGTTTTTCTAAATTCACAAAAACGATGGTATAGAACTTGCAATTTGCATAACGTTCTTGAAAAAGCTTTAACTCATTTTCAGAGAGAACAATTTGTTGAGTAATAAAACCTTGTTTAGGTCTAGGAATTTTTGAGGATTCAGATATAGAAGGACCAGCACCTGCCAAGGAAGCAGAAGCAGAGCCAGATACCTTAGAGGAAGATGCTCCTAGAAATGAAGAAGCCGATACCATAGACTTGATTCTCTTACTAGGAGAAATTTTGGTTTCATCTTTGCCCTTTTGTTTGCCTGCTTCTGAGTCAATTGCTGGTTGAGCAGAAATTGCAGGAAGTTCCCTGATCACAACTGACTTTCACCTTGATTTTTGAGATATATCTTCATCGATATAAACCTTAGGCTGAAACCTCTTCGACGGTTGCTTCTCCCGTTGAGGTCAAATAGAGGGTTTGAGCGATGGTAAAGAGGGATTAGGCTGAGAATCTGAAGCTTCTTGAGATTTGGAGGGTTTCTTAGAAGGCATTGTGAACGAATTTTAGGGATTTTGGAGAGAATTCTAGAGAGAGGAATGAAACGAGTATCTTCACTCGAGTTAGGGTTTAGAAATGACAGACTAAGGGATAAGGATGACTCTAGGGAAGATGAACAGTCAAGCAGCGATTTAATGACACAATGAATAGAGTTAACTCGAAGCACATAGCTATCCAACTCAAGGTACACATATTTAGATTTTCAGAAAAAAAAACCTCGAGTCTGTTATGGAATTAACTCGAGGTAGGACGAGATACTTACTTGGAGTAGGGTAGAGGTTGACTCAAGGTAGTTGTAATTGTAACTCGAGGCAATAACTCTCAGCCTGCACTTTCTGACTCGAGGCGCGACATTGGTTAACTCGAGGCAAATGGTCATATGCTTTCTTATGCTCTCTGCCTTAGCCTAACTCGAGGTAGCTCACTAGTTAACTTGAGGCAGTTAGGCATATAGTTTGATTTTTTATCGACGATGACTCGAGGCAGGTTGATACATGACTCGAGCAAATCGTGATCTTCAAACTGGTTGCTCCGTTTGTCCATGATTCGAGGCGGATATCAATAGACTCGAGGCGATTGACTCGAGGAACAATTTTGACTTCAAGTAAATCAACTTTCTGCACAATTTAACACACATCAATATTAACTTGGAGTCATTTTTCTTTTACCTTGAGGCATTTTAACTTGAAGTTAGACCAAATTACACAATATTAACTAAGGTAACTGGAGGTACAATGGTCATTCACTGGAGTCAATCTTTACTCTGTTAGCCTCTGTTTTTCTTTCCTCTTTACAGAGTCCTGCAAAAACTTAATCTAGAAACTCCGATGTTTAAGTTAGTATTTAATTATCATCAAAAATAGAATTAACAATAAACTAACATTACTTACAATTCATTGGGATTTACCATTCTTAATGCCCTTTGGATGAATGTGAATTGTTCTTTGGCCAAGGGTTTGGTGAAGATGTCTGCTAATTGCAAATGAGTAGGGATGAATAGCACCTTGACATCTTTCTTTTGCACATAATCTCTGATAAAATGATGTCTCATATCAATATGCTTGGTTCTCATATGATGAACTGGATTCTTTGCCAAGCTTATTGTGCTGGTGTTGTCACACATAATTGGAATCTCCTTCAGATTGATTCCCAAGTCAGAGAGTTGTTGCTTAAGCCATAGGACTTGAGCACAACAACTTGAGGCGACAATATATTCACCTTTGGTCGAAGAGATAGAAACCATAGTCTGTTTCTTGCTGAACCAGGAAATAAGTGATCCACCCAGAAATTAGCATTGACCACTTGTGCTCTTTCGATCGGTCTTGTAGCCAGCATGATCTGAGTCCGAATATGCCACCAAATATTCTGGTTGACCTTTTGGAAACCATAGTTTGAACTCCTTTGTGTCGGCAAGATATTGAAAAATTCTTTTCTCATGCTCAGCATGTGATTCCTTTGGAGTGGCTTGAAATCTTGCACACATACCCACACTAAATTGAATATCTGGTCTGCTTGCAGTTAAGTATAGCAATGATCCAATCATCCCTCTATACTTGGTTATATTGAAGTCCTTGTCTTCTTCATCGACATCCAGAGAGGTAGTTGAGCTCATTGGAGTGTCGGCACCATTGCAATGTTCCATCCCAAACTTCTTGAGTAAATCACAGAGATATTTTGTTTGAGAGATGGAGATCCTGTATTTCCTTTGTTTGATTCGGAGACCAAGTAAATAATTTAGCTCACCCATCGTGAACATCTCGAATTCACTTTGCATTTTCTTTGAAAATTCTTCACACAAAACATCATTAGTAGCACCAAATATAATGTCATCCATATAAATTTAAACAATTTATAGCTCATTTCTTTTATTACTTTTGATAAATATTATTGTGTCAACCTTGCATCTGACAAAGCCTTCATCAAGAAGAAACTTATTTAATCTCTCATACCAAGCTCTAGGAGCTTGTTCAACACCATATGGAGCCTTTTTCAATCGAAAAACATGGTCAGGATGAGAGTCACTTTCAAAACTGAGTGGTTGTTTAACATACACTTCTTCCTAAATGAATCCATTAAGAAAAGCACTCTTAACATCCATTTGATAGAGTTTGAATCCTTTGATACATGCAAAGGCTAAGAGTACTTTTATAGATTCCAATCTAGCTACTGGAGCATACGTTTCCTCATAATCAATACCTTCTTCTTGATTATAGCCTTTGGCAACCAATCTAGCCTTCTTTTTGACTATGATTGCGGATTCATCACGTTTGTTCTTGAATACCCATTTAGTGCCAATGACTGGATGGTATTTAGACCTAGGTACGAAGTCCCAAACTTAATTTCTTTCAAATTGATGTAATTCCTCTTGCATTGCTAAAACCCAATCATTGTTTGATAGGGCTTCGTCAATCTTAGAGGGTTCAATCTGAAAGATAAAGGCAGAGAAAGTTACTTCATTTAAAGTACTTCTTCTAGTTTTCATGCCTTCACCTATGTCACCTATCACTTGATCCACTGGATGACTCCTACTGTATCTCTAGGCACAAGGTTGAGATTGATTAGAGTTTTCACAAGTATTTTTAGGCTCAATTTCCAAAACTTTTTCAAGATTTTCAGAAGAAGATAGGGTTTTAGAAATTGGTTGAGTTTGAAAAATAGGTTCATCTTTATCAAGAAATTTGTGAGGCACAGACTCACAGAACACAACATGAATTGAATCTTCAACAATATGAGTTCATAAATTAAAGACTCTGTAAGCTTTACTCCTATTAGAGTATCCAAGAAATATACCTTCATCGGACTTGGGGTCAAACTTTCCCAAGTTATCCTTACCACTTGTTGGTCGATTTCCTTGATGGCAATTGAACCAGTCGAACAAGTAATAAAGTGTAAGTAGAGTATCGTCCCACATAGACCGAGATACCGAGAAGTGACGCTCAACCGCGTAATAGTTGCGTGAATGTAAAGTAAAATCGATTGGGTTGGAGTTTTTTTATTACGCTAAATAACAAGAAAGTAAACAGAATGTTAAAGTCGTAAGAAGAAATCGAGGAGAATAGGTTGAACTTGGAATCATTCTTAAGCATATCAATCCCCAGCTTGCTTCACACATTGCGTAGCATTTATATCGCATGCCTTCGCAATGCTACAAAGATAGACGCTATTTACATTGCTATTCAGCTAACCCACCACTATAGTCTATCGAAGCTTCCGTGTCCGATACATGTAATACTAACTTCTTCCATATGACATGAGCTAATCACTTGTGCTATAGCTAACTCTAATCCAAGTTACTAATAAAACAGTTTTCAGAAATAGAGCTATTACTAGGAAGTGTAGGGATATAACAGTTACCTTCTCTAGGAGCCCTAATTCAGACTTTAGACTTAATATTGTCTAAGGAGAGATCATCCTTGCTCACAATCAAGCACTCCTCAGAATCGAAGATAACCAAGTTATCTTTGTCTGTGCTTTGGCTCACACTGAGGAGGTTGTGGCATAGGCCTTCCACAAGGTAGACATCTTTGATTTGTGGTCCATCGTTGCTTCCAACTTCACCAATCCCAGCAATCCTTCAAAATTGATTTCCACCAAAAGTCACCTTGCCACCATCCTTAGGCCTAATTGTAGCAAACTTGGATTGATCTCCCGTCATGTGTCTTGAGCATCCACTATCAATGTACCACTTGTTGGATTTTTATGCTCTTAGACAAACCTCTTGTTACACCCCTACCGGCCTCGCCCTTTCAGGTAGTGGGTTAGAGGGATTCCTTTACTTAGTTATCTCTCCTTCATTATTAAGTCCATTTAACATGTATCAAAGTGAGCGCAACAGAGCATTTAACCGGTTTGGATGATCTACTGTACTGATAAAAGTAAAGTAAACAGAAAGTAAAAGTCTCCGAAGGGTTAAAGGTACAGTCATCCAAATATAAATACCAAAAATATAACTACAGTCATCCCCAAAAATATAATACAAAACATAATAGGGCATCCCTTATTCTTCAACTGGCCCGATAAGCCCTACCTTTCCAAAAAGGGTCTTCCTCTTCAGGGACGTACCCCTGCAGCTTCAAAAATGTCTGGAGTCCAATAATGGCCCCCAGAGTAACCATCAATACTCATGCACTAAATGTGTAATGCGTATGCATGCAACCAAGTATGTATGAAAATACAGATAACATACCAAATACACCGCATATTCAAACAGAAACATATACAATAACACGTCTTCGCACTGTTGGGCCGCCTTACCAAGACAAGCCTCGGAATTACCAGAATCACAAACCGTATCCGTTGAGTCGCCAAATAAGCAGACCCCGGTGGGCACCCTCAGCACTAGGGACACAAGCACAAACATGTTCTGTATGCATATTTGGCAAAACAATACAAAACACACATATGGCAAGCAAAACATACAACAAAACACATAAAAGTGCCGGAGTAAAGTGGTTACTACATGATGATAAATATGCCGTCTTATAATTTGAAGGGGCCTACTAGCTCTCCAAAATATTATTTTACCCTAAATAACACAAAAATACTTTATTATAGTATCTTCCAAAAATACCCTTACATTTTTGGTCAAAACCGAGCTCTTTCTTATTTCTCCAGAAAATCCAGTGAACTCTGCCAAGCTTCAAACATTTTTAATAAATTCTAGAAAATTAATATTTGAGTGAAACCAACTCCATTTAAACCATTACGATGTCTATGTTTCAGGAAAAATAATTAAAGAGACCAAACGTACATATATTTTGGGGTGTAGGCCATTTTCCACACTTTGGTCAGAATTATTCTGTTACTTTCTGGTCCAACTTTACCAATTTGTGTTTCTTAGTAGAAAATTCCAAATAACACAAATTTATACATCAAGGTGAACCTTAGGATTTTTAATATATCCCCGTAAAATTTCAGCTTAATCCAAGTTCACTTACTATTTTTAAAACCCAAATTGAAGGTTTGCTTTTCCCAAAAACCCAGGATTGGCAAAAGAAGCTTGTTCTTAAGGTTTTTCGGTGTTTTTGAGTTCGGAAACTTTAACCATAGCTTAACCCCATATAAAATTATGTTTTGAACACTTTGTGACCATAAAAAACACAAAAATCAGATTGCAACAACAAATCGGAGTTCACTTGATGATCTTGGTAGCTTGGCTCTTGTTCTTGGACATGGAAGCTCACCAACCATCTCCCTTCTCGAAAATTTCGTTCCTTATGGTTAAGAGAGAGAGAGAGCTTATGTCCTTTTTAATAATGATAAAAAAGAATCTGAACAGTCTGAATTAACTAGAGTAAATCCTGTTCAGTAATTAATGAATTTGATCTGGCTTTTGACTTATTTCCCAAGAAAATCCATAAGAGTCCTGAGAAGGGACAAGTGGCGCATCCCCCTCCATTTATTCAGATATTTATCTTTCAAATGGAGAAAATTACCTACTTTGGCCTGGAATTTATGAAAATTACCAGTTTTGGCTCAGAGCTTCTTTATTATTCTTTTCTTTTTCCACAAGTTTTCTAGACACTTCTTAGGGCCATGTGGCACCATTTTGGGCCAACAAATAAGATCTCTTGATTTTAATTTTATTTTTCCCAATTTATCTAATTTATTCCCTTTCTATCCAGAAAGTGGGACCCACACTTTGATTTTTGGACTGATTTTGCTTTTCTTTTCCTCCAAGTAAATTTTAATTATTTTTAGGGCTAGGTGGTGGATAAGGGGCCCCACCAAATCTACCCTCATCCTTTTTATCCGGCTTTTCCACTTTATTCAGTCCAATCTTCTTCTACCGGTCCTTACTGGGCCCCTCTAATCAACCAGGTGCTTTCCTTTGTACTTTTCTTTAACTTTTCAGATATTCTCTCATGAATGGACATTCATATGTGGCGCCTCCTTGACTTCCAAAAGTGGCCCCACACTTGTCCCATTTAGTCCAAAAGAAGCCCCTAACTTGTCCGTATCGGTCCCTTTTCTACTGGTTAACATCCTGTGGGACTCGTATTTTGTGTTTGGGCCAGAGTACAAATAAAATCATCTGATTTTTCCTTCTCTCTCCTAGGTGGACGAAATTCCATGCTTAAGGGGTAAGGAATTGAATTTTCTACCCCTGTAATCATTACTTACTTTTTGCTTTTAAACCCTGCAGTGACACGTGTCCTCTAGTAGTGATTACATTGACTCCTTATCTTCAAAAACGTAGGGCATCCCTAACTGACCTGAAAATACTGTATACTTACTTCTACCGACATATTTTTACTCAACTAATTGTCCTATACCTTAGGACATAGTTAGGTGGCATCTTTTCCAACCGAATTTATACCTTATGGGTCTTCTGTGCCCCTTTTCCTTTGGCACTTTAATTCCACGGCTTATACATACCAGGTCCACTGACCTGTATAGTCAAGTTACTTAGTCCCTAAAAGGATTTCTATCTCCCATCATCCTGGCGACTCTTCCCAAACCGGGCTTAGTCGTCTGCCTACTTTAGGCTTATTCTTAGTTCTTAGGGTCCAAAGTTCGAGATATTACATTTCTCCCCCCCGTAAAATAAATTTCGTCCTCGAAATTTTGACTATACACTAATCACATTTTCAGTCATAAGATTAGAGCAGTGTTTCTTCATATCTTAATCTGCCTTCAATGTCGCTTCCTTATCTTATCAGCACAATTCTTTTTCTGCTTTGTGCTGCTGCGAGGATCCTCTTTCAGATCAAATTTATCTGTTCGAAAGTCTTATCACTAATCTCTTGTCTGAAAAGTTTCCTCTCAGTAAATTCTGTCCAACAGATAAGAGATCTACACTCTCTCCCATATTAGGCCTCCTAAGGAGTCATTTGTATACTTACTAGGCACATAATATGCTTTTATCGTTCTTATTCATCTTGTACCCAAGTGTAGCATTCAACCATACAGGACCCACTGGTCCATTTTTCTGAGCACTTGGTTATGCAGGCCTCAATATCTTGCTCACTTTATCTCTCGGCTTATCACATATTGGCCTTCAGCTTATTCTATTATCATAACATTGGAATCTTTAGCCTTACCGCCCAGGGAATCACTCTCAGACCTTAAGCATCTTATCTACCATATGGTATAGATAATATATTTTATCAGCCTCAAGATGCATTCTAGTCAAATCAGTCTAAAGTCACCAGGCCAGTAAGGATTTCACATAGTGCTAAGCATCATAGGTCTTACAGCCTAGGGACATTGCCTCATGCAAACTTGCATATCGGGTTTTAGTGCCTCGAGCCTCTGCTCATTATCTTTGTCTGAGCTTCCTCAATTCTAAACTCTCAAATCATTTGTCTTTCACTTAGCACTGTTGCTGGCAATTTCTATCTGATTTACATAATTTAGATTTCTAGACCATTCTATCAGTTTTTGTTCCTGTATCAACATAGTAACCAACTGCACCGCTTTTCATTTCAATACAACAACGGCAACTATCATGTCATCGCTTACTATGTTGTCTTATACTCAGCATTTCAAATTTTCACATATTTGAAAATCTCTATGGTCACAGTACATTTTCATAATCACACAAAACATTATTTTCACATTTTCAATTTCAATTGCTGCCAGTTCAAATTTTCGTGAAAACAATTTACTGCCAGACTATTTTCAAAAAATAGTTACTACCAACATACATTAACGAGCGAGATTATTCATTTTACAAATTCAACAATCGAAAGCTCTCGCGACCACTTCAACTTTTTGGTACAACAGCACATCCCAATCTTTTCATACACAAACCACCGAAGTGACAATGCACTTGTCGGTCAATGTGGGAGAGTTTTAGTCCCTTCCCAGGACCCAGTTTTCATACTGGCACATACAAAAATAAGCTACCCACCGGAATCCCATACTCGGGACAAAGGACCATCGTCCTTGAAGCCCTGCTCCAAACGTCTGCGTGGGTGCCGGCTAGACAAGGCAAAGCACATGCCTCTACAAGGCGAAACTACTTAGATTGGGTGCATACACTGCTGGTGCGAGTATCAGTTTCTCAAAACTAATCCCCTCAAAAGTATTTTCAACGATGGCCAGCAATTTCAAAACATTTTCAAAAACATCTGGCAAGATCCAGCAAACTGAGTATGTCTTCAAAATTTTCTGGCCTCTTCCAGTTTCGTACTGCTCCCAACACAACATAGTTCAAAATTCAATTTTAAATCTGGGCTCCATCAGGACCCTACTTATGAGACAACATAGCTCAAGAACAACCATTCCAAGTTGTTCTCAAATTCGAAAAAAAAAACATTTCATTTGAAAATTTAGTTCAGGAAATTCAATTTCAACATTTCATAAACATAGCAAGTGCACTGGTAAATTCAAAACTCAATTTTTACACATACCAGGAACTACACAACTGACATAGAAGGTCATCAACTCCAATTACATCTCGTCTCTATCCTTGGCTAAGGTAGTCATTCATAAGATACCCAGTCCATTCCATTTTCCTTTGTCAAGCCATTCCAGAATAATGCCTGTATCTCTCAGGCTTACAACCTTTTTGGCACTCTGCCAGGTATTCATGGTTTAGTATCTATAGGCTTCTTCCAGCCTATAAACATAACTTAATTAGTGACATGGGACTTAAGCCTCCCACATATCAAATTTAAAAACCCCAAATCATATTGATATAGTAGGTCTCCTTACCCACTGTATATTTATGCCTCAACTTTACTCCAATAATTCTCATAGCACTGGAGCACCCCATGTCAATACATTAAATCACATAGATCTTGGCTGGGGTTATTATGTATGTGAACTTCCAATGTTAGTCAAGCTCCAGACATATTTACCAATATTAGCTTTCCCTATCGGATACTCAACCCATACGTTCAGAGAGTTTATTAGCCCCGGTCATCTTTTCCATTTTCTGTCTCGACCAAGAGATCATAATTTGTGGCCATCCAGGTTCTAGCTATTATTCGGTTCTATTGAGATACTAATTCTCAATCACACTTCCTTAGGGGATGTTCTATATTCACGATCTTTCCCTATGCTGATACAGCAACTATCGACCTTAAAGTACCCCATATCATATAGGTACCATCCCCTAACATACCTCACATAACATGCTGATGACTCAACATCAATCAAGGTTTCTACCTTTAACCATTCTTTCTAAGGGAATATCATGAGATTAAAATCATCCCCTAGCAGCTAGTAACCTTGAAATACCTTATTCATATAGGTACTACACTCGAGTGCCTCAATGTATGTAGATCAATCAAATACCTAAGGAATCTCTTGTTATCAAATCAGATTCGTAAGTCACTATTCAATTGGCAGCAACTCTATGGATGGTTACAAAATCTTAGATTTATCAACCTAAGTCTAGAACCTCAACATACCCAATAAACATGCTACAGTCATCATAATTTATAGTCGATAATGTTCAGGTACTAACCTCAAATAACCTCGAATCAATAATTGTCAGATTCACAATCGACTCCTAGAACCTCAACATCAATTTGGCTAAGGAATCATATTACCTCAACCATACCCAAAATACAAACTAGGATCAAGATTCACAATTCCTAGTCTAAACCTTGAAACATTCAAATAACATCAATCCTATTCACGAGGTTTTGATTTCATCTAAATCCTCAATATCACAGGGGTATAATCTAGGGTTAAGTATCAATTTTGCTCCTAAAGTATGTGCCCAGGAGCAATTTTTCCCCTGAAATTTTCGGCATAGCAATGTTGCCTCTGAAGTCTTAAAACGTAGCAATGTTGCCCCTCTGTTAACAACCCGAACGGAACCCTAACGTTGACCGTTAGGGTTTTTAACGGAGGGGCAACATTGCTACGTTTTGATATTTCAGGGGCAAAATTGCTACGTTTTTTGGGAGCAATTTTGCCCTTAAAGTCTCAAAACGTAGCAATGTTGCCCCTCCGTTAAAAACCCTAATGTTGACCGTTTGGGTTTTTAACGGAGGGGCAACATTGCTACGTTTTGAGACTTCAGGGGCAACATTGCTATGTCGAAAACTTCAAGGGCAAAATTGATACTTAACCCTATAATCTAATATCATTCTATTACCTCAAGGTTAATCACTAATCCTCAATCATACCCAATCATTCAGTCAACTCAGTATCAATTAATCACATTTAACCTAGACATTAATTTTGCTTAAGATCAGATTCAAGCCTAGTCTCAATCATATCCTTACTCAATCTAACATCCTTATAATATCACTAAGGATCACCATAAGTCATACCTCAAGGTACTATAGCCTCAAATCAAAGGATTTCATATTCCTATGATACTACCCAGGAGGTCACCCATCCCGAGATTTTCCTCGCCTAAGCATGCTTAACCTTAAAGCGCCTATCGGATCCAGGGTACTAATACCGATACAAGTCCACATATTACTGGATATAGGTAACTCAGATATTTACAAGTACTAACATGACATATCTGCCGTCAAAGAAACTAGGTATTGTCCCCACAAAGAAACCTAAACAGTACTAGCTTCTCCATGCAACTCTCTTTTTAATTCTTGTAATACCGGGTGGGGATTTTATTCCAACCCTGATTTCCATATCTGGAGTCCCAGACTTAGCAACAGAATCCATATTTTGTGCCACCACTTTTATAACAAGAGCCTTATCTTACCGAAACCCAATCCTTTTCCTCAGGGTATGTATCCTTCTGCTTCACTTGTTCAAAATTACCTCAGTACCCTTAACCATCTACCTTTTACCAGTACCGTCTAAACCGGGCTCTGATACCACGATTGTTACACCCCTACCGGCCTCGCCCTTTCGGTTGGTGGGTTAGAGGGATTCCTTTACTTAGTTATCTCTCATTCATTATTAATTCCATTTAACATGTATCAGAGTGAGCGAAACAGAGCATTTAACCGGTTTGGACGATCTACTGTACTGGTAAAAGTAAAGTAAACAGAAAGTAAAAGTCCCTGAAAGGTTAAGGGTACAATCATCCAAATATAAATAACAAAAATATAAGTAAAGTCATCCCCAAAAATATAATACAAAACATAATAGGGCATCCCCTATTCCTCAACTGCACCGATAAGCCCTACCTTTCCAAAAATGGTCTTCCTCTTCAGGCACGTACCCCTATAACTTCAAAAATGTCTGGAGTCCAATAATGGCCCCCAGAGTAACCATCAATACTCATGCACTAAATGTGTAATGCTTATGCATGCAACCAAATATGTATGCAAATACAGATAACATGCCAAATAATACACCGCATATGCAAACAGAAATATATACAATAACACGTCTTCGCACCGTCGGGCCGCCTTACCAAGACAGGCCCTAGAATTAACAGAATCGCAAATCCGTTTCTGTTGAGTCGCCACATAGGCAAACCCTGGCAGGCACCCTCAGAGCTAGGGACACAATCATAAACATGTTCTGTATGCATATTTGGCAAAACAATACAAAACACACATATGGCAAGCAACACATACAACAAAACACATAAAAGTGTCGGAGTAAAGTGGTTACTACCTGATGATAAATATGCCATCTTATAATTTTAAGGGGCCCACTAGCTCTCCAAATATTTTTTTACCCTAAATAACACAAAAAGACTTTATTTTAATATTTTCCAAAAATACCCTTACATTTTTGGTCAAAACAACCTCTTTCTTATTTCTCCAGAAAATCTAGTGAACTCTGCCCAGATTCAAACATTTTTAATAAATTCTAGAAAAGTCATATTTGCATGACACCAACTCCATTTGAACCATTAGGATGTCTATGTTTCAGGAAAAATAATTCCAGAGACCCAAAGTACATATAATATGGGGTGTAGCCCATTTTCCACACTCTGGTCAGAATTATCCTCTTACTTTCTGGTCCAACTTTACCAATTTGTGTCTCTTAGTAGAAAAATCCAAATAACACAAATTTATATATCACGGTGAACCTTAGGATGTTTAATTTATCCCTGTAAAATTTCAGCTTAATCCAATGTCACTTACTATTTTTAAAACCCAGTTGAAGGTCCGCTGCCCAGAAAACCCAGAATTGGCAGCAAGCTTGTTCTTAAGGTTTTTCGGTGTTTTTGAGTTCGGAAACTTAAACCATAGCTTAACCCCGTAAAAAATTGTGTTTTGAACACTTTGAGACCATAAAAAAAAAAACCAAAATCAGATTGCAACACCATGCCCTAACCCCTTGAACGGAAATCACAAGTTCAAGTTTCAAAGGTTCAGGTTTTCAGTGTTTACCTGAAATCAGAGTTCGGCTTGATGATCTTGGTAGTTTGGCTCTTGTTCTTAGCCATGGACCTCAGCTGAATCCCTTCCCTGAAAATTTATTTCCTTATGGTTAAGAGAGAGAGAGAGAGAGAGAGAGCTTATGTCCTTTTTAATAATGGTAAAAAGGAATCGAACAGTATGAATTAACTGGAGGAAATCCTGTTCAGTAATTAATGAATTTAATCTGGCTTTTGACTTATTTCCCAAGAAAATCCAGAAGAGTCCAGAGAAGGGACAAGTGGCGCATCCCCCTCCATTTATTCAGATATTTATCTTTCAAATGGAGAAAATTACCTACTTTGGCCCGGAATTTATGAAAATTACCAGTTTTGGCAAGGAACTTCTTTATTATTATTTTCTTTTTCCCCAAGTTTTCTAGACACTTATTAGGGCCATGTGGCGCCATTTTGGGCCTAAAAATCAGATCTAATAATTTTTATTTTATTTTTCCCAATTTATCTGATTTATTCCCTTTTTATCCAAAAAGTGGGACCCGCACTTTGACTTTTGGACTGATTTTGCTTTTCTTTTCCTCCAAGTAAATTTTAATTATCTTTAGGGCTAGGCTGCGCATAAGGGGCCCCACAAAATCTGCCCTAATCTATTTTATCTGGCTTTTCCACTTTATTTAGTCCAATCTTCTTCTACTGGTCCTTGTTGGGCCCTGCTAATCAACTGGGTGCTTTCTTTTGTATTTTTCTTCAACTTTTTAGATATTCTCTCCTGAATGGACATTCATATGTGGCGCCTCCTTGACTTCCCAAAGTGGTCCCACACTTGTCCAATTCAGTCCAAAAGAAGCTCCTAACTGGTCCGTTTCGGTCCCTTTTCTACCAGTTAACATCTTGTGGGACCCGTATTTTGTGTTTGGGCCAGAGTACAAATAAAATCATCTGATTTTTCCTTCTCTCTCCTAGGTGGACGAAATTCAATGCTTAAGGGGTAAAGAATTGATTTTTCTACCCCTATAATCATTACTTACTTTTTGCTTTTCAACCCTGCAGTGACACATGTCCTTTAGTAGTGATTACATTGACTTCTTATCTTCAAAAACGCAGGGCATACCTGACTGCCCTGAAAATGTTGTATACTTACTTATACCGGCATATTTTTACTCAACTAATTGTCCTATACCTTAGGACATAGTTAGGTGGCATCTTTTCCATCGGAATTTATACCGTATGGGTCTTCTGTGCCCTTTTTCCTTGAGCACTTTAATTCCACGGCTTATACATACGAGGTCCACTAACCTGCATTGTTGAGTTACTTAGTCCCTAAAAGGCTTTCTATCTCTCATCATCCTGGTGACTCTTCCCAAACCGAGCTTAGTCGTTTGCCTACTTTAGACTTATTCTCAGTTCTCAGGGTCCAAAGTTCGGGATATTACACCTCTTCACTCTCATATTGTTCTTCTTGAGCTACAAGACAAATATGGGCTCTTTCCTCTTCATAAGCTTCATCCTCATCAGATGAGCTATCTCCCTATATAGTTGAAACATAAGCTTTCTTCTTGAACATATTGAATCTCTTCTTTTCCTTTTCCTTGTTCTTCTGTTGAAGGCATTCCGACTTGATGTGGCCAGGCTTTTCACATTCATAGCAGATGATTGGCTTCTTAGCCTCATTGCTGGAGCAACCCTTGTGAAACTTTCAGAATCCTTGATCCTTCTTGTAGAATCTCTTAAATCTCCGGACCATCATCCCAACCTCTCCATCATCATCTTCATCATCATCATCTGATTCCTTGTCTTCCTTGACAGTTTTAAGGGCAATTACCTTATGCTTATTGCCAATTTCATCAAGTCCTTTTCTGAACTTGAGTTTACCTTCATATTCAGATAAGTTACCAAAGAGAGATGCCATTGATCCCATTGACTCTCGACGAGCCTCTTTTATTGCAGTGACTTTAGCTTGCTTAAGTACACTATAGACATGCTCGAGTGAGAAGATTGCTCGAGAAATAACTTATGTGCTCGAGTAAGCTCTAGACTTTGGCACCTTTCACCGATTCAAAATCTTATATATTTACAAGTCTTGTTATAATCAAAACAAATAAACCGAGAACTAACATTCTCCCTCTTTTTGATGATAACAATACTTGTTAAGTTTTAAAAATTTATTTGAAAAAGTTGAGATTAGAAAGGAAGAATATCAAATGCAACAGAGTTCAATGAAATAAGAGTAAGCACAAAGTAGAGTCAAGAACGATTGATTTGCATATCATATAAGCGTTAGTATATAAGGTTATTGCAAAAAAATCAATACATAGCCAAGAGGTAAAAGTTAAAGACAATGCAGAATAGTAAATATCAATCAGCCAGCTATAGTATCAAGTCTCATGTCTTACTTTACCCCTTTGGCATTAGGCAAAAAAGAGGGAAAAGTGATGTTGAATGGATGAGCAAGAGAAGATGAAGGCTGAGGAGGAGGAGTAGTGGTGGATGATGAAGTGGAGGATGAATCATGGTGAGGGGTGAGTGTAAGGGCGGTAGAAGGTGATTGAGAGGGAGGTTTAGAAGGTGTAGACAAATGGAGGAATGGTGACAAGTGTTGGAAATTATGCCCTAGAGGCCAATCATTGTACTTTAAACATTATTGTTATTTAAAGTATTTCTCCATTTTTGTTATCATATCATTTTCATGTTTATTATGATGACTGTATCCTTGGATGTATCATAAAGATTGTCCTAAATGTCCTTGGTCGGTCATCTATGCGGGAGCGAAGATGAAATAAGACCAGTATGACTTTGATAAGGTATGGAGATACGAATCAAAGTCTTAGGCAATTGTAAGAGTACAAGATGCTGGACCAACCCATTATGAGAAAGCTGCATGGATTAAGTCATAAGCTTATCTCATGTATAACCACGTCACAAAGCCCTTTGACCTGAGATCATCATGGATTCCTACATGAGAGTCGCTAATCTTTGACCTAGTCAAAAATCACCTTTGACAGGGTGATGATAAAGGCTTTGATCGAAATTAGTGGTTTTCATGCAGAGGAGTGTGAATGGTCAATATGAGATTTGCCCCTCACATTTGTAGAGAGATATTACTGGGCTCCTCGATGAGTAAGTATGAGAAAAGTATGGCCATACTAAGATGGAAAAGAGTTTCCATCTCAATTGTTAGACTACTCAAGAATCGAGAAATTAATGGTCAAGAACAAGATGATGACACTATCCATGCTTCATCGTTGACCAAATTATTGCATGACAAAAGGGATGTGGCATGGTTGTATGATAGGTTGCATCGTATCATCGATCCTCGTATGAATTGAGTAGTCGTAATATCTTGCTAGAGGCCACTTGCGACTTGTGGGCTGGTACAGTGTTGGCCCGCTGCCAATTTCATGTGGGTATACAGGGTCGTACACAAGAATAGCCCAACCCGAGCTATAATGTCTAGATTCATTGAATCTAAGATATATCTAAGATTTAATGAATACAACGTTTAATCTAGGGAGGATGGATATATATATATTAAAAATAATAATAATAATATTATAGATAATATTATTATTATGTAGTATTTGTTTTGTATTTAATTTATTTGATAAATTAAATAACAAAAACTAATAGAGATATCGTATCTCGATTTAATTTTTGAAGATAGATATCATATCTCGATTTAATTTATGAAGATAAAGTAAATCGGTGGCTTTTAATTCAGATTAAATCTGTTGGATAGATTTAATTAATATTATTTTAATCTAATTCAAATTTCAAAATTAATTAAGATTAATTTTGAATATATAATATGGTCCATTAAGGTTGGAAAACCCTAAGACAGTAAGTAAGACGTATTAGAAAGGCCACAAGAGAAACCTAGAAAAATTGAGAGAAAAACGTTAGAGGCACTAGCACGCTGCCTGTGTTGGGGTCCTGTTCGTGTAGATACCGTAGAGGGAGCTGGTTCGTTCAGTTGGCTCATAGTGATCCAACAAGACATATACGAAAGGTACAATTCCGACTACTTGAATTAAACGCCATTGATAGATCCATGATTGGAATTCAATGTTTCTTTTGGTAAATTTCTTCCGCTGCTTGTACGAATCCCAACAACAAGGACAGATGGTGGATCACGAAAAGTCTGAGAGATAGGGATAAGGTCAGGAGGTGCAGTGGAAGAGGATAGAACAGACGAAGCCAAAGTAGGATCAACAAGTTTGATGCCAAGAGCATCCAGGGTAATATCAACTATAAGTATCTTCAGGGAATTGAAAGTGCAGTTTCCTGATCAAACAAGGCCTTAAACAACTTCTTCATCTCAGTAACCATATGGGTCAGGTGAGCCTCCAAGGTCTTGATCAAGGAGACATTGGTTTGAACCAAGGTCTCACATTTGTGGTCAATGGTGGCCAGATGAGCGGCATTGCTTTGAATGAAGGAAGATATAACAGCCTGAACATCATTTTGAATGGCCTCATTAATGGAGGCAGTAGCAAATAAAGGTCCTGGAGCAGATGCAATCGGTGAACAGACTGTGATAACTGAGCCTCAACCGGTTTGGATGATGAAGCCACTATCTTCTTCATAGGTTGCTTCTTAGGCTTTCCAGTAGCCTCAATGAAAGATATCCTCATTTTGATTAGGCGCGGCTTGCCAAACTTCTCAGGCCATTCTGGTTTCTCATATGCTATCAGGTATCATATATTGTTCAACGATGGGATATGAGATACCAGATTCGGAAATGGAATAGTAGAGCATTGAGATATACCAGCTTGGGAAAGAAATTGTACCATCTCATGAATAATCCATTTTCGCATACTACGAGGCTCCTGAGAGATCATAGAGGCAAACAAGGCATAATCCTTCCATACAAAGTGTGTAAAGCTCTGTCCCTTCTACACCATATTGCAACTATACAAATACCATATTACCCTAAAGGTGTCATTCATGCCAGAAGGCTTGAATTTCAACGAACCAATTGGTTCATCTGGCCACAGAATGCTAAAGATCTCATTATCAGATAATTTTTGAGGGTCCTGGTCTGAATGTCAATGACCCCGAGAATGGTATTCAAGCAGGCAACAGTGGTCTTGAGATTATACTCCTAATTGAGGTTAATAGAACATCCTCGTCATCCTCATGTTCTTTCTCTTCAATTCTCATATTAAAGTAAAATAGCTTCACAATTGTTGGGCAATACGGAGTGCAAGGACAAAGTAGAGGCACATACTGTTGAAACCATAGTGATAGATCAAGATTGGACTCAGTGCGGAATTGCTTTAAATCCAGATACACAGTCGGGAAAAATGGATTATTCCTATAATTATGATCAAAAGAAGCACAATCAGGAATATGGATGGGAGTGTTATGCATACCCGGAGAACAATCCAGAGGCTGTCCAAGCAACTCAAATGTAGAGGGCCCAACTAAACCACCACCAGAGTCTTGCGGAGTTTGACTCACTGAGGCCTGAGAATGCTTAGACTGTTTATGACTTCAATTTGTGTTTCACTTAGACCGTTCTTCCTCATCGGGATCCACTGTTAGGAGTGTCTCTTTACCTTTCCCAGTGGGCAAAGATGATGTTTGAAGACAAGTCACAGGCCTTGACATCTCTTGAATGACAATCCCTTTGGGTTTGGGTTTGGGTTGAGGGTTGTTGGCTTGAACTTTTAGACAATAGGAGGAATTGGGTTTCTTTTTGAGAGGCTGGGGAGGTTACTCTAGTGGCAACTCCGACAATGATAGAGACCCTTGAGCGGCATTAAGGTTCTTTGTACGGGCCATTTGAGAATTAGATGGAAATTTGGAGAAAAGAAGTTGAAAGAAGATGGAATCCGAGAGCGATGAGGTTTTGGGTTTACTATAAAGGTGAGATGAAATCTGAGAGTTTGAGGGAATTTATGGAGGGAATGAGAGAGTGTAACAGTCAGGAACAACGATTCGAGCAATCTGTTTGGTGGAATGGTAACGGTTCGTTCAGATAGTAATGGAGTTGAAACATAAGGGCGTAGGGTTTTGAGAGAAGGAGTGATGGATGGAAACAAAGTGAGTGAGAAATGAAACATGAGACTAGGTTTTAAACTGATGAAATACACCTTTGCTCGAGCAAGCAGCCTTTGCTCGAGTAAACCCGAGTTTAATCAAGTAAAGATTGGTCAGGGGTCATGCTTGAGTCGTCACTTACATGCTTGAGCATGATTGCAAAATATGAAAAAAATGCTTTAATACCGATTTCAAGTGTGCTCTATAAATACTTGAACCCCTTTAAAGATAGATTTGATCTTTCTTAGTTGATTTTATCTTTCAAAAGTTGCATTTATTCATGTGTTAAAATGTTGCTCGAGCAAGCTGTGATCTAAGCTTAAGACCAGCGCTACTTCTTGATTAGTCAGGATTTCATTTTTCACTTTGAAAGATGACTTAGTTTGTTTACCCCTTTGACAAGCTTCACAGATCATATCATTTTTAAAATGAAGCTTTGGTAAGCCGAGGACTAAATCTTTTCTTAGTAACTTATCCAGTTGAAACATATTGACATGAGCTAGACGCTTATGCCACAACCAACTCTTGTCCAAGTTGCTAACAAAAAAGTTTTCAGAATATGCTTTTGGCAAACTTAAGGTATAACAGTTACCTTCTCTAGGAGCCTTAAATAATACTTTTAGATTACATTTATCAATCAGAAGATCATCCTTACTGACAATGAGACACTCCTCTGAATCAAGGATAACCCAGTTATTCTTGTCTGCACTTTGGCTAACATTAAGGAGGTTGTGACAAAGTCCTTCCACATAGTAAACATCTTTGATTTGAGGTCCTTCTCTATCTCCAATTTCACCAATTCTAGTAATCTTTCAAATTGATTCCTCCCAAATGTTATGTGGCCTCCATGTTTTGATCTCATTGCAACAAACTTAGATTGATATCTTGTCATGTGTCTAGAGCATCTGCTATCAATGTACCATTTATTGGTCTTAGATGCTCTTAGACGTACCTGAAATTCAGTAAGGATCAAGCCTTAGGTACCCATCTTTTCTTGGGTCTTTTTGGGTAAGTCTGTCTTAGGAACCTCATATGATCCCTTAGGCACCCATCTTTAATTCCCTACTAGTTTAACCTTTCTTTCTTTCTTTTCGATGAAAACAAGAAGTTGTACTACGCCCCTTTCAATTGCAATAGTTACAGTGAGCAAAAGGATTAAAAGAGTGTATAGATTTTTGTAAGTACTTCAAGTATACTCTTTCCCCAATTTTCTTCTTCCCTTTCTTTTTATCATGATCAGGACTATATCCTATTCATGATTTATCATTTGTAAATCTTTGGTTTTCCAAAATCACATTGAGCATTTCACTGCCTTGAGTGAACTTCTCAAGAGTTTTGTTGAAATAAATATTCTTTTTCTCCAAGATCAAACAATTTTCACTAACTTTTTTGCAGACTTAGGGAGCATCTTGAATTTATTGCTCAAGAGTTTCCATTTTCCTTTTTGACAAAATAAGCTCTTTAGCAAATTTGTTGAATTCAGAATGAAGAGAATTATATTCAGATAAGAGTTCATTAAAACAAGGTTCAGAATTGCATACCTCATCATTGTCATGTTCTTCTTGAACCACAACACAGATGTTGGCTACTTCTTCTTTATCAAAAGAGCTATCTCCCTAGATAGCTGACACATATGTCTTCTTTCTGAATTTGTTAAACTTCTTCTTTTCCTTCTCTTTATTCTTCAACTGAGGAATCTCTGATCTACTGTGCCTTGATTTTTCCCATTCATAGCAAATGATAGGTTCCTTGGATTCTCGTCTATTGATAGTTCCTCCTTTCTGGAACTTCTGGAATCCCTGATCCCTTTTGTAGAACTTTATGAATCTTTGGACCATTATGCCCTATCTTCATCATCATTGTCTTCCTCTTTTTCTTCTTTAACAACATTGAATGCAACTCCCTTGTTCTTGTTGCTAATCTCGTCCAGGGCCTTCCTTAAATTTGATTTTTCCTTCATATTTGGACAAGCTTTTAAATAAGGCAGCTACAGACCTCATAGACTCTCCACAAGCCTCTTCTGTTGTTGTAACCTTCGCTTCCCATTCCTTGGTAAGTATATTCAGAATTTTCCTTACTTGGAAGTTCTAATCATATTCCTTTCCCAAGGCTGAGAGTTGGTTTATCATGTGTGTGAATCTGAGTTGAAATTCAATGATAATTTCTCCTGACTTCATATGAAGTAAATCGTACTTAGTCATTAGAGTGTTGATTCGATTCTCTTTTATGCTTGCAGTTCCTTCATGTCCAATCTCAAGAGTCTCCCACATCTCTTTGGCAAATGGTAGAGTGCATATTCAAAAGTAGTCTTTCTGGCTTAGTGCATTTTGAAGCATCAAGATGACCTTGTTGTTTAGAGTGATGAGCCTTCTATCAGTCTCATCAAACTCTTCCTTGACCTTGGCTACATGAACTCCTTCTTCTAATTTTGTTGGAAAGTAGTCACCTTTCTCGAATACATTTAAGAGCCCATAGTCAGAAGCCATAACAAAAACTCTAAATTTGGCTTTCCAAAAGGAGTAATGTTCTCCATCAAAGCTAGGAGGTCTGTTGATCGAAGCTCCATCGGGTAAGATTCCATTTGTCAGGATCCTTCTCTGGGTGTTAATCCTTATAGAGAAGAACTAGCTCTGATACCAAATGAAGACGAAATATCACCTAAGAGGGGGTAAATTTGGTGATGTCAAAAACTTTTGCAATTAGACCCGAAAACTAAAATGATAGAGTAAAGGATAGAGGAATAATGGATACATAGGATTTATACTGGTTCAGTTCAACCTCTTGACCAACATCTAGTCCCCAAATACTCTGGGTTTTTTTCACTATCTCTTTCATGATTACATACTCTGATTTTTGAAGTAATCCTCTTATTAGGATTCACTCTCCCTTAAAATTTTTTATCGATACACCTACACTCAAGGTCCCTCTACCTTGAGATTTAACATATAATGAATTCACTGAAGTACAAATGTATCAAAAGATACTTTACACAAGAAAACTTAAAGAGTAGTTGGAAACTTGAATGATTTTCATTTTCTACAGATTGGTTGTTGAGAAGAATTGAATGCAGCTCTATTTATATGGAGATAACATTAAATGACCGTTGTAATCTTCAATGTGACCGTTGCCATCATTAAGAAAGGATTAGGTTGAGCTTTGGTCTTCTTCTCTCTCTACTCTTTGGTTAATCCAGTTGCTCAGAGGATTAGGGTTGACTTCTCTTGAAATTAGTCCGTTGGAAGAGCAGCTCTTTGGATGAGGAAAGGAAACATTAATCCCTTTGCAACATGTGTAGAATGATTGTCCAAAACAGTGCAAGCTTTCTGGACATTGCATTTAATGTGCTGACGTCACTTTTTGCGTTTGTTCAAATCCTCATTTAATGTCTTCTTAATCATCTGAAACTCATTAACAAACTGATTAAACATAGTTAGGAATAGTAATGAGTGATGATAAGAAGTATTAAGATCAAACATGAAGATTTCACAAATTCGTGTAATTTGATTTTCAAACTCAGCGACACAAACTCGAGTTTGTTCTTACAAACTGAAGTTTGTAACATTCCTTCAGAAGCCAAACTTGAGTTTCCAAATCCTAACTCGAGTTTTCTTCTTCCAGAGAAGAATGTCAAAAATTGAGCTTTGGAACATGTCTTTAAATGATGGCCAAACTCAAGGCACTAAATGACTAACTCGAGTTTTGGACTTTTAAGAAGAAAAATGAGTTGAAGTCCAAAGACTCAAAACTGGAGTTTCCAAACTTAACTGGAGTTTTCAAAATTACTGAAATATAGCAAAGCTTTCTACTTGGCACAAACTCGAGTTAACTAAATCCAACTCGAGTTTCCATTAAATATGAAAACTTTCTACCAAGTGAAAACTGGAGGTTTCAAAACAAAACTGGAGTTTTCTCAAAGTGGGTAAAACATGAAAACTCTATTTCAAGCACAAACTCAAGTTTACAAATACAAACTTGAGTTTTCTCAAAACTTTGGAAAACTTAGAAAAGCCTTGGCCAAGTGCAAACTGGAGTTTGTCATAACAAACTGGAGTTTTCTTAGGATGAAAAACATTAAGACTCTTTGCCAAGCCCAAACTCGAGTTTTTAAAACACAAACTCGAGTTTGGTCAAGTTCACAAAACTTGACAAAACTCTTCATTTGGCGCAAACTGGAGTTTTCTTAAGTTCAAAACTTTGGGAGCTCTCTGTATGACCAAAACTCAAGTTTACTCTTGCAAACTGGAGTTTTGTTAACTTTGGAAAATATTGAAGAGTCTCTGTGTGGTTCAAACTCGAGTTTGTAAATCCAAACTCGAGTTTGTCTTAATGTGAAAAACTTAGAGTGCTCTCTGTATGTCACAAACTCGAGTTTGCCTATGCAAACTGGAGTTTTCTTATTTCATTAAAATTGAGCTACTCTTTATCAAGTGCAAACTCGAGTTTTCCTTTCAAAACTCGAGTTTGCCTTTGACAGTAAATTTTTCAACTTACCAAAGACAAACTTCATCTTGAGTTTATAATTGCTAGTTATCATCAAAACACATGGAGAACTAACACCAATGCAGAAGGGCACAAAACACTCACTACTACAAAAAAGGGTTACTACTTCCCTAAAAGACGTCTTTATTTTTAAAAAAAGGGAAGTTAAAAGTGAACGCAGTGACATTCTTGTAATTATATACTTGAATTCTAAGAATTTGGCGTCCTAAAATATATTTTAGGATGCCTAAAATTAATTAAGGCATCCTAAAATGTTTTCGGACGCCTAAAATTATTTGTTTAGCGCCATGGCGCCATTTTGGGAATTTTTTTGGCGCCGGCTAATTTTTTGGGAATATTTTTAGTTTTTTGGTGTCCTGAATAAGGTTAAGGACGCCTTAATAGAATTTTTTGGCGTCCTAAAGAACTTTCAGGACGCCTAAAAGGTAATTTTTTTGGCGCCAACATAATTTTTGGGATTATTTTTACTTTCTTGGCGTCCTAAATAAGGTTAAGGACACCTTACTAGAATTTTGTGGCGTCCTTAAACATTTTTCAGGACGCCAAAATGCCCTAATATACCCGTATTCTTTATCAAGCTCAAACACTCAATTAATCTTGAACTCCATCAGGCTCTCACACACTTAGTCCCCTCCCTGCTCTCTCATTCACGCCTCCAATTCCCTACCGAAAGCCCTAATCGCTCATCCTCACTCTCCCCTTCTCTCTCACTCACCTTCTTCCCTATCGAAAGCATTTTCATTTTTCCCTCACATTGTGCGTGACAGCTCCGTCTCGTCCGTCTTCCTTCTTCGCGGCGTCCGTCGGCTTGCATGCTCTGTTTCCGGTGCTTCCCCCTCCTTCTCTGATCTCTAACGAAGGCATATGAACGAGCCCGTGCATTGTGGCCTGAGCTCTCCTTTAGTCTTCACTTCAAGTATTGGTGTTACTCCTCCAATGATTCTCAGCATGATTATAGGTGCTTTACTAAATTGATTATGAACGTTGATACATGATTTGCTTACTCTTTTGATGATTTCAGACCATGGGCATGTTCTAGCTCTAACTTGAATGTGGAAAATCATTCTACTGCAACAGATTGAAAGAATTAGCCAGCGCCTTGGTGCATGATTAATGAACTGATTAGCCTTTCTATTAGTTTTCATCTGATTCTAACACTCTATGTTACTTGTCTGATCTAATGGCCTAAAGTAGATTCCTTTTACTACTTATTGTGCTATATTTTTTGTTGTTGTCTTCATTCATTTTTTTATAGGCTTGTCCTGATCTCATTAGATTTACACTAGGAAGGATATAGGCAGGTTCAAGTTAATCTTTAATTTCTAGTTTGGGGGAGAATTCAATTTGCTGTTTCTGGTTTTTTTTTGCTTTCTTCAAAAAGCTTATGAGTGACTCTGATACTATGATCTAGAAATTTGTGGAACTGGTTCTTAAGTGTGTCTGCTGTAGAGCAGTTCTTCTACGATTTTAGGTTGTTTAAGTAGCCGTTTGTGATTTAATTTGAGAGCTATTATTGATTGAACACAATATTTTAAGCTATATATGGGAATTTATGAAGAAACGAAATGAATGGAATTTGAAGATAAGTACCAAGGAGAAGAATGAGTAGTCTAGTATACTTTTATGCAGCTGACCCTACTTAAGCAGATATGGTTTTTGTTATTGTTGTTTGACAATGATATAACTACATTTTATTTGCACACCCTGATCAGTGCATTCCTTTCAAAACACCCAATTTAAATTTTGATGACAAGAAGGATTCGTGGAATCCTTTCTTCATAATCCTATGTTTAGCTTCATTTATTATGTCATTGTTTTTCATATCTCATCCCTTGTCGTCCTTCCTGTTAGCTCTCGGTATTTAGATGATCACAAACACTGAGTTATTAAATTAAGTAATGTGTGTCAAAAATGGGGTTTGCTTGAGCAGATGTTAACTCATGACCGAGCATAGTCAAATTGATAAAATGATCAAGTGTTTTGAGATGCCCGAGCAAGGAATTTGAGTTGCTCGAGCATCATCGAACTCGAGCAAAGAAATACATGATGGTGACTCTTGCTCGAGTAGATGAAAAGCCATGCTCAAGCATCAACGTGTTGAGCAGTAAATTCACATAGCTGAAGAGTCTTGCTCGAGCAGAGAAAAAGGCTTGCTCGAGCACCATGCTCGAGCAGAGGTAAATGCTTGCTCGAGCAGCATCTTTCAATATCATATTCTTAGCTTCTAGACGACCTGTGCCCGAGCAAGGAAAATGTCTTGCTCGAGCAGAAGGAAAAGACTGCTTGAGCAACTTCGTTTAACATTCATCTTGACGCCTCTGTTTAGGTCTTGCTCGAGCATGATAGTTCCCTTGCTCGAGCATCGCGTGTCAAATCATTTTTTTAAAATAATTGAGAAGAAGCTTGCCCGAGCATATCATAGTCATGCTCGAGGACCATGCTCGAGCAGAAGAAAAGTCTTGCTCGAGCATCAGCGATAGAAACCAATATCTAAATTGCTGCAAGAGAAGCTTGCCCAAGCAAGTCTGATTTGTTGCTCGAGCAAAGAGCCCTATTTTGGAAAACACTGTCTGCGTAAAGTATAAATCACTGTGTTTAATTTCATTACTTCATAACATTAATTGTTACTAATCCTAATTGCTTTTAATCAGTTTGTTAATGAGTTTCAGATGAGTTTACCATGGATTAAACAACAAATTTGCAGAAAGCAAATTATGAAAAAGAAGCATTAAATGCAGTTTCCATAGCAATGATAATCTCCGTAACCAATACTCTGATCAATGTAAAGTTTTCACTTACATTCCGTCTGCGCATTTAATGCTATTTTCTCAACGGGCAAAACAAAAAGAATGAAGAGAATGTCGTGACTGCGAAATCCATCTGGATTACTTGAACGGTGAAAGTATTAACTGAGCTTCATTTGCCTAACGGAAACATTCAAGACTCTCAACGGTTAATTCTCAAGCTTCACCAACGGTCATTTATTACAACATCTCTAAATAGTCGAAGCATTGAATTCGCCACCTAACCAAAAACGTTGTGCATTCAATTCGAACCTATTGCAATTTGCTGTTTCATTAATATCCTCAGATATTCATTGTTCTTTAGTGTTCATTTATTATCTACTCGTGAGGAGTTATTTAAACAGTTATTCCATCTTCCGTTTAAATCTTAAGGTTGAGGAACCTTAAGTGTGGGTGTGCGATTACAACTTGTAAGGGGGAGTGAGTCCTAGTGAATTAGGATCATCTCGAGTATAGAGTGTGTAATTGTAACCATTTGTGATTAGTGAAATACCCAAAGGATTTGGGACCGGACGTAGGTCGAAGTGTTAGACCGAACCAATATAAATTGCCTTGTGTTTATTTTTCTTCTCTATCTCTGTCTTACTTACATTTGTGTGCGATTAGCAAAAAGTTTTTTTGAGATCACCTATTGACGCCCCTCTAAGTGATATTCCTACCTTTCACTTCCATCAAACATAATAGTTTCCTCAGTGTTTGTACGAAGTTCAGGAAAGGACTTGATGAGATCAGTAGCAAGAACAAGGGAATTGCCCTAAAAGCTGCCAAAGAAGCAAAAGAATCAAATGATGATGAAGAAAATGAAGATGAAGAGTTGGGCATGATGGTTTGGAGAATCAAGAGGTTCTACAAGAAGGACCAAGGATACAAGAAGTTTCACAAGGGTAGCTCCAGCTTTGAGACGAAAAAGCCAATCATCTACTACGAATGTGAAAAGCCTGGCCACATCAAGTTAGAATGCCCCCAGTTGTAGTACAAAGATAAAGAAAAGAAGAAATTCAATAAATTCAAGAAGAAATCCTATGTGTCAACTATATGGGGAGACAGCTCATCAGACGAAGATGAAGATGAAGCTGAAGATGAGGAAAGAGCCAACATATGTCTCGTGGCTCAAGAAGAAGATCAAATTGAAAATGTCAATGAGGTATATGACTCGCAACCAACTTACGATGAATTATTTGCTGAGTATAATCTTGTTCAATGTGAATTTGAAAAGCTTGTTGGAAAATATGTATCTTTAAAACAGAAAAACATAACTCTTGAACAGCAAGTACAAAATCTTTCTCCTTCTGAAAACGTTGTTTGTGAAGATTGTGTTGATTTACAGAAAAAGAATGATTATCTTACAAAAGCACTTAAGAAATTCACTAAGGGAAGTGAAATGCTCAAGGTTATTTTGAAACAGAAGAGATTCACAAATGACAAATCAGGAATTGGCTACAAACCTGATTTTGATAAAAAAGAAAGGCAAAAAGAAATTTGGAGAAAAATATTATATGAACTATTTTAGAAAATCTGTTCATTCTTCAAATCCTTTTGCTCATTGCAATTGTTGCAATCGTAAAGGTCATACTACTTCTTCCCCGTTTTCATAAAAAGGAAAGAAAGAGTAAACATGTAGGTAATTATCAATGGGTGCCTAAGGATCTTACAAGGTTCCTAAGACACAAACTAACCCCAAAGGACCCAAGAAAAGATGGGTACCTAAAACCTGATCTTTTGTGATTTGCAGGTTTGTCTAAGAGCATCAAAATCCAACAAGTGGTATATTGACAGTAGATGCTCTAGACACATGACGGGAGATCATACTAAATTTGCTGCTCTCAAGACCAAGGATGATGGCAAGGTGACCTTTGGTGGAAATCAATCCGAAAGGATTGCTGGAATTGGTGAAGTTGGCAACAACGATGGACCTCAAATCAAAGATACACCTTGTAGAAGGTCTCTGCCACAACCTCCTCAGTGTGAGCCAAAGCACAGACAAAGGTAACCTGGTTATCTTCGATTATGAGGAATGTTTGATAGTCAGCAAGAAGGATCTGCCCTTAGTCAACATCAGATCAAAAGCCTTATTCAGGGCTCCTAGAGAAGGTAACTGTTACACTCTAAACCTCTCTAGTAGTTGTAATAAAATTACTTCTGAAAATTGCTTTATTAGTAACTTGGAAGAAAGTTGGCTATGGCACAAGCGTTTGGCTCATGTCAATATGTTTCAACTTGACAAGTAGCTAAGAAAGGATTTAGTCATTGGCTTACAAAAACTCAATTTCAAAAATGACATGATTTGTGATGCTTGTCAGAAAGGTAAACAAACTAAATCATCTTTTAAATCTAAAAATGAGATTTCATCTAACAAACCCCTTTAACTACTTCATATGGATTTAATTGGACCAGCAAGAGTAAGAAGCCTTGGTGGCAATCTCTATACTCTGGTCATTGTTGATGACTACTCAAGATTTTGTTGGACTATATTTTTATCATCGAAAGATGAAACCTTTGATCAGTTTGTTGTGTTTGCGAAGAAGGTCCAAAACGAGAAAGGTATCTCTATTTCAGGTATAAGAACTAATCATGGTGGAGAATTCAAGAATTATGCCTTTTAAGAATTTTGTGACGCTCATGGGATAGACCATAACTGCTCTGCCCCGAGGACTCCTTAACAAAATGGCGTTGTTGAGAGAAAGAATCGTGTCCACGCTGAGATGGTAAGAACGATGCTGAATGAAAGCCAAACTTCTCAAGTCTTCTGGGCTGATGCAATGAGTACTACCTGCTACATATCAAATCGTGCATACATCCGGAAGAATCTTAAGAAGACATCCTATGAGCTATACAAAGGGAGAAAGCCCAACCTTGCTCATCTACACATTTTTGGATGCAAGTGCTTTGTGCACAATAATGGTACGGAGAATTTGGGGAAGTTTGACCCAAAATCTGATGAAGGTATATTTCTCGGTTACTCTAATAGAAGTAAGGCCTATAGAGTTTTCAATATTCGTACTCGTGTTGTTGAAGAATCTATTTATGTTGTATTTAGCGAAACCAAATTTGATAAGCCTTTGGATGATGATGAGGAAAATGCTTATAGAAATCAATTCTTTTCAAAAACCACTCCTACCTCTCTTGAAAATTCTGAAGATGTTTTTGAAATTGCTTCTGCAAATGTTTGTGAAAACACTGTTCAAACGCAACCTAAAGCTTGGAGGTTTATTAGGAATCATCCTTTAGACCAAGTGATAGGTGATGTAAATCAAGGAGTAAGAACCAGAAAAGGTACTTTAAATGAAGTCACCTTCTCTGCGTTCATCTCTCAGATTAAACCCTCAAAGATCGACGAAGCCCTCTCAAACAATGATTGGGTGATCATAATGTAAGAGGAATTGCACCAATTTGATAGAAATCAAGTTTGGGACTTAGTACCTAGACCTAAAGACCATCCGGTTATTGGGACTAAATGGGTATTTAAGAACAAACGTGATGAAATAACAATCATTGTCCGTAACAAGGCAAGATTGGTTGCTAAAGGTTATAATCAAGAAGAAGGAATTGATTATGAAGAAACTTATGCTCTAGTGGCAAGATTAGAAGCTATAAGAGTTTTTCTAGCCTTTGCTTGTATCAAAGGATTCAAGCTCTATCAAATGGATGTCAAGAGTGCATTTTTAAATGGTTTTATTTAGGAGGAAGTGTATGTTGAGCAACCTGGGTTTGAAAGTGATCATCATCCAGATCATATGTATCGTCTCAAAAATGCCCTTTATGGCCTTAAACAAGCTCCTAGAGCTTGGTATGAGCGATTAAGAAAGTTCCTTCTTGATCAAGGTTTTATTAGAGGCAAAGCTGATACAACTCTCTTCATTAAGAGTAATAAATTAAATGAAATTTTGATTGTTCAAATCTATGTAGATGATATCATTTTTTGTGCTTCTAACGAATCTATGTGTGAAGATTTTTCTAAGAAAATGCAAGGAGAGTTCGAGATGTCTATGATGGGCAAACTAAACTACTTCCTCATATTGCAAATCAAACAACGAAAGGATGAGATATTTATTTCACAGACAAAATATCTCCGTGACTTGCTCAAGAGATTTGGAATGGAGCACTGCAATAGTGTGGACACCCCAATGAGTTCAATTGCCTCTCTGGATGCAGATGAAGAAAAAGGCAAGGACTTCAACATAACGAAATATCAGGGAATGATCGGATCTTTACTGTATTTAACTGCAAGTCGGCCTGATATTCAATTCAGTGTGGGAATGTGCGCAAGATTTCAATCCGCTCCTAAAGAATCACATGCTGAGCACGTTAAAAGAATTTTTCGTTATCTCTCGGATACAAAGGAATTGGGTCTCTGGTTCCCTAAAGGTCAACAAGAGCAGTTGGTTGCATATTCCGATTCAGATCACGCTGGGTACAAAAATGATAGAAAGAGTACCAGTGGACAATGTGAGTTTCTCGGAGGATCCCTCGTATCATGGTTTAGCAAGAAGCAAACAACAGTGGCTGTATCCTCTACTGAAGCTAAATATGTGGCTGCTTTAAGTTGTTATGCGCAAGTGTTGTAGCTCAAACAACAACTATCTGACTTGGATTCATCTGAAAGAGATCCCAATTCTCTACGCCAAGACCAGTACAATAAGCTTGGCAAAAAATCTTGTTCAACACACTAGAACCAATCATATTGATGTGAGACATCACTTCATAAGGGATCAAGTTCAAATGAAGGATGTCAAGGTCATGTTCATTCCCACACACCTTCAATTGGCTGATATCTTCACCAAACTACTAGCTAAAGAACAATTCATGTTTATCCGTAGAGGATTGGGAATGGTAAATCCCAATGAACTGTGAGTATTCTTTTCTCAAATGATTTAATTTAATAAGATACTTACTAACTTTAGCATCAGAGTTTCTAGCTTGTGTTTATGCAGGACGCGCTGTTTAAATGATGTAAAAACAGAGGGTAACAAAGTGATTGCTGCTCGAGCATACCAACAATCCATGCTCGAGCAACAACGTAAAAAGTATGATGCAGAAGCTAAGTCAAAGAAACCCTGCTCGAGCACTCCCTCCAACCCTGCTCGAGCAACAACAAAAATCATGAAAGAAAACAAGGACGAAGATCCTTGCTCGAGCACAAAAATCCATGCTCGAGCAACATCGGGGTGTGAACTATACTGATGAAGGACTTTTCTTGAGCACGCCTGTCAGCCTACCTCTACTTCTGATATGCCTCCACATGCTTCTACTCAGCCTTCTTCTCCCTTTCCATCTCCAATTGTGGCTTCCACTCCTATCTTTGCCACGTCACCTATTTCTGATTCTACTCCGGCTACAGTTGTTCTACCCTCATCACTATTGTCTCCTATTGATCCATCAAATGTCAAGCTTCCCTCTTCTTCTTCATCAGACTTCCCTGATAGTGTTCCTCCTTCTCCATCTGTCCAGGGTTCCCTTTTCGCTGATGACAAAGGGGGAGAGTAGTTTGCTTGTAGTTTGCTTGTCTGTGATTCTGTTTTAGTTAACTATTGTAATCAATGATGTTTAAATTAATATGATAAATGTTGTTTTGGTTTCAGTTTCAGTTGCTTTGGTTACAATTATTATGATGGTTGATGTATCTGCCTAAATGGAATCTAACGTTCAAATTTTTTTCACAGACCTACTTAACTTAAACAAGGCATTACTCAATTCAATAACTTATATGCTCAACTTATCTCAAATCATCTTTTAAAATTGTCATCATCAAAAAGGGGGAAAATGCTAGCTCTCGGTATTTTGATGATCACAAACACTAAGTTATTAAATTAAGTAATGTGTGTCAAAAATGGGGTTTGCTTGAGCATATGTTAACTCATGACCGAGCATAGTCAAATTGATAAAATGATCAAGTGTTTCAGCATGCCTAAGCAAGCAATTTGAGTTGCTCGAGCATCATCGGGCTTAGAGCAAAGAAATACATGTTGGTGACTCTTGCTCGAGCAGATGAAAAGCCATGGTCGAGCATCAGTGTGTTGAGCAAAATTCACATAGTCAAGAGTCTTGCTCGAGCGGAGAAAAGGCTTGCTCGAGCACCATGCTCGAAAGCCGAGAGGTAAATGCTTGCTCGAGCGGATCTTTCAATCTCATATTCTTAGCTTCGGACGACTGTGCACGAGCAAGGAAAATGTCTTGCTCGAGAAAAAGGAAAAGACTGCTCGAGCAGCTTCGTTTGACATTCATCTTGATGCCTCTGTTTAGGTCTTGCTCGAGCATGATAGTTCCCTTACTCGAGCATCAGCGTGTCAAATCATTTTTTTTTAAATAATTGAGAAGAAGCTTGCCCGAGCATGACATAGCCATGCTCGAGCAGAAGAAAAGTCCAGCTCGAGCATCAACTATACAAACCAATATCTAAATTGCTGCAAGAGAAGCTTGCCCAAGCAAGCCTGATTTGTTGCTCGAGCAAAGAGCCCTGTTTTTGAAAACACCGTTTGCGTAAAGTATAAATCATTGTGTTTAATTTCATTACTTCATAACGTTACTTATTACTAATCCTAATTGCTTTTAATCAGTTTGTTAATGAGTTTTAGATGATTTTACCAAGGATTAAATAACAAATTCACAGAAAGCAAATTGTGTCAGAGAAGCATTAAATGCAGTTGCCATAACAGTGATAATCTCCATAACCAATACTCTGATCAATGTAAAGTTTTCACTTACATTCCATCTGCGCATTTAAGGCTGTTTTCTGAACGAGCAAAACAAAAAGAATGAAGAGAATGGCGTGACTGCGAAATCCATCTGGATTATTTGAATGGTGAAAGTATTAACTGAGCTTCATTTGTCTAAAGAAAAAATTCAAGACTCTCAACAGTAAATTCTCAAGCTTCACCAATGGTCATTTATTGCAACATCTATAAATAGTCGAATCATTGAATTCGCCACCTAACAAAAAACGTTGTGCATTCAATTCGAACCTATTGCAATTTGCTGTTTCATTAATATCCTCAGATATTCATTGTTCTTCAGTGTTCATTTATTATCTACTCGTGAGGAGTTATTTAAACAGTTATTCCATCTTCCGTTTAAATCTTAAGGTTGAGGAACCTTAAGTGTGGGTGTGCGATTACAACTTGTAAGGGGGAGTGAGTCCTAGTGAATTAGGATCATCTCGAGTATAGAGTGTGTAATTGTAACCATTTGTGATTAGTGAAATACCCAAAGGATTTGGGGACTGGACGTAGGTCGAAGTGTTAGACCGAACCAATATAAATTGCCTTGTGTTTATTTTTCTTCTCTATCTCTGTCTTACTTACATTTGTGTGCGATTAGCAAAAAGTTTTTTTGAGATCACCTATTCACCCCCCCTCTAGGTGATATTCCTACCTTTCACTTCCATCAAACATAATAGTTTCCTCAGTGTTTGTACGAAGTTCAAAAATTGAGTGAAGTTGAATTGTGAATTTGGGATAAGATTGGAGAATGTGCTTATTGTCAAAGAGGCTGATACAAAATTCAATTTTGGTGATAAAGGATATTTGTCATTTGAACACATTACTTGGGTAAGTTCTTATTTTGTCTTACTTGTTTGTTATTTGCTTATATAAAGACTAAGCGATTTTCCTTTGCTGAAATAATCTGCTCCTTCCTCTCTAAAGATGCTCAAATTATATGATTCTTCCTTCTGTTTTGAAAAATTACATTCATCTTTCTTGAAAAGAAAATATGTACTATTGTGAAAATATCCCTTTTACTAATATGATGATGTAACAATATTTTTTTCCCAACAAAAATTGAATATGAGTTATTTAATTAAAATAATCATTTGTGCAAATTTCACTACTACAATTAAAGGCTTTTACTACCCTTAGAAACGTCCTTATTAAAAAATGGGAAGTAAAAAGTGAACCTGGTGGCATTATTCACTACTATAAAAGTGAGTGTATAAGCATTGTTTCTTGGAAATCTTTTGCTTGAGCTGTTGATTTGCATTTCATCATTACTAGTTCTAGTTTTTTTCCTTCTATTATGCAGCAAGTTGACTTAAAGCTAATCTGAATTTCCACTTTTCTTCCTGGTACACATGGTCCTTACATTTAAAACATGTGACCTAAGCTATAAGTTTGTGGTTTTGTTTAGTGTCAGTTATGAGCTCATAAATTTCAATACATGGGTTTGCCCCTAAATTTGATTGCTGCATTTCACCACTCTTCTACAGTTAATCTTTTTCTCTATGAGTTCTCACTCTTAAGAAAATTTAATCTCATAAGTTCTACCTTCTTGGTCAAAGGTTTGAAGCAATTTGTTGCACTCTCAAATTAGGTCAGTTGGTTTCATTTTATTCACACACACATATATTTTCCTCATATGAATACCTTCTTACTGAGTGAGAACATTTTTGTCTTATGGCTTCATGATTTACCATTATTGATTTAAGTGTTTTTAAACTAGTCCTTGAAATTTTTCTTCTGTATTTCCTTTATTATTAGCCATCTAAACTACATGAACTTGATTAAAAAAGTGATGGCTTCATGGTTTACCATCACTATTGAAGTATATGTTAGTAAGAATAATTTTAATCTTCTCTTAGTTGATGAAAGTGTTGCATTTAATAGCCGATATTGTTCTGAATTGCCTTAGTAAGTTTTGTTGAATTAAACTGAAATTGTTTGTTATTGAAATTTTGGGATGTCTTACTTTTAAGGAGAAATGCTACCGAATTTTTTGTTAGAAAAAAAGGAGAAAAAACCATGTCGTTCGTTGAAACTATTCTTAACATAAGTGTTGTTGGAAATGTCTTAGGTGGTAATAAAATGGGTCATAGTTAGATGAATGCCTTGAGAACTAGTGAAGAATATGAGAATGGGGTGGAAGAGTTCATTGAATTTGCTAGAAGGAATGTGGCTACAAAAAATGGGATGTATTTTTGTCCATGTGTTAATTGTTTAAATCTTAGTCGAAGGGATATTGCTTATATATGGGATCACCTATTTTGTGATGGAATAAACCTTCGATACACAACGTGGATATGGAATGGTGAGGAAGTAACTACCAGTACATCCCACGAAAATGAAGTTGAGGTAGATGATGATGGAATGGAGAGAATGATTCATGATGTTGAGGTAGAATCTTTTGCACAATCACGTGAATATGATAGTGCAGAGTGATGCAGAGACACCTTTGTTCCCTGGGTGTACTAAGTAAGTATACACAGTTGACTGGGACCTTACATTTGGTCAACTTAAAGGCAACTTGTGGGAGGACCGATAGTAGTTTCACGTCGCTACTTGAATTGTTGTGTGATATGTTGCTAGATGATAATGTACTTCCAAATCATATGTATGAGGCCAAGAAAATCTTGTCTACGATGGGTATGGAGTAGGGATGTCCAAAAAACCCGAGGTCCGGTCTGACCCGTCCTGACCCGGTCTGCCAACAAAAAAATTGGTCTGAGACACTTTGACCAGACCAGACCAGACTGGTCTGCTCGGGCCGGACCAGACTTCGGGCTAAGGGCTTAGACCCCTTGGACTGGTCCGGCCCGAATGTATATATATATATTTTTATTTTTGTTTTACTCCACCATAACGTTGGATAACAAAATCAAATTTCCAGCAAAAAAAGATAGCAACAACCCTCACAAAGTGCAATGTTCATAGGAATAGTTTAAATTGAATACCCAAATCAGTTTCCAATTTCCATCAAAAGCATGAACTTCTTTCATATATGCAATAGAAAGAGAGGGAAAAAATCGTGCTTTTACTTACACATAATATAAATCTTCATAAAATCAACACTCATACAAATATACATTCCAACACCTACCCAGAATCAACAACCCAACCGAAGATTAAAAAAAAATGAAGACACAAACGAAATTCGCAACCCAAGCACCCTTCAGAGAACACAAGCAAAAGAAAATAGCACAAACCTAATCTGATCTTCATCATTCCCACTTGCCATCGACTTCAGCCGAGCTCTTTCCGTTCTTTTCACATATCTCGCTCCACCGCTATTTTCTCAAACAGATCTGATCTCCGACACAGGCGTCGTTCCACATCTTTGGCCCTTCCAACCGTCGCAGCTAGCTATGCCCTCGCCCTCGCCGACGTAGCCAAAGCCAACCAGTCCCTCATCTTTTTGAGAGACAGAGAACAAGGGAGGACAGAGAAGAGGGAATAGAGAGCTAGGGAAGAGATGAGTGGGGGAAAAAAGAGAACAAGGGAAGAGGGAATAGAGAGCGAGGGAAGAGATGAGTGGGGGAAAAAAGTACTGCCTGTGGAGTGTGGAATAAGCACATTAATCATTTTTTTTAAGTCCTGGACTACCTGGATTAGTCCAGGTAGTCCATTGGACTGGTGTGGTCCAGCCCGAGCTCGGGCTCGTGCTGGACCAGACCGGACCTCGGGCTGATTTTTTTAGCCCGAGGTTTTACTAGGACCAGACCTCGGGTTGAGGTTAAACCCGGTCTGGTCCGATCCATGGACAACCCAAGTATGGAGTATAAAAAGATACAAAGTTTCCCTAATCACTGCATATTGTACAGAAATGAGTATGAAGGCCTTAGTAATTATCCGAAGTGTAAAACTTCACGATACAAAGTGAAGAAAGGTGGTGGTTCTAGAGATCAGACAACCTTGCATTCTATATTTGGATGTCCCACACCGGTGTATTGTTGCCGATGCTCTTGTTTACACAGAACAAACCACCCACCATAATAAGCAAATTCCAGAAGACCAACGTAAGATGACTGTTAAATGTGTTCGAGAGGGGAAAGAAAATAAAAACATCCTGATTCTTGATGAGGAGGCTCCCACGCTAAGCAAGGCCATAGGATTGTTCATCCTTTGGCCGAATCATCTTATTCAGATGGCGACGACACCTCCAATGGTAGGAAATACATTACTAGAACTTGATTTTCATTGGTAACCCACTCATAATCTATTTTTTATGTTTTCATAGAATGAACAAGCTAGGAGCAGATTTCTCATCTTAGCACAACTGCGAGAGCTCAGGGACATCAGCTATATCTCCTTGCAGATGCATGCAGGCATTGTCGGCGCAGAAAAATCATATCCCTTAACAATTGACATGAAAGATCTGCAACAGTTTATGCATTTGGATTATTTAGATATAGGATTTCTTCAACTTGCAATCATGTAATTTTTTTCCCTTTAATTATTGCGTTGATTTTTTTGTTTTACATATTCAACAACATTTATCATTTTATTTCAATCATAGTGTCTCGCATAACTTACGCGTCTAGAACGGCCGAACGGATTCATAAGGATTCTTATGTCCTGCAAACACGACGAAGAATCGTAATAAGTTAGCCAGAAGGACGCTTTATGTTGGTTGTACAATAGGCGAGGCTGAATTGCCTTGTTATCTAGCCCTAATAATTGAAAAGTACGTATTTTAGTTTTTGTCTATTTAAGATTTTTAAGAATAAATTGCTTTCATATCTTAATTTAATATTAATATGTATATGTTGTAGTCATCATTGGACCTTGTGTGTTGTTTGTCCCTCCAAGAACGTTCTTTATTGGTTGGATCCCTTAGGCTGCAAACCAAACGAAGAAATCAAATCCATGTTTACCACGTAAGTAAATGTTTGTCTAAATCATTGATGTTTAAAATGTTCGGTCTAAAAAATATATTTAAGACCGGATGAAAGTTTAGGAAATCCATCTCTCTCGTCTCCTCTCCGTTATGTTTGGAGACTATGCCTCTCTTCTTTATCACTCTTTGATTCTCTTCTTCTCTACTCTGATTCTCTCATTCGCTCTCCAATTTCCACCTCTCACCACCCATTTCTCTTCTTCACTCTCTGATTCGACTCCAGCACTACACCCATGGGTGTGTTTTGCTGTTTTTCGAGTTCGCAAGAGTGGGCACCATGTACAAACCTAAGCTACTTCAAATAGACAACACTCCTTCTGCAAATGATTCACAACCCAGGATTGTCTAAGATCGGAATAAGGACACCCTCACAGGACATCGATTAATTTTTTTTTCTTCTGATTTTTTGATGTCTGTGACGGAGATTGGGTTGAAATCTATTTGAGATTTGAACGCTTAGGCTCCTTTTTGCAGATCAGGGTTTTTTTTTCTAATTTTTTGTTGTCTTTTTGCAAATCTTGTTTATAACAGTTGGAAGAGTTTTGAACATGTTGGGAACATTTTGCCGATCTGGGTTTTTCTCTTGATTTTTTGTTGTCTTTTTGCAGATCTTGTTTGTAACAGTTGGAAGAGTTTTGAACTTGTTGGGAACATTTTGCAGATCTGGTGCCAGCTTCTTGTAGAGTATCAGAAATTCCTCCGTTGTATAATCTCAATTGATGGTTTGTCTTTCAATAATTTCTTGTTTTTTTCCTTGACTGCATAATGAATCTTCGAAACTCTTCTGTGTTGCGGCATTTTACCATTTTCTATATTTTTTTTCTTTCGATACGATCATTGCTTACACAGAATGTGGAAGTCTTCTCCCATTTTTGCTGTCCAACCGACTGGAAGTAGAAGAAAATTATTAATTTGGGTGCTATTTTGTGATTGCAAATATTCTCTGGTGCACTTGAAATCACCAGGGCCACATTTATATTGCATGTCTATTAAGTAAACTAGGTGTTGCATTACTATGTATTTGGTAACAGGTTGTTTTTCATCAAGTTGCAATATAGGTCAGAATCATCATCATCAAGTTGCATTACTATGTATTCGCACATTGATAGTTATTTGTTAAAGCTTGTTTATTGCTGATTTTTAATACATTGCTAATATACAATAAAACATTTTTTTGCCTTTTGCTTCGAGTGATTAAGTTGTTGTACGTGTGGGAACTTCTTAAATATTGCTTTTTTAGTGTTTCATGTAATGTTGTTGCTTACTAACAGAGATGGTGAAAAGGTCGATCTAGAAGCTAAGGAAGCAGAAGCAAATGTTTGTTGTTTCTTCATTGAAAATTGATGTTCTAATTAAATTTATGGGACTGAAACTTTGTTTGCTATTGTAATTAAGGGTTTAGGGAGTAGTGAAAAAAATGTAATTTGAATGTGTTTGTAGAAGCACATGAGTTTGTTGTTGTAATTTCAATGGGCAGTGAAAAAATTGTAGCAGGTAATACCAAAAAAAAAAAAATCATATACGGCGTCCTAAAATAATGTTTAAGATGCCTTATGTATACTTTTTTGCGTCCTAAATGTTATTTTAGGACGCCAAATATCAGATTGAAAGAAAACAGAATTACTACATGATTTTTGGCGTCCAAATAGTTATTTCAGGATGCCAAAAATCACGCTATTTAATGATTTTTGGTGTCCTTAATGAATTTTAGGACGCCTTACGTAAGGCGTCCTAAATAAATTTAAGGATGTCTTAAATAAGGCGTCCTAAATAGAGTTTAGGACACCAAAAGTATGAATTTGTTTGCGTCCCCTTATAAGACGTCCCTCTAAAAAGGGACGTTAATTGGGTCTTATTTAGGACGTTAAAAATGTTTTATGTAGTAGTGACTTATACTGTGCTAATCAGTTGGTAGAGATGCCACTCATCTATGTCCTAAGGTTTGAGACGATTAGCTGAGAAAAAATGTGCTGAAATAGGTATGCACATGACATTTCCTGAACCGATAAGGGCGCCCTGCATTTTTGGGAAATGACACCGGTATGTGGTGACAAGTGTTTAAAGAGGATAAAATGAATTGGCTTGGCATTCAAGGCATGTTATGGGATCTTGCAAAGTGTACAGAAGAGATTGAGCCAAGAAGTCAAATGGAGTTGACATGATTTAACAAGCATTTAATGCATAATTGCCACATGTCCCAATTAGATGATGACTTGATCATATTATAAGCTAAATGGACATGTGTCAACTGACAGAGATTTGCCGTGATCTCCCAAAATACCAGATTAGAAAAAGATTTGCAGTATAATGTAACCCGGGTCGTTTGTCTCAAGGAATTTGCGGTGGGTTTAAATCGGCAACAAATGAAATAGAATAATAACAAATTGGGGGTTTTTGATTTAAACAGATTGAAAACGAAATTAAACTAAACGAGAACGAAATATGCGGATGCGAAATGGATTAAAACGGTTAAAAAGGATTAAAAACAGTTAACCCAGAATTGAGATTCCATAACCTTCATCGGACAAACAGATAATAATCAAACTCTTGATTGATTCTGAACGAACCGAGATCTCTGCGTTCGTCCAGATATTCCCTCGACTAGACGATCGTCTAGCATTTGATCGAACACGTGGCGAGCTCGCTGTAGGATCGCACATTTCTCTCTCGAACCCGTCCGACCTATGTCCTTGGGATATCAATCTAGGTATTAAATCTAATACCTAATCCGCAATTATAATCGGATCCGATTAAAATAAACAGACGATTCCCGATTACCGAATGAAGCGCATGTCCTCTGGATTTTTGGAACCCTCAATCCATAGGTTAACCACGAAACTTAGCCGAGCATGGCTAAGCAAAACGCAAAGAAAAGACGAAAAAACGAAGAACACGAAGAACATGAAGAACACTTCAGAGAATTTGAAAACTCCTATTTTGATCCACCAAAGTCTAAAAACGTGAATGAATATCTGTTTGTGGCTGCTGCCACACTTAACCTAAAATGGAAAAACGAAAATGGGGCTCCAATCCAATTCGGGCCCAAAACAAAATAATAAAATAAACGGGTTTTAATTACAAATTCAAGCCCAATTAAAATTCCGACTTCGGCTCCAAAATCGACCACCCTCTTGTCCGAATTTGCCCTTCATGTCTTCATAAGAATTGTAGCTCTCTGAATCATCTGAAATATGAAACAAAAATGAGGCAAATCCGATGTCTGGTTCAAGAGTTATGGTAGGAATAGTGAAGCAATATAAAACTGGAATTTTATTATTAAAAATGGCTAAAACATAATAAAAGGCCCAAAGCCCAAATAAGTATAAAAGCCATTATTTATTAACTAAAGAGTCCTAAATTATTAATCAAGAGATAAAAAGAAGTGTATGAAATATTCAATTATCAAATTCCCCCACTTATCTTTTTGCACTCCCGAGCAAAATTCAAAGAAAAAGACCTAAAGAAGAAACTCTTCTTTTCTAACAATTGCTAACAATACAAAAATTGAACAAGGGACACAAAGCTTCATTAGAACCAATCAATCAAGACCCAAAATCCCTTAATCTCAAATTACAATTCCCGGTAATCTCAATCAATGATGCTAATCACAAATGATGGTCTCTCAAATGATGCGCTCAATCAATCAATCTCTCAAGTGTTTAAGGTAAATAAGTGTATCGCTCAAATTCTACTCAAGAAAATTGTTCTACCATAAGCTTGCTCAATTTCTACGTCTCCACTACTCATAACACATGCATGCACAAATCAAGAGAGCTTATTATTAAAGGTTGTAATGGGGTTAGGGTGAAGGTAGGTAATATAGTATGGAATGAGAAGCTAAGCACCAAAGAAATTAAAAAGAGCATTGATTAGGCTTGTAACACAAAACTTTTATGAAAACTTTTATAAAAAGAGCATTCTCTATGTATGAAAACTTTTATTTCGCTCATATATCTCCTTTCTTTCTATGTATTTTCTTTCTTTTTCTTTCTTTCTTTCTTTCTTTTTCTGCTTTTTTTCTTTTCTTTTTTCTTTCTTTTTTTTTTCTTTTTTGTTTTGTTTTGTTTTGTTTGTTTGTTTTTGTTTGTTTGTTTTTTGAGAACTATATACATATACACAATGACAAAATCAAATATCTCCCCCCACACTTAGACTGTTGCACTCCTGAGCAACCCCCACACTTAAACAAAAAACAAAGGTGAAACCAATGCTCAATAAATTTCCAAGGTGCAGAATAAAATGGTTTTACGCTTAGGCTTGTAATGTGGTTTAGAAAAGAAAGAGTCGAAAAGGCACAAATAGGCTAGCAAAAGAAACATAATGCAAGGGAAAGCTATTTGGCCAAAGTGGGGAAAATAAAAGAAAGAAAACAAGCTTCTATCATATTTATGCATGTAAGTGAAAAATGTAGTTTCAAAAAGAAAAGGAGCAAGTTCTAGAGAACACAAATCAAGAGCAGATGCACACATGAAAGAAAGAATGGCAAAAGATGAATTCCATTCATGCAGGCCCAAAACCTCACAAGGTCAATACCAACTTAGGCAATCAACAACATCAAATCAACTACCAAGACATGCAATCGAAAAGTCGGGGTTGCGGACCCGGACATAATGATCCATTAAAACCAAAATGTCCAAGTTCATAATATGTAGCAATCATAGACAGAGAGACTGTATTTATTTTCAAAAAGCAAAGTATAAAAAGGAAAACAAATAAAAGAGATAGAGGGAGAAGAAAGAAGAATACTCCCCAAGGGTTTAAGGAGGATAAGTGGCATCAATGAGGAGAATCTCTCCGCTTCCTCGATCTGCTGCTGATCCCTCATGAAATTGCTTGAGGTGGTGCCCATTAACCTTAAAGGTTCTCCTGTGGGTGGATCATATAGCTCAACGGCACCAAATGGAAAAATGTTAGTGATCTCAAAAGGGCCATCCCATTTAGATCGAAGCTTACCGAGCATAAACTTCATACGGGAGTTAAACGGAAGAGCTTTCGGCCCACGTAAAATTCTTTCCTCGAGAATATGCTTATCATGGAATGCCTTAGTCTTTTCCTTGTATAACCGTGAACTCTCATAGGCATCCAATCTAAGCTCTTCCAACTCTTGCAACTGCAGCTTCCGTTCCATTCCAGACTTGGCCAAATCCATGTTACACTGCTTAATGGCCCAATAGGCTTGATGCTCCAACTCAACCGGAAGATGACATGCCTTACCAAAGACAAGCCGATAAGGAGACATCCCAATCGGATTCTTGTAGGCGGTGCGATATGCCCACAAAGCCTCCTCTAATCGCTTACTCCAATCTTTCCGGTAGAGTTAACGGTCTTACGAAGGATTTACTTAATCTCTCTATTTGAGACTTGACTTGACCATTGGTCGAGGATGGTATCTTGTGGAGACCTTGTGAAGCACTCCATACTTGCGTAACAAGGCACCCATGCTTCAGTTGCAAAAATGGGAGCCCCGGTCACCGATAATAGCTCTAGGAATGCCAAACCCGCAGAAAATGTTAGACCTAACAAAATCCACCACAACGGAAGAATCATTAGTCCGAGTGGCTTTCGCCTCAACCCATTTCGAGACATAATCAACGCTAGCGGTATGTAAGTATAACCATATAAAGCAGGAAATGGACCCATAAAATCAATACCCCAAACATCAAAGATCTCACAAAACAATATAGGGTTCTCGGGCATCTCATGCCTACGGAAATACTACCGCTGCTCTCCGCGGTTTTCACATGACTTACAAAAAAGATGGGAATCATGAAACAAGGAAGGCCAAAACAATCCACTATCTAACACTTTCCTAGTAGTTCTTTGGGGTCCAAAGTGACCACCACGACGAAAGCATGAGCAAAATGCAATATAGAGTGAAACTCATGATCGAGCACACATCTCCTAACTATTTGGTCACTACAAAATTTCCACGAGATAAGGGTCATCCCAAACATAATATTTAGACTCACTCTTCAATTTAAGAGTTTGGGCCCTAGTGGAATCTACGAGCAAAACACCGCCTACCAAGTAGTTAACCGGATCGATACCATGGAAGCTTACCTGCACCGTAAAGCCGCTCATCGAAAAAATCATCCCGAATAGAAGAGGGTGAGAGGAGAATGGGTGATACGACTCAAGTGGTCGGCTACCCGGTTTTGTGCTCCGCTTGTCTTGAATCTCAACATCAACCTCTTGGAGCAATAACATCCACCGGATGAGTCGTGGCTTAGCATCCGCCTTTTTCAAAAGGAACTTTAAAGCGGCATGGTCGGAGAAAACAATTACTCTACCAAAAGCGGATATGACCTAAACTTATCAAAAGCAAATACAATAGCCAACAACTCCTTTTCGATCGTGGTGTAATTAGGCGAGCGGGATCCAAAGTCTTGGAGACATATGCAATCACATGAGATGCTTTGTGGACTCGTTGTGCCAAGATAGCACCAACCGCATAGTTGGAAGCATCGCAATCAACTCGAAGGGAAGGTACCAATCGGTGGTTGGATCACCGGAGTTGTAGTCAGGCAACGCTTCAAGTGATCGAAGGCTGCCTTGCACTCATCATCAAATAAAAAGTCAGTGTCCTTATGCAGAAGGTTGGACAAGGGTCTAGCAGTCTTGCTGAAATCCTGAATGAATCGCCGATAGAATCCTGCATGACCAAGAAAAGAGCGAACTTCCCGCACGTAGATGCGGGTACGGCAAAAGAATCACATCTATCTTAGCATGGTCTACCTCAATCCCTTTCCTAGACACTATGTGTCCCAAGACTATACCCGACTCAACCATAAAGTGACACTTCTCATAATTCAAAGACAAGATTAGACTCAATGCACCTATGCAAAACTCTAGATAGATTAGCTAAGCATGCATCAAAATCAGACCCATATACGGTGAAATCATCCATAAAGACCTCCATGCGGTCCTCTAGAAACTCGGAGAAAATGCTTACCATACAACGCCCGAAAGGTGCCGGGTGCGTTGCAGAGGCCGAAAGGCATCCTTCGGTAGGCATATGTTCCAAAGGGGCATGTGAAGGTCGTCTTCTCCTGATCCTCAGGAGCTATATGGATCTGGAAGTATCTGGAGTAGCCATCCAGGAAGCAGTAATGAGACTTGCCAGCCAATCGCTCTAACATCTGATCAATGAAAGGTAAAGGGTAATGATCCTTGCGAGTGGCTTGGTTGAGTCTCCTATAGTCAATGCAAACTCTCCAACTATTCTAAACTCGAGTAGGAATGAGTTCATTCTTCTGATTGGCTACCACAGTGACTCCGGATTTCTTAGGAACCACTTGAACCGGGCTAACCCACTGGCTATCAGAAATGTGATAGATGATACCCGACACTTACGAAGCTTAGTGACCTCCTTCTTCACCACATCAAGGATTAGGGGATTAAGGCGTCTCTGGGGTTGCCTCACTGGCTTAGCTTCCTCTTCCAACAGAATTCGATGCATACACATGGAAGGGCTGATGCCAACTATGTCAGCTAATGTCCACCCAATGGCTTTCTTGTTCGCCCTCAATAAGCTTAGCAGCTTCTCTTCTTGTTCAGGAAGAAGATTATTTGCCACAATGACTGGCAACTGTTCATCCACCTAAAAAAATGCATACTTCAGGTGACCTGGAAGGAATTTTAACTCAAGTTTGGGTGGTTGCTCAGTAGATGGGAGAAGCTTGGGTGGTTGTTGCAACAACTCTGATGTCATCACACTGGAAATGCCTGAAACCACATTCAAAGAAGCGGAAAGAACTATGTCTACACTTTGAAAGACGAAATATCACCAAGAGGGGGTGAATTGGGGATATAAAAATTTCTCGCGTAAATACTGTTAGCCGAAAGTGAAACAAGGATAAACGAGTAAGGGTAAGAGAGATTGAACACAATGAATTTATACTTGGTTCGGTCCAAATCCTTGACCTACGTCCGGTCCCGGACTCTCCTCCGGATTTCACTAATCCAAATGATTACACACTCAGTAACTCACGGAGTAATTCTCTCTCTAGAACTTACTCCCCCTTACAAGTTGTAATCAAATATCCCAATCCCAAAGTCCCAATACTTTGAGATTCTTACAAGAAGAATAATCAATGATGAACTCTCTAAAAGAGTAAGATTAATAAACACCTGAAGTATGATATATCCGAAGATATTAACTCTTTGAGTAGAAACAATAAATGATCTTAATGACTAATTGAATGCACAGCGTTTTGGTAGTTGGAGACTTGAATGCTTCTCCTATTTATAGATTGGCAGCATTGATGACCGTTGAGAAGAACTTAATGAGCCGTTGTGGGTAATCAATATATCCGTTGTAATTTCTTGCTCAGTTTCTTCGTAAGCTTCCGACATTCGACCGTTATTCTCCGTTGACATTCTTTATTCAATTTGTCCGTTGAGAGACGCAAAGAATGTTGTCTAGGAAATAGCCGAATTGCTTTTTGATTGTCCAGAGTTCTATTTCTTCATTTAGCTTTGATATCGGGACATCATTTAATGCTTCGACAGAATTCGCTTTTCGTAATTTCAAATTTAAAACATGTTAAATATATCTGAAAATACACTAGCAAACTGATTAAACTTGGTTAGGAACAATAATAATCAATTGCATGAAACACCCATTACTTAATCAGCTAATATCAGATTGCACAGATGAAGATTCAAATATTGTCATGCTTGACTCGAGTCATGCCTAGAGTCATAATTTCAAAATCCATTAAGTTGACTCGAGTGATGACTGGAGTCATTATGAAGCAACTATGAATAGAAGGTATTTCGATGATGTGCCTCGAGTCATGCCTAGAGTCATAATCTTAAAATATACTTAGATGACTCGAGTGATAACTAGAGTCATTTAGAAGCAATTCCAAACAGTATTTTCAATGATGTGACTCGAGTCATGCCTAGAGTCATGCAAGTGATGACTTGAGTTATGACTTGAGTCATTGATGAGAAATTTCAAACGAAAGATTTGCGCGAGATGACTTGAGTCATGATCGAGTCATGTCGATAAATTTCAAACGAATCAATTTGCGGCGAGATGACTTGAGTCATGATTGGAGTCATGTCGAGATACATGGATGACTCGAGTTGATTAATGATGACTCGAGTCATGATCAATATTTTGTCTTTGAGATGACTTGAGTCATGACCGAGTCATGTCCGAAACAATTTTGAACGAATGTCAAAGAGTGAAATGATGACTCGAGTTATACCAAGGATGACTCGAGTCATTTTGTCGAGGAAGTCACTTTGCAAAGTTTAAGTACAGGGATGACTCGTTGGTTTAATGATGACTCGAGTCATAGTCAATATTTTCAATTGTTTTCAAAGCTCGGTGACTTGAGTCATGACTAGAGTTAAAATGTAATTTTATAAGTTATCTTTTAAATCAAATTCTTTTGGCTCGAATCAATCTTACAATTGTCAATCATCATCAAAACACATGAGAACTAACATTCTCCCCCTTTTTGATGATGACAACACTTGTAATATGAGAAGTGAAAATGAGTTGTACAATTTTATGTATGACTCGTGAATCAAAGGCAGACATCAAAGTTCATTGCATATGTGTAGATATTTGAAATTCATAGATAGCTCATACATTGCAAATTTTGGATATAATGTAAACTTGACAAAGCTAAGAACATCTAACGAGAATGATATAATGTAAATTTGACAAAGCTAAGAGCATCCGAGAATGAGAAAACACTTTAAATTGGAAACTACAGACAAACTTCAATAAACTAAAGCATCAAACTAAATTCTTCATTTCTTCTCATTCTCATTCTCTCCCCTTTGTCATCGGGCAAAATGGGAGGAGTGTGAGTGGAGGACGAGGGGAAGCACGCAAAGCCTGGAGAATGGGCAGAGGTGAGTAAATGGAGAGAGTGAGAGATGGAGGTGTAGGTGGAGAAGTGAGAAGTAGGAGTGAGTTTGGTTTAGGAGAGTGGGGTGAAGAGATGGAAGTACCAGAGGAGTGCTCATCAAACAGGTCTGCAGTGTCACCAGAAAGAGATGATTGGACAGTGGAGGTCGAGGAGAGGGTAGAATGACGGTGGGAGCAAAGCAGATGAAATGGGAGGAACATAAAATGGAGGAGTGGGTAATATGGGAGTGGCTTCGGGAGAAGGTGGAGGTAGAAGAGTGGTTTGCAAGATAGGAGTGGAAGAAGGTGAAGGGGTGAAAGGGAAGGAAGGGAATGAGTGGGAGAATGTTTGGGAGAGTGGTTTGGGGAGGGACCCAACTTGGAAGGACCAGCAGTATCTTCACTTCTGAGTAGCTTGGAGAGCTTGGAATCCAATAGCTGGTACAAGTCGTGCATGGTCTCAAACCTCTCCCAAGATCCTCAAAATGTTCTTCAACATTCTCCATCTCTCATCCATAGAGTCTATCTTCTCATTCCGGAGTTAAGTGTGGCAACCAATTTTCCAACTTCGATTCCAATTTATCGAAAGTTCATAATATTGAGCGGTGAGGGTTGTCGGAGAGTGCCAAAAGTCTCTTGCATAGCCTTGGTCACAATGTTCTTGATTTCGAGCATTGAGATTTGAAGACGAGATGGAGGTGAGGCCGAATAGGAGAGGATTGAGCTTCGGTTGGCTCATGCATAAAAGCTCTAGACTTAGAAGGGACTGCGGGTCATCTGAACCTTCTTTAAAGGAAATTTTCATAAGATTCAGATGATTTTGACCAAACGGATGTGGCTTGACGGGTTTTTCAAAAAGATCAAGATACCATTTTGTTGGTATATAGCGAAGTGAGACCGGATTAGGAAAAGGATTGTGGGTGAAGGAGAGGAGTCAAATTTGAACTTCTTCATCTCTTGATAGACCCGAGTGTCCTATGTTAAAAGACACCTTGTCAACCAAAGATGCAAAAAGGCTATAGTCATTGGAATTGAAGTGAGTAAAGTTCTTGCCTTTCGAACCGAGGTTCCTTGAATATATGTACCATAAGGCTCTATGAAGAGGAGGCATATCAACGGGGAGAGAACTTCAGTTTTCCATCAAATGGTACACCAGGCCTCAGGATTTTGAAAAATCTTTCTTTGTCATACACAATGTGAGGCACAGGTGGGGGATTTTCAATAAAAAGAAGAGAATTGATTATATTGGCAGAGAGAGTGATGGATCTCCCTCTAACGAGATGTGATGCATTTATCCTCAATGATATGACCCCTTTCATTGACTACATTAGCCATGGACATATTGAAATAGAAGTGCTTGACTAGTGAGGGAGTGTAAGGAGTGTTTATAGCCAACAAATTCTTAAATTGATCTAGCCACGGGGATAAATCAAGATCACACTCATCTTTTAGTTTGACTAAATCCACATACACCGTGGGACGAAACCTCTAGCGAGAATATTTTTCTTTAAACTCTAGCATCTCGGAAATTAGACATTGGAGTGGGTTGACGATATGAAATCAGAATTTGGAGGTTTCACAAAATTGGGAGGATTAAAAATATATTTGGTAGGTTGAGATACCTTAGAGCCGGATGGAACGCTTTGGAACCGGCTTGATTCTTAGAGCCGAAGCTTGAGCATCGACACCATGGTTCTTGTTTTCTTCTTCTTCTTGAGAGCACCCACCACCGGTTCCTTATCTCTCCGCTTAGCGGCTTCGGGATCAATAGGCTTTGGAGGAGGAACCTCGGGAGGTTCTTGAATCGTTAACTTCTTGGGCCTTTTTGAAGGAGTTTCGCAGAATTTTTGTTCGGAGCTTAGTCGAAGGCTTCCTCTGCCTTTTAGGTCTTTTCGATTGAGGAGGAGATGATGATACAGTGGCTTCATAATCAAAAGATGATTCCTTCGTCGGTTTGGAGATTTTAGGAGCCATTGGAAGAGGATTCGAGAGATAGGGAGATGAGAATTTAGAGAGGCGATGAAGAACGACTCGAGGTAGGGTTTTAAGAGTTCGACGAAACGAAGGGGCAGATGTAACATATATATATAGAAGTAGTATGACTCGAGTCATTAAATGAGCACCTCGAGTCATATGAGAAACATACTTAACCTTTTGCTTACCAATGACTCGAGGTATGACTCGAGTGAACTTTGTCACCGAGCTTCCGAGGTTGTTCTAAATGATGCCTCGACTTGCTTTCTGGATGACTCGAGGAACACCTCGAGTTGAACTTTGTCTGACTCTAGTCATCTTTACGTTTCAATTGTTCTGGTTGCTTTCTGTGCTGAGAGTGACTCGAGGTATTCTGGTTGACTCGAGTCATTGCAAAATCTCAGAACGTTGTCAGTGTTTGGAATGTCATTATAACTCGAGGTATTTGTCAAATGACTCGAGTCATATCAGTAAATGCGCAAAGACAAGATCGGATATGAGTTTTAACTGATATAGTCCTGTAAAAACATTCATAAACACTCCGAAGCTTAAGTTAGTGACTTTTAACTCATCAAAACATATAACTAACATTGTTGGAAGAGAATTAACTTACAATTCATTGGGATTTACCATTCCCAATTCTCTTCTTATGAACATGAATTGTTCTTTGGCGAGGTTTGGTGAAGATATCGGCAAGTTGCGATGTGTTGGGATGAACATCACTTTGATATCCTTTTTCTGAACATGATCTCTTATGAAGTGATGCCTCACATCAATGTGCTTTGTTCGAGTATGTTGAACTGGATTCTTGGCCAAACTTATAGTGCTTGTATTATCACATAGGATTGGAATTTCCTTCAGGTTGATCCCTAAATCTGATATTTGTTGTTTGAGCCAAAGCACTTGTGCACAACAACTTGATGCGGCTACATACTCGGCTTCGATGAAGATACCCACACTTGTCTCGCTTCTTTGCTGAACCATGAAACTAGTGAACCTCCAAAGAACTCACATTGTCCACTTGTACTCTTCCTATCGGTCTTATATCCGGCGTAGTCCGAGTCGAATATGCAACCAGAAATTCTTGTTGACCTTTTGGGAACCAAAGGCCTAATTCTTTTGTGTCGATAGGTAGCGAAAGATCCTCTTGACATGTTACGCATGTGACTCTTTTGGAGCTGATTGAAATCTTGCGCACATTCCTACGCTGAATTGGACATCTGGTCTACTGGCGGTTAAGTATAGCAAAGAACCAATCATTCCTCTATACTTAGTTATGTTGAAATCTTTGCCCTTTTCTTCATCAGCATCCGGAGAGGTCATTGAGCTCATTGGTGTGTACGCACCATTGCAATTTTCAAGGCCAAATTTCTTGAGCAAATCTCTGAGATATTTTGTTTGAGAGATGAATATTCCATCCTTCCGTTGTTTAATTTGCAAACCAAGGAAGTAATTCAATTCCCCCATCATAGACATTTCAAATTCTCCCTGCATTTTCTTGGAAAATTCTTCACAAAGAGAATCATTAGTAGCACCAAATATAATATCATCAACATATATTTGGACAATTAAAATTTCATTAGACTCATTACTCTTTATGAAAAGTGTTGTGTCAGCTTTTCCTCGATAAAACCTTGATCAAGAAGGAATTTGCTTAATCGCTCATACCAAGCTCTTGGAGCTTGTTTCAGACCATATAGGGCCTTCTTGAGACAATACACATGATCTGGATGATTATCATTTTCAAAACCGGGAGGTTGTTCTACATAAACTTCTTCTTGAATAAAACCATTTAGAAAAGCACTTTTCACATCCATTTGATAGAGTTTGAAACCTTTTACACAGGCAAAGGCAAGAAGGACTCTTATGGCTTCCAATCTTGCCACTGGAGCATAAGTTTCTTCATAATCAATTCCTTCTTCTTGATTATAGCCTTTAGCAACCAATCTTGCCTTATTCCGGACAATGATTGCTGATTCATCTCGTTTGTTCTTGAATACCCATTTAGTGCCAATGACCGGATGGTCCTTAGGCCTAGGTACCAAATCCCAAACTTGATTTCTATCAAATTGATGTAACTCCTCTTGCATTGCTATCACCCAATCATTGTCCGAAGGGCTTCATCAATCTTAGAGAGTTCAATGTGAGATATGAATGCGAAAAAGGTTACTTCATTCAAAGTGCTATTTACGGTTCTTACTCCTTGATTTACATCACCTATAACTTGATCCAAAGGATGATTCCTAATGAATCTCCAAGCTTTAGGTTGAGATTGAAAATCATTTTCGAAGCATTTTCAAAAACATCTTGAGTTTTCAAGAGAAAGCGGGAGTAGTCTTTGAAAAGAACTGATTTCTATAAATATTTTCTTCATCATCATCCAAAGGTTTCTCGAGATTTGGTTTCACTAAACACAATATGAATAGACTCTTTAACAATACGAGTACGAGTATTGAAAACTCTATATGCTTTACTTCTATTAGAGTAGCCAAGAAATATACCTTCGTCGATTTTGAGTCAAACTTACCCAAATGATCCTTACCATTATTGTGCACGAAACACTTACACCCAAAGATGTGTAGATGGCTAAGATTGGGCTTTCTTCCTTTGTACAGCTCATAGGGTGTCTTCTTAAGTTTCTTTCGGATGTATGCACGATTTGATATGTAACATGCCGTACTCATTGCATCGGCCCGGAAGACTTGAGAAGTTTGATTCTCATTCAACATTGCTCTTGCCATTTACGTGAGAACTCGATTCTTTCTCTCCACAACACCATTTTGTTGAGGAGTCCTTGGGAAGCGAGAGAAATTGTGGTCTATCCCATGAGCATCACAAAATTCTTCAAAGGCATTATTCTTGAATTCTCCACCATGATCGGTTCTTATTCACGAAATAGAGATACCTTTCTCATTTTGGACCTTTTTGGCAAACACAACAAACGATCAAAGATTTCATCTTTTGATGATAAAAACATAGTCCAACAAAATCTTGAGAAGTCATCAACAATAACTAAAGTATAGAGATTTCCACCAAGGCTTCTCACTCTAGCGGGTCCAACTAAATCCATGTGAAGTAGTTGAAGAGGCACATTAGATGAAATTTCATTTTTGGATTTGAAAGATGATTTAGTACATTTTCCTTTCGACATGCATCGCATATCATATCATTTTTGAAATTTAGTTTTGGTAAACCAATGACCAAATCCTTTTACGTAACTTGTCAAGTTGAAACATATTGACATGAGCTAAACGCTTGTGCCAAAGCCAACTTTCTTCCAAGTTCGATAAAACAATTTTCGGAGGAAAGTTCATTGAAATTGTTAGAGAGGTTTAGAGTATAACGATTACCATCTCTAGGAGCTCTAAATAAAGCTTTTGATTTGAGGTTGATTAAGGGCGAGATCATCTTTGCTAACGATCAAGCACTCATCTCGAGTCGAAGATGACAAGATTGCCTTTGTCGGTACTCGACTTACAACGAGGAGATTATGACACGGGCCTTCTAAAGGTAGACGTCCTTGACTTGAGGTCCATTGATGTTCCCAACTTCACCAATTCCAGCAATCCTTCCAGATTGATTACCACCAAAAGTCACAGTGCCACCATTTTTGGTCTTGAGAGTAGCAAATTTTGTATGATCTCCGTCATGTGTCTAAAGCACCCACTATCAATATACCACCTGTTGGATTTTGATGCTCTCGGACATACTGCAGATCTCAATAAATTAGGTTTTAGGTACCCATCTTTTCTTGGGTCCTTTCGGGTTAGTTTGTGACTCAGGAACCTTATAAGATCCCTTAGGCACCCATTGATAGTTACCTATAGGTTTACTCTTTCTTTCCTTTTTGTGGAAACAAGAAGAAGTAGTATGACCTTTTCGGTTACAATAATTACAATGAGCAAAAGGATTTGATGAATGAATGGATTTTCTGAAATAGTTCATGTAGAATTTTTCACCAAATTTCTTTTTGCCTTTCTTCTTATCAAAATCAGGCTTATAGCCAATTCACGATCTGTCATTTGTGAATCTTTCTTTGTTTTAAAATAACATTGAGCATTTCACTTCCTTTAGTGAATTTCTCAAGTGCTTTTGTAAGATGTAGATTCTTTTTCTCTAAACCAACACAATCCTCGCAAATGACATTTGCGAAAGATTATTAACTTGCATTTCAAGAGTGATGTTCTTCTTTTTCAAAGCAATATATTTTTCAAAAGTTTTTCAAATTCAGATTGTACAAGACCATATTCAACAAATAATTCATCATAGGATGGTTGAAGATCATATACCTCATCATCATTTTCGGTTTGCTCCTTTTCTTGAGCTACTAGGCATATGTTGGCTTTTTCTTCGTCCTCAGCTTCATCATCGTCGGATGAACTGTCTCCCCATATGGCTGATACATAGGCTTTCTTTTTGAAGTTGCTGAATTTCTTCTTTTCTTTCTCCTTGTTCTTCAGCTGGGGACATTCTTACTTGATGTGGCCGGGCCTTTCACATTCATAGCAGATGATTGGCTTTTTCATCTCAACACTAGAGCCACCTTTGTGAAACTTCTTGAATCCTTGGTCCTTCTTATAGAATTTTTTGAACCTTTGGACTATCATGCCCAACTCTTCATCTTCATCTACCTCTTCATCATCATCTGCCTCACTTGCTTCTTTGACAGCTTTGAGAGCGATTCCCTTGTTTTTGCTGCTGATCTCATCTAGTCCTTTTCTGAACTTCATTTTGCCTTCATACTCGGACGGGTTGCTAAACAAGGCTGCTCGAAACTCATTGACTCTCCACGAGCTTCTTCAATAGTGCATTTACCTTGGCTTCCCATTCTTTGAGGATATTAAGAATCTTCCTCACTTGGACAAAGTTGTTCATAGTCTTTACCCAAGGCGGCGAGTTGGTTGATCAAGTGAGTGAACCTCGATTGAAACTCAATAATAGATTCCCCGGACTTCATACGAAGCGGATCGTATTCGGTCATGAGGGTGTTTACTCTATTCTCCTTGACTCGGTTGTTCCTTCATGAGCTATTTCCGGCATCCCACATGGCTTTAGCGGATGGCAATGTACGGATACGAAAATACTCTTGTTGACTTAATGCGCTTTGCAACATGAGGACAACTTTGCTTGTTGAGAGTGATATTTCTCCTGTCATTGTCATCATAGGTATCTTCGGGCTTTGGGATTCTAAGACCATTTTCGAGTATTGTTGGATTATAGTCTCCTATCTCGAATACTCTCCACAATCCATATTACGATGCCAAAACAAAGACTTTGAATTTGGCTTTCCCGAATGAGTAATGCTCTCCACTAAAACCGGGCGGTCTGTGATAGAAGCTCCGTCGGGTAGGATTCCGTCCATGCTTGATCCTTCTCGAGATGTTAATCTCTTCAGAGAAAACTAGGCTCTGATACCAAATGAAAGACGGAATATCACCAAGAGGGGGGGTGAATTGGGGATATAAAAATTTCTCGCGTAAATACTACGTAGCCGAAAGTGAAATAGGGATAAACGAGTAAGGGTAAGAGAGATTGAACACAATGAATTTATCTTGGTTCGGTCCAAATCCTTGACCTACGTCCGGTCCCCGGACTCTCGGGATTTCACTAATCCAAATGATTACACACTCGTAACTCACGGAGTAATTCTCTCTCTAGAACTTACTCCCCCTTACAAGTTGTAATCAAATATCCCAATCCCAAAGTCCCAATACTTTGAGATTCTTACAAGAAGAATAATCAATGATGAACTCTCTAAAAAAGCTGATTAATAAACACTGAAGTATGATATATCCGAAGATATTAACTCTTTGAGTAGAAACAATAAATGATCTTAATGACTAATTGAATACACAGCGTTTCGGTAGTTGGAGACTTGAATGCTTCTCCTATTTATAGATTGGCGCATTGATGACCGTTGAGAAGAACTTAATGAGCCGTTGTGGGTAATCAATATATCCGTTGTAATTTCTTGCTCGGTTTCTTCGTAAGCTTCCGACATTCGACCGTTATTCTCCGTTGACATTCTTTATTCAATTTGTCCGTTGAGAGACAGTAAGAATGTTGTCTAGGAAATAGCCGAATTGCTTTTTGATTGTCCGAGTTCTATTTCTTCATTTAGCTTTGATATCGGGACATCATTTAATGCTTCTGACAGGAATTCGCTTTTCGTAATTTCAAATTTAAAACATGTTAAATATATCTGAAATACACTAGCAAACTGATTAAACTTGGTTAGGAACAATAATAATCAATTGCATGAAACACCCATTACTTAATCGGCTAATATCAGTTGCGCGGATGAAGATTCAAATATTGTCATGCTTGACTCGAGTCATGCCTAGAGTCATAATTTCAAAATCCATTAAGTTGACTCGAGTGATGACTGGAGTCATTATGAAGCAACTATGAATAGAAGGTATTTCGATGATGTGCCTCGAGTCATGCCTAGAGTCATAATCTTAAAATATACTTAGATGACTCGAGTGATAACTAGAGTCATTTAGAAGCAATTCCAAACGAAAGTATTTTCAATGATGTGACTCGAGTCATGCCTAGAGTCATGCAAGTGATGACTTGAGTTATGACTTGAGTCATTGCTTTGAGAAATTTCAAACGAAAAGATTTGTCTTTGAGATGACTTGAGTCATGGTGGAGTCATGTCGATAAATTTCAAACGAGAATCAATTTGCTTGTTTGAGATGACTTGAGTCATGATTGGAGTCATGTCGAGATACATGGATGACTCGAGTTGATTAATGATGACTCGAGTCATGATCAATATTTTGTCTTTGAGATGACTTGAGTCATGATTGGAGTCATGTTCAAAACAATTTTGAGCGAGCGAAGAGTGAAATGATGACTCGAGTTATACCAAGGATGACTCGAGTCATTTTGTCGAGGAAGTCACTTTGCAAAGTTTAAGTACGGGGATGACTCGAGTTGTTTAATGATGACTCGAGTCATAGTCAATATTTTCAATTGTTTTCAAAGCTCAAAGGACTTGAGTCATGACTAGAGTTAAAATGTAATTTTATAAGTTATCTTTTAAATCAAATTCTTTTGGCTCGAATCAATCTTACAATTGTCAATCATCATCAAAACACATGAGAACTAACATACACATGGCTCAATGTTAACATTAGAATTTAGCTCATCAAAATCAGAGTTAAGTTCATCAAAATCAAAATCAGGATGCACATCAGGATCAGGATGAAGCTCAAACTCAGAATCAATATCAGAGTCCACAAGTAATGCAGAATCACCAAGCAAGTCAGAATCACCAAATAATGTAGCATTAACCAAATGAGTGCAAACAGAGCACCATTCATTATCAGCACATGCACAAATGGTAGAATCACTCTCAGATGAAAAATCAGGATAATCAGCACACCAATCAGCAAGAACATCGTCCACAGCATCATCAATCACATCAATACAAAAAAAAAGAATGCTCTTCCCTAGGATATTTCATGGTATCAAAGATATTAAAATTCACAGAAATATCACCAAACTCCATGGAAAGAGTACCAGAATACACATCTATCTTAGTCCTAGCTGTTTTCATGAAAGGCCTCCCTAGAATGATTGGTGATCTGCGATAGAAGACTCATCCTCCATATCTAAGATGTAAAAATCAGCGGGGAATATCAATTCATTAACCCCGACTAATACATCTTCAACTAAACCGAAAGGATGGGCATTGCTCCTTTTTAGCTAATTGAACAATAACACCGGTTGGACGCAAGGGACCAAGACCAAGAGATCTATAGATAGATGCGGGCATGACATTTATAGAAGCACCTAAATCTAGCATGCAATCATCAAATTTGTAATTACCAATAAGGCAAGGGATAGAAAATGTCTCGGATCCTTGCACTTGCGAGGCATGGTAGGTTGGATGAGGGCTAATACATTACAGTTCAAACTCACTCGTTCATTCCCTTCGAGCCGCCTCTTGTTGGTGCATAACTCCTTCGGAAACTTGGCATATTTAGGAATTTGTTTGACCGTATCTAAGAGAGGAATGTTGATCTCTACTCTTACGAATGTCTCAAGTATATCCTTACTCTTGTGCTTTGTCGCAACTTCTTGGATCGAATGGCTCTCGAGGGAAAGGAAGAGGAATGGGAATGTCTTCCTCTTCACCTTGCTGCATTGCTGTTTATTTTTAGAGTCAATCTTCACATTTTCGACTCTTTTCGATGTGGAAGTCACATCTATAGGCTGGTTTAGGTTCCTCCAATTGCTTGCCGGTCGAAGGAGATAGCACTCACATTCCCTTTAGGATTAGGAATTGTTTGTGAAGGGAGAGTGTTGGATCCACGGGGTTGAAGGCGATTCGGTGATGTTGCCAATTGGCCAATCGTGTTTGCAAACTCTGAATGAAAGTTTCGGTTTGTTGTTGGGCTTGTATAGAGTTTGTGGCAAATTGCTTCATCATATCTTCAAGTGAGGAACCACCACTACTTTTTGGTACTAGCTGCTTGTGCCACTGTGGAGGTGCACATATGGGCGGTCGAGGAGGTGGTCTTTGCAAAGGAGGTGCGAGAGCTAGCATGGAAATTACGTAGTCATCTTGTCTCTGCGTTGGTAATTCCCGAGTCTCGATATTGGTTACTCGGTTCGATTCGGTTCCAACAAAAATTGGGGTGATTTCTCCATCCCGGATTGTAAGTATTAGAATAAGCATTATTCTCTCGCCGGTATTGTGGCTTTCCCGGAAAAACACCTACTGCATTTCTACCGACGGGTCTTGATAAGCGGGATCATGCAAAGTAGGGCAAGAATCGGTAGAATGACAAGGGTCGAACAAAACCCACAAGAGTACCCAATCGAGGAGGGGAAGATTGTGCTTGTCGGGTCACTTGCCAACCGCCTCACAAGGAAGTCGGATCATCAAGTCTATTCTCCAATCTCTCGAGAATCGTCTTTGGGCCGGAGGTGTTTGAATCTAGTAAACGGGAGTACCGTGTGCCCTGGTGCCAAATTGCGAGAATTAGCGAGCCATAGTAGATATCAACTCTCGGGCCTCTTCGGGTGTCTTGCCGTCTAAGGCCCCACCACTGGATGCATCCACGAAGCTTTTATCCATCGGTAACAAACCGAGAATAGAAATATGTAATTAGGAGTTGGTCCGAAATGCGAGGTGATGTGGACAGCTTGCACACAATCGCTTGAACCTCTCCCAATACTCATACATGGTCTCCCCATTGATTTGTTTAACACTAGTGATCTCCTTTTGGATAGCAATGGCTTTTGAGGAAGGAAAGAACCTCACTAGGAATAACTTCTGCATATTATCCCAACTCCCAACAGATGTTGGTTGCAAATTGTATAGCCAATCCTTAGCGGCGCCATCTAGGGAAAATGGGAAAGCTCTCAGCTTAATGTGGTCATCATCAATTGCTTGAGGTTTCATTGTCTTTGCATACCACATGGAACTCCTTTAGATGCTTTGTGAGGACATTCACCCGCAAGACCATAAAACTTGGGCAACAAATGGATAAGACCAGATTTTAATTCAAAGTTAGCGGCAAGTTCGGGATATCGAATACACAAATTCGATTGCCCACATCGGGGGTAGCTAATTCCTTCAAAGTGGGACAGCCGCTTGCTCTTCGCCATAATTTCGAGTTAGCAAAATTGCTACTAGAATCGTGAAAACAACAAGACTATCGAAGTACTATCGAGTCAAGATCAACGAATGGACACAATCGGACTCAAGTTCAATGTCAAATTCAATATCAATCCCACGACTTAGCCTAACAATTCTTCTAGCAATAAGAATTGTTCTTTCTATTCGAGGATCAAGTGGCAACAAGTCTTACGGATTAATACTACTCCTAGTACTCATGCAACAAGGCGGGAATTTGCAGAGAAAATCGAATCACGAAAATGCCACGAGAAAATCAGAATTACGAAAATGCCACCGAGAAAATCAAGTGGTAAAAAGTAGGAAACACTAAGATGACACACAAACAAAAACACAAAAAGCTAAAACCTATGTTGGAATTTGACCAAAACAAGTCCAAAACAGTATCAAATGATTTTTAAAATTTATGGGACTTGGACAGGGCAACTCCTAGACCATTGGTGAACCCAAAAATGAAATAAAAAAACTTCAAAAAAAAAATGAAAAAGTGGTCTAAACGATGAAATTTGGCAAAACGGAGCATACCACACAGAAAATTTTGATTTTTGGTGTGCCAAGTGAGATAGGCCATTTTCTATCGCCTGGAAAAATTTCAGCTCATTCGGAGATACTCCAAAAAAATTGACCTAGTAGAAATCACAAAATAGAAACTTAAAACAAAAAAAGTGGTCTAAACGTTGGAGTTTGAGGAAAATAGGGCACACCTCACTCCCAAAGAGAGTGATTCTTGTTTAAAATGCCCAATTCCTTGTGAATAAGACCTGGTTTGAGTGATCGGATCGAAAATTTTTACATCCGGTCACCCGAACCACCGTAAACTCTTTGTTGCTTAATGAAACCGTGCGAATTCCGCGGCGGCGCCATATTTTGAGATTTGCCGTGATCTCCCAAAATACTAGATTAGAAAAAGATTTGCGGTATAATGTAACTGGGTCATTTCTCTCAAGGAATTTGCGGTGGGTTTAAATCGGAAAAAAACAAATTAATAATAACAAATTGGGGGGTTTTGATTTAAACTGATTGAAAATGAAATTAAACTAAACATAACGAAATATGCAGATGCAGAAACGGATTAAAACGGTTAAAAAGGATTAAAAATAGTTAACCCAGAATTGAGATTCCATAACCTTCATCGGACAAACAGATAATAATCAAACTCGTGATTGATTCTGAACGAACCGAGATCTCTGCGTTCGTCCAGATATTCCCTCGACTAGACGATCGTCTAGCATTTGATCGAACACATGGCGAGCTCGCTGTAGGATCGCACAACGCTCTCTCAGAACCCGGTCAGACCTATGTCCTTGGGATATCAATCTAGGTATTAAATCTAATACCTAATCCGCAATTATAATCGGATCCGATTAAAATAAACGAGACGATTCCAGTTACCGAATGAAGCGCATGTCCTCTGGATTTTGGAACCCTCAATCCATAGGTTAACCACGAAACTTAGCCGAGCATGGCTAAGCAAAACGCGAAGAAAAGACGAAAACGCGAAGAACACGAAGAACATGAAGAACACTTCAGAGAATTTGAAAACTCCTATTTTGATCCACCAAAGTCTAAAAACGTGAATGAGAATCTGTTTGTGGCTGCTGCCACACTTAACCTAAAATGGAAAAACGAAAATGGGGCTCCAATCCAATTCAGGCCCAAAACAGAAAATAATAAAATAAACGGGTTTTAATTACAAATTCAAGCCCAATTAAAATTCCGACTTCGGCTCCAAAATCGACCACCCTCTTGTCCGAATTTGCCCTTCATGTCTTCATAAGAATTGTAGCTCTACGAATCATCTGAAATATGAAACAAAAATGAGGCAAATCCGATGTCCGGTTCAAGAGTTATGGTAGGAATAGTGAAGCAATATAAAACTGGAATTTTATTATTAAAAATGGCTAAAACATAATAAAAGGCCCAAAGCCCAAATAAGTATAAAAGCCATTATTTATTAACTAAAGAGTCCTAAATTATTAATCAAGAGATAAAAAGAAGTGTATGAAATATTCAATTATCATCAACATAAAAGAAGGAATTTAAATATCGCATAATTAAGAGGTAATTCGGCCTCATTAAAAAGAAAGAACATAAGATCAAATTAGGATATTTAATCACATGTTAACTAGAAGTCAACAAAGTAATCCTATGGTGCCACTTGTCATGATAAGAAAGTCAAGACAACTTGTAGGTTAAGTCTTGTAATAGGAGATATTTTGAGGGCAATTTGGTTAATTGCTATGAGGGACATATAAGCATGTGTTTATGTCATATGGATGAGTCATCAAACTTCTCCAAGAAGCCTAAAATTTCGTCCAAGGCAAGGAGGAAGGAAGAAAATCAAAGAGCTTGTTCAAGAAGCCAAGTTTGATGAGATATTTTGATGGCAATTTGGTCAATTGCTAAGTGAGACCCATAAGCTTGTCTTCCAAGTATCTTAAAACACTTTAAAAACTCCTTTTTCTTATGCTCATTTTCGGTTTGGGCATGCTGGAGCAAGATGAGGAACAAGACATGGCAAAAGAGAATGAAGAAGGAAGAGGAAGAAGGAACTTGTGAAAACCAAGGTGAGATCTTTCAATATGATATTGTTTCTTCTAATTCTTCCCATTTCCTACTCCTTAACCTTTCAAAACACTCTTGTTTGGTGTTGTTGGAGCGCTGGTCGAAACATTTGGGAGCCAAGGAGAAAGAGAAAGTTTCAAGAACACAAGTCAAAGTCATGGTAAGAGGTGATCTTATCCTTAGTATTTTCTTGTGATTTAGAAACCTCAAAGCCTAAAGAGAGGTTCTGCCCAAATGTCTAAAAAGGGTTTAAAATATGTTGAAGGGATAAATAATGAGTTAGAAAGCCATTTGAAACATAAAATCATACTGGCCAAAAGCCTTAAAACTGTCTTTGTTGGTTCATACGTGACAGCGAACTTGTGAATAGTTTTTGGATAAGTAAATGGTGTCTAATGGCTATGAAACTTTCCAAAATTAAAGAAGACACATAGAGCTTTAAGTTTATAGGTTATTTGTACCTTTTGGAGTTTTGGACAAGGAGATATGAATTTTACAAGGTGACCTATGATTTTGGAATTCCAGTTTGGAGCAGTGGTACTGTTTTGTTAATTTGGGAATAATACGAGTGTGCTGACTTTGAATGGTATTTTTCCTTGAAAATAGACATGGCAAGGATTACATAACCTTTGGAAGCACCAAAATTGGATTTTTCTATAATTAATTGTGAATCGTTAAAGATAACTGAAAATTATAGCAGCTTTTGGTACCTTGCAATTTTAAGGGCAAAAAATAATGAGGTTGGAGCAGTTCTATTAAGTATTCATTTTCCCTAGTTCTAAAGATATGGTTATGTCCTTAAGGCCATAAGAAGAAAGGAATAAACTTTCAGCAACTCCAATGGTTAGAGGAAGAGAAAAACCGAGGAAGGACATTAATCCTTAAGTTAGTGGACTTACCCTACTTGCATGTATTTGATATAATTGCTTGTGTGTATGTATGATTGTTATGCTTGCTTGTTATGTTTAACATGCTTGAATGATTGAAGCTCTGTTTCTGATTATGCTATAGCCATGAGTATGTTGTATGAAGCAATGAGCATGTAGGAATGTCATTATATTGGCATGAGCCTATATAAGGCAAGCATTTCATACACTAGCATTTGTCTTGCATGCATTATTTGGTATTGTTTGCTACTAAGATTCCCTAGAATCTTACCCTCCACTACCAGTTAGCAGGTGTGCACTGGGAAGAAGTGCTACACGAGATTCTAGAGCGAAGGTTGCTTGAAGAAGAGCCAGATGAAAGAAGAATTGAGAACCAAAGGATAACAGTGTAATAGTTTCACTATCTGTAATTTGTAAGGACCCCAATGGGTATTCCTATTATGTACTCAAATAATTTTTGTATCAGTATATTTATGCTATTTTTGTTAGTGTAACACCCCAAATTCTATACTACTTACTGTGTCCGTTGACACGAAGTATCTAGGAATACGGTGCTACAACTTAGAGTAATGCGGAACGAAGAGTATGCACTTACGTTTGGACAATGAGTAACTGATGTAAAATGCCCAAACATAAGCTAGTATATTAAAAATCCCGAAGGAATATTCATGTAATACAATAATAAAGAACTTGTATAATTACAACTCTTATATGGTAACTATACAATCTTAAACCAAGCCTTAACTAGACTTGTGGCTTTGAACCCAACACAGTTCATCAAACCCATTGGCCAGGCCGGGTAAAGTCTAGTGGAAGTCTCTCCATCTTTCACGGCGAATTATGACTGAACCACATAGACCGATGTTAGACCTGGCTATCACCCAAGAGGGGGGGTGAATTGGGTGTTCGATAAAAACTTTAGGAACTTTGAAAATCTTTTTGAAACTTATTGAAAGCAGTTTGTATGACATTAATAATTTATAAAGCGATAGTCAGTCATTCAAACATATATGCTGGAAATATAAGAGATGAGGGAAGAGAATATGCAACCGTGATTTATACTTTGGTTCGGCCCAATCCACGATGACCTACGTCCGGTCCCGGGCTCCTCCTGAGATTTCAATCCACTATCTCCCTCAAGCTTTAATCGGGTGCTTGAGAACCACTACAATCCCACAAGTTTAGCCGGGCACTTGTGTAGCCTTTACAAATCTCTTACCGAGATACTCCCCCTTACCCACTGTAAGGATACAATCTTTGTAATGAATGATTACAAATAATCTTCTCTCTCGGAAGTGATATGATGAACACTGAAGTGCATTACAAATAATCTCACTCTCTAATAAACTATATGATCACTGAGAAAACAGAGAGAAAATGAGATAAACGTCAGAAGGCATTTTGACTGAGAAGGAGATTTCATTTGTGTTTATCGTTCGTTAATCGTCACCTCTTCTGGTTTGAAGACTTCGCAATTTATAGGTATTTGTGTTTCGACCGTTGCGAGTATCTGACCGTTGAGCTATTCTTCCAGTTTAGAATATGATCGTTGGAGAGATATTAATGAGCCGTTGAGAGTAATAAATATATCTGTTGCTCTGTCTCTTCGTAATCTTCCGACTTTGGTCAATATACTCTGTTGACATTCTTTGTTTGATTTGTCCATTGAGACTCAGATAGAATGTTGACTGGAAATGGCTGGAATGCTTTACGGTTGTTCAGAAGCTTAGTTTCCTCTTTCGTGTTTTGTCTCTGCTTCGTCATTTAATGCTCTAACACATTTTTGCTTTATGAAAATTTGATGATAATCCATGATATAATCTTCTGAAACTCATTAGCAAACTGATTAAAAGCAATTAGGAATAGTAATGAGTAATGATATGTAGAAATGGAATCACACACGATGATTTAGGATTTAGGTAGACGGTGATTTTGAAAACAGGATGATCATGCTCGAGCATGAATAGATAGTGTGCTCGGGCATGCTATGAGAAAGTGTATTTTCAAGGAACGAGATCACCCTTTGCTCGAGCATGAAACCAAGCTTGCTCGGGCAAGCTTCTTCTGAAAAATTAAACATCATCGTCGTTGCTCGGGCAAGTAGCAAAAGTATGCTCGGGCAAGCAACTATGGATACTTTGTAATATTGTTTATATCATCAGTGCTCGAGCAGGATCCAAGGGCATGCTCGGGCAGACGACTTACAGAGGTAAAGACTTATCGTCTTAGTGATGTTGCTCGAGCATGCTTTTTCTTCTGCTTGAGCATGGTTCTCAAGCATGCTTTCTTACCTTGCTCGAGCATGACTCTTTATCTTGCAGTTTTTCTGTGTTTAATACAATGGTGCTCGAGCAGCCCAAATGCCTTGCTCGAGCAAGACTTCCAATTATGCCATTGTCCTGATGATGCTCGGGTAAACCAACTATCGATGCTCGGGCGTGACCATTTATCTTGAAGGATGTTTCCTTTAGCACGATGTTGCTCGAGCATTCCAAATGCTCTACTCAAGCATGACTCTCCAATTCGCACTTCTTCGCTTTGAGCCGATCATGCTTGGGCATCGCAAATACTCTGCTCGAGAAAGCTTTCTACCTTTCAGAATGCAAGCATATCATCAACACAAGGATCAATTTCCGATGGGTGTAACGTCATTGATATAACTCCAAATTTGGAAAACCACTTATCCCCATATAGCTCTTTGAGTCTTCTTTCCAATGCAAGAAGAATCAGCTCCAAACTCATTGTGGTTTGTCTTTTATCATCAGATGAATGGAGGTTGTTCTTAATCGAGTTTTTTGCAACATTCTGAACAGACCATCAACTTCAAAACATCACATCTTCTTCAATTGATCTTTTTTTTTTTTTTCGGGATTTTTATGTTTTTGGGAAGGTATGTGAGTCTAGTTTCCAATGGCACTGATTTCATCTCAATCGGATTTGTCGTTTGTGAGATATGCTCAAATTACCGAATCTTGGTCCTGATTGTGACGGTGATTTTTGTGCCAACTTGAAAAAATCATAGCTCCTTGTTCTGAACTCCTTTTGACTTTAATTTTATATCAAAAAGACGCATTGGGAGTCTAGTTTCATATTCCACTGATTTCACGTCAATCCAATTCCTGGTTTGGGAGATATCGTCGAATCACTAGAGGTCGCCAGAAACAGAGCTGAACAGAGTAGCTGAAAAACGACCTTGCTCGAGCAGGATTTCTTTTCATGCTCGAGCAAGAGTGGATTTTGAGCTGAAAATGCACCTTGCTCGAGCATAACATTGTTGTTGCTCGAGCATGACTTCAGGAACTCAATTATAGCTTATTTTAACTCTGAATCGAGCCATTTCAACTTCCATTTGATCATGGAGACTTCCAGAATCAATCTTAGAACTTGAATGATGATATCTTCATTCCATTTAGCAAGTCCTTCCTTCTTCCATCTCCCAACTTGATCATTCCTAATCATTTATCTTGGGCTCATCATTCTCTGCAGCTTCTACCTTCTTCAATATCCAGAAAGCCGAGGGATGCTGAACTTGTTGCAGAATTTCATATGTTGACTTTCTGTACTAGCATTATTCATGTATCTTTGCACCGTAGCTCAAATATGATGAAGCTTCATTCCAACTTCACGTTTGATTATATATAGAGACTTCCAGTATCACATATAGTGCAAGTTCTTCTTTCTTTAGCCTCCTATCAAACTTTGCATCTACATTAAGTATAAGAATTAGTCAAAGTATAAGATAAATGTAGTATGCAAACTTTTTGCTTCTTAAGATTGACATCTATATAAGACATCATCAAAACTAATCATAACCAACAACCGACCCTTTCTTAGTTTAAGCACCAAATGGTTTGAAACAACCCTATCAGATTCATGCCAGAAACTATACTCTAATGAACCTCTTCTATTTCTAGCATTTGCTCTGACCGACGCCTCTTCTCGGCTCCGTCCATTAGTGCCTCTTCCTGACTCCATCCACGTCTTCTTCTTAGATCCTGGTTCCTTTCCTGTACTTTTAGTCAAGGCTGAGATTCAATACCCATTGAATCTCAGGTAATAGTTAACCTCATGCTCGAGTATAAACAATATATGTATGACAGATATTCATTACATTTCAGCATTAACCATACATAGCACACAACAGATATAAGGTTCCAACAATACATAGCACACATCAAATGTAATATTTGCAACGTTTGCACACTCACCCTGTGCCACGAATCCACATGTCCTCAGTGCTAGGAAAACAACCATACGGCATTATCATGACTATAACCCGCACAAACTGAATGTATATAAACAGGTGACCTAAGATCGAGTCTTAGCCACAATACATGACCCAAGACCTAGTCTTATCCATGACTCTATGAATCATCTATTACATATAAGCATACAAGACACATCAAAGTTAAAGTTACAGTACGCGTCCGTACCTTTCAACGCGTAATTGCCAAAACGCCCGACCTTTTGAATCCGACTCCGAACTCCTCGAATATCCTAACATATTACCATATCACTTAGAATAATATCCTAAGGGTTATTTTCGTCATCCTTGACCCTTTTACCCTTGGTGGATTTGTTACTCCATTTTTACCCTTACATTTTCTAAAAAACGCATTGTTGGATTTTCTAGACAGATTTTTCAGCAACTTTAAAAAATCATAATTAATTCTACAAAACTCGAAATGAGGTACATAAAATTATTCATGACCCTTGACATGTCTATTTTCAAGGAAAAATATTTCTAGAACCTATAACATCAAGAATCATTCCCAGGTTTTAATGTTTACAAAGCTATCCAGTTTTAATCCCAGAAAAATGGTTTAACTTCAAAAATATATTACTCCTTGTGTAGAACTCAAAATTATTCATATTTTATATATTTGGAAAGCCCTACATGTCTAATTTATCCATGTAAAATTTCATGATTTAATAACTTAATTTTCTAAATAAAATAATAGCATCAATTTCGCTGCCTTTTATACAGGACTTAAGTTGCCAAAAATTCTACAATTTTCAAAATCTTGTTCCATTAATATCTATAATTTATTTCCCAACATATTTTTACCTCATTAGGCATTTTTCAATGCAAGGAGGCCTAAAAAAAGTATAGGAATTTATTCTCTATTTTTCTAGATTAAACTACAATTATACTAAGAACTAAAAGTTAAAACTCAAGAACTAGAGAACTTACCCTTGAAGTTCTTACTCCTTCTCCTTGCTCCAAGAATTTCACTCTTCTCTTAAACTCAACCATTTTGATATGAGTTTGGTGTGAAGAAATGAGGAGGAGCTCATGGCTACTTATAGGAAAACTCTATGGCAACAATGGTAATTAACTAGGTGATCTAATTTGGCTTCTTTCCTCTTAAACCATTGATCTAATTGCATGTTATCATACTCCATCTTATCCCTTGATTTTGGCTGTTGACATGCTCCATGAAACGTGTAATACCCGGATAATCATTTAGCCGAGTCTTATTAGAATAAGTAAAATTGTTATTTTCTAATGGGTGAATATGGAGTATCAAAAAATATAGTTTTTAAGTATCTTATTTTCTAAGAAAATTACTGTGAAAATTTGAAAAGAAAATAAGCTAAAAATCCAGGAGAAACGAATTTTATAAAGGCGAGAAAATGGCCTAAAAACATTATGATAAATACCATATGATAACAGATCTTTTGGTAAAAACTTATAAAGTATGTTATCTTGAATTTTAGAAATTTTTGGGATTATTTCCCTGGAAAAATATTGAGCATAAATAAAATATTATTAAAAGCACTTTATGGCCCCATGATTTTTAATATTTTACATGGGACATAAAATACCAATGTCAGTGCAAAAGTTGTGAGATAATAATTTATCCTAATTATGAAAATTATCAACAATTAGTAAATGGCTAATTAAGTAATTAGTGGCTAATTGTTTAGATTAAGATATAAGTAAATTAATTAGTAAATAATTAATTTAAGGGAGAAATTCGAAATTAATAATTAAATAAATAATTAAATATTAATAAAATATTTTATGCTTATAAAAATAAATAAAAAATAAAATAAAAATAAATAAATATCTAGATATTTTGAATAAAATAATAATATATATGGTAAAGAGCCAACGGGGCAAATAAGAAATAGGGTATATCGGGGAATAGGCGGATGGTGAAAAGTGTACCGGTGGTAAAGTTGAGTGTTGTGACAAACCGTAGTAAGAACTCTTAGGTCGTGAACATAATACGGACCCGTGAATTATTATCCGAGAAGTTGGTGCTATCGGAAATTATTTAAAGTAGCAGAATCGGTGTCACATTTGAAATCTTCAAATGGCAAGGAAATACCCTGGATGGGATCAAAAATTTAGTTAACCCAGACATTGTGAATGAGGAAGTTTAAACCTTCGAAACACCATTGTCGGAATTTTGAGTTTCGACAAGATTACGCGATTCGAACACCGTCGGGGAAAACTATCGTAAGTCGGCATGCATGACATCATGCATGACATCACCTTCTTCTAGAAGGATGATGTCGGCCAAGAGGTGTATGGCCCGAGATCAAGCCACGTGGCGAAGTGCGATCCGACGGTCGAAATCCGATCTGAAAACAAATGAGATAATTCCCACTTGTCCCTTCCTCTTCCTATAAATAGCAAGCCTTCTCCTCTTCATTCTTCACACCTCAAAACCGCATTCTAGAGAGAAGTTAGAGAGAAGGGAGAGCTCTCGGGGAGTTCTAGCAAAGCCGGGGTAAGTTTTTCGGTCCACAGGTCTTAAGTTTTGGTAGTTTCTTTCGGTAGATATAGTAGAAGTGCTAGAATTGTCTTTAAATTTTCCGAGATAGTATGAAGATCATATTTAGGAGTAAGTATAGTACTTATTTCGAAAATATGCTTGGGAAAAGAGATCTGTCGAAATTCCAGAGAAATAGAGCAGAAATAGCGAAGCTCTGGCGAAATTCCGCCGATTAGTCTAACTAGGGGCAAAATGGTAATTTATACCTAAAATGCCCGGAATGCTTCTAAAAATTGATATATATTATCATTATAGGATATCCGAGTTATTCGGACGGCGCCGTCGTACCGCCGTCATCCATTGTTTTCCCGTTGTCAAACGTCACATTTGTTTTTCCGTCGGAATTGTCGTTTTTCCGCCGAGAGTAACGAAAGAACCGTCGGTGAAGGTACGTTCGCGACGTCTTTGTAACACTAGCTCGATGAGTGTGATATGCATGTATATGTGTTTCTTTGTGTTCTTATGCGAGATTACGTTTTGTTGAAAACATTGAAATGAAGATTGTTTTGTTGGAGTGTTGAAATCATGAATTACGGGTTATGGTTTTAATAACACCGTTTTATAGTTTTCCTAGCGCGAGGACATGGCCGGTACATCGTGGCACTTTGGATTATGTGCGGGAGAGGTAACATACATATTGCGGTGGTGTAATGTTATTGCTTGCTATGATATTCTGTGGAATATTGCGGATGTTTATCTTACATATTGATTTTGTTATCCTACATGGGCTTTTGTAGTGATTTTTACTGAAATATATTGAATGTCGGTGGTGCATATATTGTATACGCATGCATGAGGCTAACCGTTACCTGAGGTCCGATGGGCATTGGACCTCAGACTAAATTATTAGTCAGGGATGGACTATGAGTCGTAGAGGACACCCGGTAGAGGCAGAACCGTGACTAGACGCCGATGGACTGAGCGTTGAGGGAGCACCAGTCAGAGTGAAAACGGAAGGAAGATCCACGAAACCTACCTCACAGCATGAATCTAATAAAGTTACTTCGTATCATTTGATGCTTAAACTAGAAAGGGTCGTCTATGTGGTTGATCAATCGATCGCGTAATTACTCGGTGAGACTTCCGCTGGAGACCTACCGGCCGGCCAAATGAGATGATTTAACCGAGTTAGGTTCGGTGCGAAGTCTATCGAGGCTTGACGGAAAAGGGTATAGTTACATAGAAGAAATGTAATTATTGAATTTTGTATTCTTGTATCACATAAACATTCCTTCGGGAAAATTTTTAATATACCGGTATACGTTAGGCATCTTCATATGTCAGGTATTTTGTTTCGATTACTCGGTGTTGTATATGTTGTTCAAATTTTTAGTACATGCTCTCCGTTTCCGCAAAACGCTAAGCGGTAGCACCTCAAACTCTGATAAACTTTTATAAAACCACGTGTCACCGGCACGATTCAACTTCCACTACGTGTCACCCATTTGTTACTTCAGTATTCGATATGTTGAGGTGGGTTTGATGTGAGTTAATCTTAACCCAACAGAGGGTGTTGGATGTGTGTGCCAAACATCCTAAATTAGCACTTGCTCTAGCCAAAATAGTATTCAGCTTAGTACCAATTTTTGAATGGACACAGTCATTTCGAGAATTCGAGCCTACCATAAGAGTAAGCAGATAATGAAGTAAAGTCCTTTCCTATGATACTTGGTATTTCCCACCATGTTCATGTTTAGCTTTAGCCAATCTTGGAGGCCACCTTCAAAAAATTGGCTTTGAAATTGCGGTTTAATGATGACCTCCCAGAAATGTTAAGTTTCTTGACAATCTCTTAGCACATAGATCTCATCCTCCAATGCTTCCTTGCGCCTACTCTCTTCCATTTTTGTTTGTTTGTAACAAGTCTTTAATTATTCAATAGCTAGGAAAACATTTTACATTGCTTAATTTTTCAGTTTCCATATATTCTCCCAGCTATGCGGACCCCCATCATTCTCTGGGTTGAGAGTCATATTCTCATATAGGCAGACTTTGTAGTAAAAGCACTGCTCTTCTCCCATTTCCACCTAACTTTGACAGCCCCATCGATCTTTGTTTAAAAGAGAGTCTTGCTTCGTAATTAAACCCCAACCTAATTTCATCATGAAGGCCTTGTTTTGTTCTTTGATAAGGCGCATGCCAAGTCCCCCTTTCAGCTTTTCTGAACATACTTTGTCCCAAGAGATGAGATGCATCCTACTCTGATTCTCAGAAGAACCCTATAACAAGTCTCGAGCTTTCCTCTCAATTAACTCACAAGTGCTATTCGGGAGGTAAGCTTTCTGCATGGCATAGATGGGCATAGCATTAAAAATTGACTTAATTAGGGTGCCTCGTCCTGTGAACGAAAGAATTTTTATATTCCATATATTGAGACGGCTCTTGACTTTGTCAACAATGCACTGGTATGTTCCTTGAGAGACTCTTTCATGGTGTAAACGTACTCCTAGGTATTTCCCAAGGTTTGTAGCTTTGGGAGAAACCAAGTTCATTGCTGATTTGGGCAGCTTGATTGTTATGAACATTTTTAGAGAAGATGACTTTGGTTTTGCTCCAGTTTACTTTCTATCCCGATATGTCACATAACTGGTTCAAGCCGCGTTCAATTGCCTGCACCTGTTCTGAACTTGCCTCTACAAAAATCAATAGATCGTCAGCAAAAAATAAATGAGAGATAGGAGGGCCATACTTACCTACTTCTATAAGTTTCCAACATCCTTCAATCATCTCCTTCTAATTAAATTGTACCAGTTTCTCCATGCACATCTCAAAGAGATAGGGGAGAGTGGTTCTCCCTGTCGGAGACCTCGAGAGGCGTGAACATGTATGTTTTATTGCCTTCCCAAAGAATTTACATTGATGAAGAAGAAATATAGGATTGGATGACCTCCTTGATCTTTAATAGAACCGGATTTCTTCAAGATAGTCCATTACAAAACCCCATTGCAGGCGATCATAAGCTTTCTCTAAATTGATCTTAATAGTCATGAATCCTTTTTTACTCGTTATGATCCTCATAGAGTGGATAATCTCCGACGAACTATGTCTAACGACTCATTAACTCTCTCCATCTATAAATAGAGAATCATTTAAGTTGAAAGTAAGAGAGATGGATGTCCTAAAACTATTGCAAATTAATCAACTCGTCAAGTGAGACAATCTTTTTTTGATTACTTATGTCACATGTTACTCTAGGTCACATATATCAGAGTTGTTAAGCAATCCAAAAACCACATGTGACATAATTAGTACCTTATAAAAGACAAAAGAATAAAACAACTTAAAACTGGAGTACTTGAACAATGAATTTTCCTGAAACTTCACAAATTAATAACTAAATCAATCTAACTCCAGAAATAGTGGTTCAAAACTCTATTTCAAGATCTTGCAAGGATCTTTGAGAGAAAAATAAGACCTTGGTTCTCCTCTAATCCATTTTGTTCAAAAACCACCCGTTCATCAAATTGGACAAGAAATTAGCAGAAAATTTTTAAGATATCTAACACAACTTTGAAATATCATATTTTCCTATGTGCATGCCTAAATATTGTGAATTACAACTCCTTTGAAAGCTCTGGATGTTACTATAACACTGCAAGATTTACGGGTCTAATTCATACATTTGCCTCGTCAAACATCACTCCCAAAATCACGGCTTGTACATGAAAAATCAATTAGCTAATCATCTACTGCATACATTTCAGTTATGCTTTTAACATAACACTTACCTTGACTTAGTTTGTGTTTGGTTTTCCTACTCATGCTTATGGAGGTTAGTTACATTCCATCACATAAATTTAACTTATTATACTTAATTAAACACATTTACAAACCGCCCGCAAATATTTAACAAGAAACCAAAATAATAATAACTACACTAATTCATACATTATATAGGCATTTTAGCAAGTATACGAGGCCTTAATTTCATTATTTGTGATTAATGATGGATTAAGAAAAATTGCACGAATTGGTGATAGAAGGGTAAAAATGTCATAGTTTGTGATTATCCAAACACAAGGTGTAACACCACGAAACTATGGTGTTGATATGAATCTTCGATTGAGTCTGGAAGCCATCGGAGACAATGTGAAGAACCAGAAAATGGAGGAGAAGGGAAAGTGAAATCATGTCAGAGAAGGAGTAAAGACAGAGAGAGAGAGAAAAGGCAAGTAATAAAACTGAGAAAAGTAAAATGTGTATATTTCGTATCTGTTTCTGTACAAGTGTCACATATATATTGAAGAACCGGCTATCACCCAAGAGGGGGGGTGAATTGGGTGTATGATAAAACTTTAGATAACTTAGAAAATCTTTTCGCAACTTACTGAAAGTAGTTCGAATGACAGAATTAGTTTATAAAGCAATAATCAGTCATTCAAACATATATGCTGGAAATGTAAGAGTTTAAGGAAGAGAATATGCAAGCGAGATTTATCTTTTGGTTCGGCCCAATCCTTGACCTACGTCCGGTCCCAAGCTCCACTTGAGATTTTCAATCCACTATCTCCTTGTTTAACCTAGGACACAAGAGAAAAGCCTTTACAACCTCACAAGTTTAGTCGGGCACTTGTGTAGCCTTTACAATCTCTTACCGACATACTCCCCTTACACCTTTGTAAGGATACAATTACACACTCGTAAACGAAGGATGATCCTCTCACTCTTGGACTCACTCCCCCACAAGTTGTAACTGTACACCCACTCTCAAAGGTTCCACAACCTTGAGATTTGATCACTAAACGAGATAATCAAATAAGTCTTTGGACTCTCTCACGAGTAGATGAATAATAATCATTGAAGTACATAATCGATCATCTCATCTCTTTTGTAAACTATATAAACATTGAGAAACAGAGAGAATATGAAATAAGTGTTGAATTCAGAATATCAGCATTTCGACAGTGCAAGCTCGTATCATCGTCATCTTCTCCATTTTGAATTGTTCTCCTTTTATAGTCAGTGAAGAACATTGAGCAATTCTTCCAAGTTTGAATATGATTGTTGTGAGCGTATATGACCGTTGGAACTATTCGACCGTTGGAGAAATATTACTGTTTAAGCTTCGACACGTCAACGCTTTATTCAAAATTCGAGCTAATCGTGTTCTAATCATCTGTAACTTATCTCAATACAAGATGATATGATGAATCCATAAGCATACTCAGAGAGCTAAGGATTTTAGATAAGCATTCGCTAAAACAGAGACGTCTTAGGCTCGAGTCATCATTCTTGTTGGCTCGAGTTAAAGTAGCGGGAAATAGAAGAAGAACATTTGAAAATCGTTCTTGACTCGAGGTAGGCCATTCCTTGACTCGAGTTTAGACCAGAACTCGAGTCACACATTTTCCAGGCTCGAGTTAATGTATCGTGAAAGCAGGAAGAACATTTGAAAAATGTTCTTGACTCGAGGCAGCAATTTCCTTGGCTCGAGTCTAGCCATAGACTCGAGGCAACCAAAGTCTGGCTCGAGTTAATCATCAATTGATCCATTAGTTTCAAAAATATTTGACTCGAGGCATAAAAACCTTGGCTCGAGTCGTACCCCACACACTCGAGGTTGTATTTGAAGAGACTCGAGTTTGATCTTCACGATACGTGTATCGGGTTGCTTTGGCTCGAGTTGACACTTACTGGCTCGAGTCAAAAACTGTTCTCCATTCTTCAATCTCTCGGGTTTCCCATTTGACTCGAGGCACACACTTTGGCTCGAGGTAAAAAGCTCTCTCAAAGTGTATCAAAGACTCGAGGTGGAACGTCTGGCTCGAGGCAACTTGCTCTTTTTTTGTTTTTTTTTTAATCTTTGATTTGAAATTTGTTAATTCCAAATTCTATGAAACACTTGTTGAGTCTAGATTCATATGGAGTTGGTTTCACTTCATTTGGTTGTGTATAGTGTGAGCTATGTCCAGAAAACCAAGCCTATGCTGAAATGAATCCAGAATTTTGAGTGTCAACTTTGGAAGGACATAACTCCCTGGTCTGAACTCCATTTTGGCTATTTCAACTCTTGATGGAACTAATTTGGAGTCTACTTTCAAATGGCACCAATTTCAGCTCAATTGAATTTGTATATTGTGAGATACACCCAAAATACCGAACCTTGGTCAGCTGTGTGGCGTTGATTTCTGATCCAAATTCTACAATTCATAGATCTCTCGTATGAACTCCTTTGGACTTGCATTTTATATAGACATGATGCATTGGGAGTCTAGTTTCATATGCCATTGGTTTCACCTCAATCCGATCTCTGGTTTGAGAGATATCATCGAATTACTAGACGTCGCCCGAGCCGAACGTGAAACGAGTAGAACGAGTTCTTTGAAAGTGCACGACTCGAGTCAACGAAGCGACTCGAGTTTTGACCCGGACTCTAGGCAGTGAGTTGCTTGCCTTGAGTCAGTCATACCAGATGCCCAAAAACACTGTAGAAAGCATTCTAACTCGAGTTTGAACCTCCTGGCTCGAGTTAGCTCATCCTGAAGCTTGATTTTGCTTATTTTAACTCCGATTTGAGCTATTCCAACTTCCATATCATCATGGGAAATTCTAGAATCAATCTAAGAACTTGTATAATCATATTCTCATTCCATTGAGCAAGTTCTTCTCTCTTTCTTCTCTTCTCTTAATCATTCTCCAAAACTCAACTCTTTCTTCTTAGACTCATCATTCTCTGCAAATTCTACCTTCTTCAATATCTCCTCTTCTTCTTGATTATTCCCAAGATATTTTCATAACTTCTTGCTTCCTTGACATTCTCTGCAAGTTCTTCTTTCCGAAACCTCTTATCTCCTTCTTGATTAATTTTTATAATTCAACTTGGACTAATCTACATTAAATATATAACAGTTAGTCAATGTATGAGATAAATATAGTATACAAGCTTTTTGCTCTTAATAATGGCATCTATATAAGACATCATCAAAACTAATCATATCTAACATATATGTCAAAAGTAGTTACAAAAAGTAACCAATTAAATAACAACTAAACAACAGCCTGGAAACAACTAAGCGACTACTTTACTTCTATAGCTACCCATTTTCTTTATTGGCTTTATTTTTACATTCTATCAGCCCCCCAAAAATTGGAGCATGAATGTCAATCATGCCTAGCTTGGAAACAAGAGAATGAAACGGGCGTAACCTAGTGGCTTAGTGAAAATGTCGATAAGATAATTCTGCGATCGAATAGGCAGAAAATGATACCATCTTGCACATTATCCCGAACAAGGTGACAATCCAATTCAATATGCTTAGTACGAGCATGAAAAGTAGGATTTGAAGCAAGCTGAAGAGCATATTGGTTATCACAATAAAAAAGAGCAGCTCGAGAACGAGACACATGCAAATCATCTAACAAATAGAGTAACCACTGTATATCACATGTAGTCATAGCGAGAGCATGATACTCAACCTCACAAGAAGATAAAGAAACAGTACTTTGCTTCTTAGATTTCCAAGAAATAAGAGCATGACCAAGAAACACACAATATCCAATAATAGAACATCGTGAATCGATACAAGTAGCCCAATCACTATCACTGAAACCTTTCAAAGAAAAATCTGATGTAGAAGGAAAGAACAAACCATGCAATGGAGTAGACTTCAAATACCGTAATACACGATGGGCAGCTTGAAGATGAAGATCAGTAGGAGCAGCCATAAATTGACACAATTGTTGTGTAACAAAAAATATATCTGGTCGAGTAAGAGTAAAATACAAAAGGCGCCCAACAAGCTAACGATAAGAAGTAATATCGAGATAAAGGTGTACGTGAAAGAAGACTTAATGCGGTATGCTTATTCATGGGAGTAGAAACCGACTTGCAATCAATGTACCTTGTGTCGACAAGCGGATCTGAACGAATTTACTGTTGACAAGCGGTAATTCCCGAAATGATTACGTGCTATCTCAAGACCAAGGAAATAACGCACTGAACCAAGAACCTTGATTTTAAAAATATGATCAAGATTACGCTTCACAGTGTCAATCTCGGTCAAATCATTTCCAGCAAGTAAAATATCATCCACATAGACTAATAAGGCAGTAAAACTAGAACCAGAGGCCTTAATAAATATAGAGTAATCAGCCTTAGACTCCACATAACCATAAGAAACAAGGGCAGAGGAAAGTTTATGAAACCATTGGCGACTAGCTTTGTTTAAGGCCATAAAGAGATTTAAAGTCGACATACCAAAGAGGAATCACTAGAATAAAAACCAGGAGGCAGAACCATATAAACTTCCTCATCATGTAAATCACCATGAGGAAAAGCATTATTCACATCAAATTGTTGAAGGTGCCACTTATTAGGAGATGCAAGAGCAAGAAGTAAATAAACAGTGGTCATTTTAGCAATAGGAGAAAATGTATCAAAATAATCAATACCCTCAGTTTGTGTAAAACCCTTAGCAACCAACCTAGCTTTATACCGGTCAAGAGTACCATTGGACTTATATTTCTTAGTAAAGACCCATTTGGAACCAATGGGTTGTTTCCCATTAGGCAAAGGGGTAAGAATCCAGGTCTTATTCTGTTCAAGAGCAGAAATTTCTGAAAGAAGGAGCTTAATCACCAAGAGGGGGGGTGAATTGGGGATTTTAAAATTTTCTCTTGAAAGTGGTCTGTTTGTAGAATGCTAACCAGAGATGAACAGAGTAAAGGTAAGAGAGATTCAACACAATGGATTTATACTGGTTCGGTCCAAATCCTTGACCTACGTCCAGTCCCCAGACTCTCCGGGTTTTTCAACTAACTCAAATGATTACACACTCTGTAACTCACGGAGTAATTCTCTTACTAAAACTTACTCCCCCTTACAAGTTGTAATCAAATAACCCAATCCCAAAGTCTCAATACTTTTATATTCTTACAAGAAAGGATAATCAATAAAGAACTCTCTAAAAGAGCAGATTAATAAACACTGAAGATTGATATATCCGAAGATATTAACTCTTAGAGTAGAAATAGTAAATGTTCTTAATCACTAATTGAATGTGCAGAGTTTCGGTGGTTGGAATATTGAATGCTTCTCCTATTTATAGTTGACAGCATTAATGACCGTTGAGAAGAACTTAATGAGCCATTGTGAGTAATGGATATATCCATTGAGATTACGTCGCTCTATTTCTTCCCATGCTTCCGACATTCGTCCGTTATTCTCCGTTCACATTCTTTATTCAAATTGTCCATTGAGACTCAGTTAGAATGATGTCTAGGAAATAGCACGGATGCTTTTTTGCTTGCTCAGAAGTCGATTTCCTCTTTCATGCTTTGGTTGGTTCAGCATTTAATGCTTCTGACAAGAATTTGCTTTATATGATTTGAAGTTTAAAAACTTCACATGCTTCCAACATTCGTCCGTTATTCTCCGTTGACATTCTTTATTCAAATTGTCCATTGAGACTCAGTTAGAATGATGTCTAGGAAATAGCACGGATGCTTTTTGCTTGCTCAGAAGTCGATTTCCTCTTTCATGCTTTGGTTGGTTCAGCATTTAATGCTTCTGACAAGAATTTGCTTTATATGATTTGAAGTTTAAAAACTTGTTAATCATTTCTGAAATACACTAGCAAACTGATTAAACTTGGTTAGAAACAGTAGTAATCAATAATATCAAGAACCCAAGCTTTAATCAAGGAGTTTCAGATTATGAAGACGTTGAATTCAAATTCTGATAGAGATAACTCGAGTTATACAACTGGAGTTATAGTCCCATAACTCGAGTTACATTTAAATGAATTAACACAGAGGAGATTTGAAACTTTAACTAACTCGAGTTATAACCAGTGACTCGAGTTACTTGTTTACACAGAAAAGATTATCAAGGAAGATGACTGGAGTTATGAAACTTGACTTGAGTTGGGTAACTCGAGTTACACCCGATAACTCGAGTTATATTAACATTAATATCATATAGAAGGCATTCGACAATATCATGACTCGAGTTACTCCCAGTAACTCGAGTTATATCAGTAACTCATATCGGTTGGAGTCTTCGATTTACACACAACTCGAGTTATGCTTCATGTAACTCGAGTTATATCAGTTAGTCAAAATCTGATATCGGGATGAACTTTTTAAAGCTTGAAGTACACTTCGTGACTTGAGTTGTTTAGTGACAACTCGAGTTATGGACCTTGTAAAAGCTGATTTTACTAAAAGCCATGACTTTAGTTGTGTTTTAACAACTTGAGTTATTATGTATCAAAAATCATTCTTAAAACATGTAATTTGAACCAAAGATCATTACAATTGTTAGACATCATCAAAACACATAGAGAACTAACATTCTCCCCATTTTTGATGATGACAACACTTGTAAGTTTTAAAAGAGAATGAATTTTCAAAAGATCACATAACTATGGAGTAGCTATCAGAAACAGATATCAATCATACGCATAGAACCAGAAATAGCTAAAAAAAATCATCTATTGCAACTGAATGTCAAAGTACTTAGAAGCTATTAGAGATTCAAAACACAAAAGAGTACTAAATTGTTGCAACAAAAAAGATAGAATGCAAATGAGAGTAAAAGATGATAAATACTAAAGGCTAAGCTCTAAACAACTGCATACTTCAAACTTCATTTCATTTCTCTTTCTCTCCCCCTTTGTCATCAGGAAAAATGGGAGGAGTGGAGGTCAGGGATGCACGCAGGGCCTGAAGGATAGGCAGTGGGGAATACAGAGTGAGAGATAAAGAAGGAGGTGGTGGTGGTGAAGTGAGAGCTAGAGATGAGTTAGGGTTAGGAGAGAGGGGTGGTGAGGAATCACTAGAAGAGTGTTCATCAAAGAGATCAGCAGTGTTACTAGAAGAGGAAGGCTAGACAGAGGAGAGCTGAGGAGTAGGGAGAATGACAGTGGGAGGCGCAGAGGAAATGAAAGGAGCTGAGAGAGGAGGAGTGGGTAATATGGGAGTGATGTCAGGATGAGGTGGAGAGAGATGAGGAGAGGATAAAATGGGAGTGGAGGAAGGAGGGATAGGAGAAGAATGATGTGGTGAATGATGAAGAGGAGAAGTGATGGGAGAGTTTCTGGGAGAGTGGGTGGGAGAAGGGATCATTCCAGTATCTTCAGGCTTCAGTAGCTTATCGAGCTTGAAATCTAGTGTCTGATACAGAAGATGTATACTCTCGAATCTCTGGTCAAGATCTCCAAAGTGGCCTTCTACATTTTCCAACCTTTCATCCATGGAATCAATCTTGTTATTCCTAGAGGTGAGAGTTTCCACCAACTTGCCAACCTCTGATTCCAATTTATCAGATAACTCATAATATTGTGTTGTCAGAGTGGTCTGAAGTGTCCCAAAAGTCTCTTGCATAGCTTTGAGCACAATGTCCTTGATCTCAGTATGAAGGCTTGAAGACTGAGGTGCAGGCTGAGACTGAGATGGTGCAGGAGATGATTGAGCCTCAGTTGGCCTAGAGACAGATGCTCTGGATCTAGAGGGTGCTCTAGATTGGCCTGACCCTTCTTGAAAGGATAGATTCATGTAATTTAAATGGGCTTGACCAAACGTTTTGGGTTTGACATATTTTTCATGGAGGTCCAGATACCAAATTTTGTTGGTGTATAGGATGAGAGACACCAATTTGGGAAAGGGAATTGTGACTCTTGGACTAGGAAACACAAATCTGAATCTTTTCATCTCTTGATAGACCCAGTGACCTATATTAAAAGGAATTTTGGCTACCAGAGATGCAAAAAGAGCATAGTCTGTTGAGTAAAGTTCTTCCCTTTTTGGACCAAATTCCTAGAGTATATATACCACAAGACTCTATGGATTGGAGGCATATCAACGGAGAAAAATTAAGTTGACCTTCATATGGTTTGCCGGCCTCGAAATTTTGAAAAATGTTTCCTTATTATAGGCGATGTGAGGCACATGTGGGGGATTCTCAATGAATATAAGGGAATTAATCACGTCAGTAGAGATAGTGATGGATTTACCCCTAACAGAAGTGATGCACTTATACTCAATGACTCTACCCTTTTTGTCAACTACATTATCCATAGACATATTATAATAAAAGTGTTTGACTAATGAGGGAGAATATACAGTGTTAATAGCTAAGAGATTTCTAAATTGGTCTAACCAAGGAGACAAGTCAAGATTGCACTGTTCCTTTAGTTTAACCAAGTCCACATACACTGTGGAACAAAAACCACGAGAGGAGTATTTTCTTTGAAATCAAGTAACTGAGCATCAGACATAGGAGTGGGGGAACATATAAATTCATGGTCAGGAGGTTTAACTAGATTAGGTGGATTGAAAACATAGGTTTGTGGTTTAGATACCTTTGGGTCAGAACCAACCAGACCAGAACCACCTTGACCTTTCGAAGTCGTACCCTGAGCTTCAGAAATCACAACTTTCTTCTTCTTCATCTTGTGTGGAGCAATTACTGGTTCCTTGTCTCTTCGGATAGCGGTTTCTGGATCAATTTCCTTGTGAATAGGAACATCCGAAGATTCCTCAACCCTTAATTTTTTGGGTTTCACAGTGGGTGGCATCTCAGAAGCCTTACTCGAAGGCTTTTGTTTCCTCTTGGGTCTCAACAAGGCTGGAGGAGATGAAGATACAGTAGGTTCATAGTCTGACGAGGATTCCTTCTGAGTTTTCGAGGGTTTAGGATTTTTAGGTGCCATTTCAGAATTCGAAGATGGGAGGAATTCGAAAAACAGAGGAACAGAGAGGAATGTCGATGAAACAGGTGATGACTCGGGTTAGGGTTTGAGAATGAGAGAAATGAGAAGACAGAGTTGAGACAGATATATATAGCATCAAGGATAACTCGAGTTAATTAGTGAGCAAATCGAGTTATGGATAAGTGTAATTGACCTGGAATGGCGATTGACATACTTGTGACTCGAGTTACCTTATCTGACTTGAGTCATATGACTCGAGTTACGTTCCCTAACTCGAGTTAAACTGTGTGCCAAAAATCATGATTGCTCTCTGTGTCACACATGACTCGAGTTACCCCATCTGACTCGAGTTACTGCAAATCTCAACATATGATGTCAATTTTTAAAGGGGCAATATGACTCGAGTTAGTTTCAAAATAACTTGAGTTGCATCAGCAAAAATGCAGTTAACAGAAGTGAAATTGCAGGAGTTTTACTGACATAAATTTGTATACTCCTGCAAAAATAATATGTAGACACTCCGAAGCTAAAGTTAGTAACTATAAATCATCAAAAACATATAACTAATATTGGGTAGGATTGACTTATAGTTCATTGGGATTTACCATTCTCAATTCTCTTCTTATAAAATTGAATTGTTCTTTGGCCAATGGCTTGGTGAAGATGTCAGCAAGTTGAAGATGAGTTGGGATGAACATGACTTTGACATCCTTCTTCTGAACGTGATCCCTTATGAAATGATGTCTCACATCAATATGCTTGGTCCGAGTATGTTGCACTGGATTCTTAACCAAGCTTATTGTGCTTGTGTTGTCACACAATATTGAGATCTCCTTCAGGTTGATTCTCAAGTCAGATAGTTGTTGCTTGAGCTAGAGGACTTGAGCACAACAACTTGAGACAGCTACATATTCAGCTTCAGTAGAAGATACAGCCACGCTTGTTTGCTTCTTGCTAAACCAGGAGACAAGTGAGCCACCAAGAAATTCACATTGGCCACTTGTGCTCTTTCTATCCATCTTATACCCAGCATGGTCTGAATCTGAATATGCCACCAAATGCTCAGGTTGACCTTTGGGAAACCACAAGTCAAGGGTTTTTGTGTCAGCAAGATATCTGAAGATCCTCTTCACATTCTCAGCATGAGACTCCTTTTGAGCAGACTGGAATCTTGCACACATCCCCACACTGAATTGAATGTCGGGGCGACTTGCAGTAAGATAGAGCAGTGATCCAATCATTCCTCTATATCTTGTAATATTGAAGTCCTTGCCCTTTTCATCAGCATCCAATGAAGTGGTTGAGCTCATTGGAGTATCAGCTCCATTGCATTGGTCCATCCCAAACTTCTTCAAGAAATCATTGAGATACTTGGTCCGAGATATGAAGATTCCATCTTTTCTCGCTTGATTTGCATACCAAGGAAATAATTGAGTTCTCCCATCATGGACATCTCAAATTCTCCCCGCATATTCTTAGCAAAATCTTCACACAAAGCATCATTAGAAGCACCAAATATAATGTCATCAACATATATTTGAACAATTAAAATTTCACCAAGCTTATTACTCTTTATGAAGAGAGTTGTATCTGCTTTTCCTATAACAAATCCTTGATCAAGAAGGAATTTGCTTAATCCCTCATACCAAGCTCTAGGAGCTTGCTTAAGACCATAAAGGGCCTTTTTGAGACGATAAACATGATTTGGATGATGATCATCTTGAAAACCAGGAGGTTGTTCTACATAAACTTTCTCCTGAATAAAACCATTTAAAAATGCGATTTTTACATCCATTTGATAAAGCTTAAATCCTTTGACACAAGCAAAGGCTAGAAGAACTCTTATGGCTTCCAATCTTGCCACTGGAGCATAAGTTTCTTCATAATCAATTCCTTCTTCTTGATTATAGCCTTTAGCAACCAATCTTGCCTTGTTACGGACAATAATTGCTGATTCATCTCGTTTGTTCTTGAATACCCATTTAGTGCCAATGACCGGATGGTCTTTAGGCCTAGGTACCAAATCCCAAACTTGATTTCTATCAAACGATGTAACTCCTCTTGCATAGCTATCACCCAATCATTGTCGAAAGGGCTTCATCTATAAAAGCCTTGTGACCCTTAATATGTCTACTTTAATCTTGTAAAATTTCAGGGAAATTGGACATTATTTATAGCCCCAAAAATGCGCCACAATATCATTGCCCCCACACAGGATTTTCCTGACAGATTTCAAGGTTTCGGTACAATTCAATCCCGGAGCTTCCAAAATTTCTACCGAACCTCTACCCCACACAATTTTGCATTTTGAATGCAATGGAACCATCAAAATGACCAAAATACCATTCCTTAACTATGCCCTGTTCAGACCAACAATAAAGTCCAAATATAACAATTTTCCAAATTCACATTTATCCATCAAACTAGGTTCATATGCTCTCAAATCATCATATAATCACATATTCATTGACAAATCACCTTGATGCTCCAAGAACCTTAGTTGTCTCAAAATATAGGATTTTACAAAGTATTCAAAAACTTATCCAAACTTCAAACCAATCGATTTAAAACTAAGCTTACGCTTACCTTATCACGATTCTACAATCGGTTTGGAATTCTGGCAGCAACTCGACTAACCCAATGACTTGAAACTCCTCCTATGAGAAAACTAAAACCGTAGGATTGAAGCTTTCGAGGTGTAGAACAATGTTTATGAACGGAGTTTTCGGATTGGAAGTGGTTTAGTAAGAGATTTTGCTTGATCTAGTTTTCTCTCTCCTTTATGTTTTTGCTCACCTTCTCTTTTGATATGCCCTGGATAATTGTTACGCTGAAATGGGTAAATGAAGCAAAGAATTGTTGATTAAAGAGAAGGTGAAGTCGGTTCAGGAGGTGGGAATTATCATTGGACATTAACTTCCAATTTAATTACATCATGCCATTTGGGTACTTTCCAACCTTAATATTAATTCCCTTTGCCTGATCGTTGGTTTTTTTTTTTTTTTTCTCTCTTTTGACCGAAATGGAGGGATTAATGGATATTAAAGAGACAAACTCGGCTTGTGCATGGAGGTAAACATACGACTTCTTTCTTTTACTTATTTATAAAGATACCATTTTGTTCTAATTCAATCTTTTTTTTTTTTGCTTTATCTTTGACAGAAAGTATAGAATGAAAAGGGAATTAATGAACCTTGGTTAGACCATTTCGGCTGATTCAAATGATGAAGAATTTAACGTGACGTTATGACTTCTTCATAATTACAATTATGGTCACTATTACTCAAATTCCAACATGTGCTTGGTTTCATGTGATCATGAACTTCTCTATACCTTTTGGAGAATTAATAGCCCCATTTGAATTAATTAAATATTAGGCACAAGTGTCCCACTTTGTGCCAACATATGTCCCAAAATTTTCGATTTCGGCAAAATCGGGTATTTTGGGCAAAATTGACCTTTCGTCAAAACTTCACTATTTCTTTTCTCCAAATACAAATGCATCACACATGGAATTTGCCATAGAAAATTTAGGATATTACAAACAATTAGTACTCCAAATTATAAAAGTACTTAATTAGTTTGCATTTTGATGAGAAGAAATTAATAACCATAAAAGAAATAACTTACCAAGAAGTTGTTGAATCAAGCATCGCGAACAGCTTAAGGAATCTCTGACCAATTACCCCAAGGGTGATTGTAATTACGGAATAGTTGCTTATCCATGAATTCCACAACCACTCGATAAGGCTCAAACCTGATAACAATGATGTGTTGAAAATATTAGCATACAAACTAAAGGTAAAAACATTCGAACACTAGTAACTTTACATGACTTACTCGATGGTGCCTACAGCATGGAACCACGTCATCCCTATCGTAGGATCAATTGATCCCCACATTAGTGTATCAGAGGAACTATCTTCTTCGACCTGACTCCCAGGCGATGTAATGTGCTGAAGGAAGAAATGTGAAGTATTGAAAAAGTTAGCAAATATATGCTTAAAAAAATTATGTAAATCAATAAGAAATCATAAAGTAAACCTGATCTGCCATATGCTATGGATAAGTGGGAGTGGTAGGCACACCTGTACCGCCCATAATGGAGTCGATAGACAGTAAAGAAAACAAATTAAGTGGAGACAAATTTGGGGAAGAGGTAAGCCCTCTACCTACAGAGGGGGCAAATGATGTCATCCTATCCCCCTGATAGGACGGCCCCATGCTCTACTACCACTACCTGAATGCCCAGCTGAAGTCTCCATCTGTGAACACTTATAACAATTATGTCAATATATATATCTATAAATATAAGAAATATACTTAATATTGAAAAATAGAATATCACCTAAGTGAGGGTGAATTGGGTGATTTAAAAACTTTTTCGATAACCCCTTAAAACTCACTTCTAAAAACGAGAGATGAACGAGAATAGAGAAGGAGAAAACTTGAGACGAGATTTATACTAGTTCGCTCTAAACTCTTGATCTACGTCCAGGTCCCCGACTCTCGGGTTTTTCACTATCTCTTCAAATGATTACACACTCTGTACTCGAAGTAATAATCTCACTAGGATTAACTCCCTATTACAAGTTGTAATCAATAACCCAATCTCAAAGTCTCACCACCTTGAGATTCTTACAAATATATTTGATCAGAAATATAACTCTTTAAAAGAGCAGATTGATAAACACTGAAGATTTAAATATTCGAAGATATTACATAAATGAATGAAACAGTAAATGCATATAGTTCGTTTGAGCGTTTGTGTTTCTGGTGGTTGAATTTTTTTTAATGATTCACTTATATTTGGTAAGGGAATTAAATGACCGTTGGAAGCTTTCAATGCACCGTTGACATAAATCAATATAACCGTTGAGCGTTGAGGTTTATTCGTTACTCACAGCTTTGATTCAACAAATGTTTGCCATTGTTCGTCGCATTGACATTCCTTCTGTTCTTCCCGTTGGATGATCTGGCATTCAAATATGGAAAGAAACCATTAATGACTTCAAAATGTTCAGAGATTGATTGTCCAAAATAGTGCTTCATTTTCTGGAGCAGCATTTAATGCAACTGACATAATCAATGCTTTTTGATTAATCTGCGGTTAATCCTTCATCTAATCATCTGAAACTCATTAACAAACTGATTAAACATAGTTAGGAACAGTAATTAGTGATGATAAGAAGTAATCACATCACAAGCAAAGATTTGAGAATTACGAACACGGTGATTTGCAAAATAGAGATACTTTAGCTCAAGTTAAAGTTCAAGCAAACTTGAGAGCATAACTCAAGTCAACCATTTTAAGCTTGAGTCACCAGTTCATGTTCTTTGAAAATAAGTTTGAAGATAAGTGAAGATGTATCTGTATGACCTTAGCTCGAGTCTAAGATGTTCACCTCGAGTTCATGACTTGAGTCATTCATAGTTCGCTTGAGTTAAGTTTCATTTTCACTAATGTTCTTCGAGATAGCTTTTGAAAATGATTTGAAATTGCGCTAGCTCGAGTCATTAAGTGATGGCTCGAGTTATCAAAATACATTTTGAATATAACGTTCAAATCCAAGCTCGACTCAAAGAACCCTAGCTCGAGTCACTATCTTTGTATTTTGAAAATAAATTTAAGTTCATAAGACTTAGCTCGAGGCATAGAGGATAGGCTTGAGGCAACATCGTTTCTTAAAACATTTCATAAGAGGCTTTAACTTGAGTCATTAAAGTGTAGCTTAAGTCAGTCAAAGTCTAAACATATTTTAACTGAATTTTCAAAAGGCTTGACTCGAGTTTGATAACCTAAAACTCGAGCCAATACTGTACCAGCCCACAAGTCGCAAGCGGCCTATAGCAAGACATTGTGACTACCCAATTCATATGGGGATCGATGATACGATACAACCTATCGTACAACCATGTCACGTCCCTTTTTGTCACGCGATAATTTGGTCAAGGATGAGGCATGGATAATGTCAACTTCCTTTTCTTGACCATTACTTTCTCGATTCTTGAGTAGTCTAATAATTGAAATGGAAACTCATTTCCATCGTAGTATGACCATACATTTCTCAGACTCACTCATCGAGGGGCTCAGTTTATCTCTGTACAAATATGAGGGACAAATTTCATCTTGACCATTCACATTCCTCTGCATGAAAACCACTGATCCCGATCCAAGCCTTTATCATCACCCGGTCAAAGGTGACTTTTGACTAGGGCAAAGATTAGCGACACATCATGTAGGAATCCATGATGATCTCATGTCAAAGGGCATTGGGACTCGGTTATACATGAGAAAAGCTTATTACTTAATCCATGGAGCTTTCTCATAGTGGGTCGGTCCAGCACCTTGTACTCTTACAAGTGTCTATGACTTTGATTCGTATCTCCATACTCATCAAAGTCATACTAATCTTATTTCATCTTCGCTCCCACGTAGATAACCGACCAGGGACATTTAGGATAATCTATAAGATATATCCTAGGATCAGTTATCACTATAAACATGCAAATGAAATGATAACTAAAGGATAATACTTTAAATAACATAAACGTTTAAAGTACAATGACTTGCCCCTAGGGCATAATTTCCAACAACAAAACTATACATCACGGTGAACTTTAGGATGTATACTATATCCCTGAAAAATTTCAGCTTAAACTAAGTTCATTTACTATTTTTAAGATCGTGATGAAGACTCACTGCCCAGAATTCCAGAATTGACGGCAAGCTTGTTCCTACGACTTTTTCGGTGATTTGGAGTTCGGAAACTTAAACCATAGCTTAACCCTATACAAAATCACGTTTTGAACACTTTGAGACCATCAAAAACACCAAAATCAGATTGAAACACCATGCCCTAATCCTTTGCACGAAAATCACAAGTTCAAGTTGCAAAGGTTCGGGTTTTCGGTGTTTACCTGAATCGGAAGTTCGGTTGATGATCTTAGGAGCTTGGGACTTGATCTTGGCTATGGAGGCTCAGCTGAACTTTCTATCTTCTCTGAAAATTTCGTGCCTTATGGTTAGGAGAGAGAGAGTTTGTCTTTTAATACAGGTAAAAGGAATCTAAGCAGTTTGGATTAACTGGAGTAAATTCCTGTCCAGTAATTAATAAATTTGATCTAGCTTTTGACTTGTTTCCCAAGAATTTCCAGAGAAGTCTAGAGCAGGACATGTGGCACATCCTCCTCCTTTCATTCAGATTTTTATCTTTCAAATGGTGAAAATCACCTATTTTGACCCAGAATTTATGTAAATTACCAATTTTGGCCCGGAACTCCTTTATTTTCTCTTTCTTTTTCCCCAAGTCGTTTATAATGATTAGGGGCTAGGTGGCGCCATCTTGGGCCCACAAATCAGATCCCATGATTTTTATTTTATTTTTCCCAATTTATCTGATTTATTCCTTTTTTATCCAGAAAGTGGGACCCGCACTTTGACTTTGGAACTGATTTTGCTTTTCTTTTCCTCCAAGTATATTTTTAATCATTATAAGGGCTAGGTGGCACCATTTGGGCCCCACCAAATCTGCCCTCATACTTTTCCTCTGTCTTTTCCACTTTGTCCAGTCTCATCTCCTACCACCGGTCCATGTTGAGCACCGCTAGTTAATAGGGTGCCGTCTTTTGTACTTTTCTTCAACTTTTCAGATATTTTCCCCTGATTACCCATCCATATGTGGCGCCATCTTGACTTCCCAAAGTAGCCCCACATTTGTCTCATTTGGTCCAAAAGAAGCCCCTAACTGGTCCTTATCGGTCCCTTCTATCGACTAACATCCTGTGAGACCCGTATTTTGTGTTTGGGCCTGAGTATAGATAAAATCATCTAATTTTTCCTTCTCTCTCCTAGGTGGACGAAATTCAATGCTTAAGGGGTAAGGAATTGACTTTTCTACCCCTGTAATCATTACTTATGTTCTGTAGTAGAACACAGATGTCCAGCTCTGGCAAGCTGGGAATGGTTTATATTGGATCAAGGGGTCTTCCACTGATTGAATACCAGTGAAAGGCACTAGCTCGATAATATCTATGGGGAAGATATCGTCGAGAGAGCTTAGATCACAATGCAACACAAGTCGGGCGTTTCGCCCGGGGGTGGTGTGTGTGCGGTGTGGATCGAATAATAAGCAATGGAAATAGAAAGAGTCCAGAGTGCACCTGGTGGGTAATCTCCTATTTATAGGGATTACCTAGGGTTTCACTCCCATGCAAATGCTTCCATCCTTCAGCCATTATGCACTTCCCACGTTCTCCAGGTCTCTACTCCACTACGTGTACGGTCCTGCACATATTAGGCCCGATGGAGTAGTGGAGAACCATTTACCTGGTTTCCTATTTACCTGGGTAGATTAGGGGGTTTTACTGAGGGCTCCCTACTGGGCCGGGAACCTGCCTTGCCCAATATATTGGTCCATAACAGTTGCCCCCAAGCTCGATATGGCAGGCTCCTGACGTGCCGAGATTAGCGCGTTGACTAGTCCGGTCATCATTTATCCGAGTTCGAGCTTTGTACGGATCCCTTAGGACTCCCTTCCTGCTCATTCTGCTTCATCGCTCTCGTTGTTGTGGACTCGGTCATGACCGAGATATTCTAGTGGCCTTGGCCATCAGACATTTACACGCCCCCGCCGCCTCCTCGTCTGTCCCCTGAGTCACAGGTTGTCCTCTCTTGGCGGGTTGGCTTATCGTAGCCGTCTTTGCGGTTTTTATGATAGCCGAGATTGATCTCGTTTCTTTTATGACTCGGCTCTAGCCGGATCGTGAGCTTCTCCCACGTGTGGCCCCCAATATTGGCTATTATAAAGGGTATGTAAGTACCAGACGGCGTTACCCAGGCGTGATTTGATCCTCCTAGGGATACGGATTCACTGCCTTTTTGGTAACAATCCTTCTTGAATGCCGTGCGCATTGAATATATGCACCTCTTCCCAATGTGGCCCTTCCTGTCCCCAATATGTGCGTTTTCGAAGCATTTATTACCGTAGCGCTTGCGGTTTTCAATAAAAAGGGCATTTATTGCTTCTGACGGTTGCACTTTTTGAGAGAATATTGGAAGTTTATGGGCCGCCAGAAATAAAAGCGAAAAGTGCCCTTGATGTCCCTGGGGCCTATATAAGGGCTTAGTCTTTCAACCCGCTTGCCTCATTTCAAATGGTTGGAAGTTGAGATCCTTTTCTTCGCGCTTGCCAATGAAGGTCTGTTTTAGAGAAGGAGAAGTGTGGATGCCCGTTAAATCAGGTTTTGGTCCTTCTTTTTTCCCTTTAAAGATTCCGCCGATGAGTGGTCGGAAAGTTAGGAAGAAAAAATTAACGCTCATCAAGATGCCGCCGGCGGTTCTTTCCATCGGCGATTTTCAGATGTATTTGCCGCCTTCATCCACATTCTCCGACGAACACCGGGATTCCAAATCTATTTGCCGGTCTTCACGTTCTGGCAAAATATTTCCGCTTGGATCCCAGCTAAGCTCCGTTGGTTTCTAGCGGAGATCTTTGAGTGGACCGGCTCGGACTCAGGGCCGTCGCGCCTTGGGTGTGTCACGGTTAGGGCTTTTTGGGCCGTGGTGGATCAATAGGTCCTCCATATCCAAACATCCCTTAGGGGTCTCCGCCGATGCGCTTCAGGGGCTTTGTCTGCTGTGGATAGTCCTTCATCCTCATCCTCTGCACATGGCGATGAGCTTCTTGTCCCGCGACTTTGTGTTTTTCTTATTATCAGGGCACAATTTTGTTTACTTTCCTGTATGAATGTTATGTAAACTATTCACTTATCAATGGAAAGTGTTTTCTGTATACTGTTGGAGTTTCCTTTTTGGCTTTTGCGCATCGCTCGTTCCTTACTTTTGAGTCCTGGATGCATGGCCGCTAAAGCGCTGGAATAAAATTAACCACCCTCCAAAGATGGATTGATTTTGGAGCAAAGCGCCTCCCAATCCGGGCTAAGTCAAAATTAACCGCCCTCAAGAACGGATTGATTTTCGAGCAAACCGCCCTCCAATCCGGGCTAAGTTAAAATTAACCGCCCTCAAGAACGAATTGATTTTCAAGCAAACCGCCCTCCAATCCGGGCTAAGTTAAAATTAACCGCCCTCAAGAACGGATTGATTTTCGAGCAAACCGTCTTCCAATCCGGGCTAAGTTAAAATTCACCGCCCTCAAGAACGGATTGATTTTCGAGCAAACCGCCCTCCAATCGAGCTAAGTTAAAATTAACCGCCCTCGAAGAACGGATTGATTTCCGAGCAAACCGCCCTCCAATCCGGGCTAAGTTAAAATTAACCGCCCTCAAGAACGGATTGATTTTCGAGCAAACCGCCCTCCAATCCGGGCTAAGTTAAAATTCACCGCCCTCAAGAACGGATTGATTTTCGAGCAAACCGCCCTCCAATCCGGGCTAAGTTAAAATTCACCGCCCTCAAGAATGGATTGATTTTCGAGTAAACCGCCCTCCAATCCTTCCGTAGGGTCGATCCACGTGCCAACTTTTCTGACCTTTCTCTAGTATTCAACCGTCATTTTTGTGAATTGACTGCTATTGCAGCCTTTGGTTTTTGTGCGCATTTAATGCTCACGCCGTTTCCCCCGAAACGTTTCCTTGGTCCGCCGCTTGTCCTAGGGTTTCTAACTTCATTAGCAGAAATTAACGACGTCGCGACCCTTAGCGTTTCAAATTCCAAACGTCTATATATATTTCTTTTTCAAAACCGCGCCGGTCTCACTCGACATTTTTGACTATTCTTCGGCTTCAGGAGTTTACTTTGCATCCAAGCTAGCGTCTTTCGCCGTCAATCTTGTTGCATCTCTTCCTTTCACTAGGTATTATCGCTTGCCCTGTGACTGCTTGCTTTTTGACTTCGTTTTTTAGGCTCAATATCATGTATGCAGTTTTCTCTGAGCGCTTTTTCGTGTTGTTGCGCTTCTGGGTTTCTGTCGTGCTTTTGGGTTTTACTGTATTTTCTGGGCTCTGTTGGGTGGGTTCTTAGTTTCGCTCCTTTTTCTAGGTGTTCGTAATGGCTCGAGCCTTTCCATACGTCTGTAAAACCAGAAGTTCTTTGCCCAAAAAACTTCCTCTAGGCCCTAACAATGATCCTCCTTTACCAAAACTTTCCAGAAAACCCAGGAACTCTCCCAGGCCCGAGAAGGTTTCGTTATGGGAATTATCATTCGTCGGAGCCGAAGCACTGATTCATAATGATTTATCGGCTGTTCTTTCATCCAGTCCCATTGTAGTTCTAAATCCCCTACTCGGGACAACGCTTTTCAATGTGCCCTCTCGATCTTATTTTATTTTTTATATCTAGGTGCTCATGGCTTCCTCTCATCAAGCCGCGGTCCTCGAACGAAGAATCTAGCACTTCCGCCCTTCCCCAATTTCTCCCGAGTTAACCCCCGCCGTAGCGGCAAGGTCACTCGGGTGAAGAATTCCCCGACCCCAAAAGAACTTCTCCAACTCGGGATTGGGGACGGGATAGGGTATATCCTGCGGTTGCCCTCAAAATACGAACCGGTGGACTCCGGTCACTCAGAGGAGAAGGGATGTCACTTCTTTTTTATCTACCGGGATGTTATCACTCTTTTGGGGGTGAGGTTTCCCTTTACCAACTTTCAGATCAAGTTATTGAATCACTTGCGCCTCGCCCCTCCCAACTTCATCCCAACGGCTGGGCGTTCACCGTCGCCTTTGAGAACTTGTGCGGGGAGAAGGATTTCGTTTGTAGCGTGCCGGTCTTTATGTCCTTCTTTTCTCCATTGGAGACCGGCATCCAAACTACCGAATCAACGAAGTGGTTTGGGTGGACAACTCTCCAAAGCATCCGCGATCGGAGACTCTTCCTGCCTTTTCGCGAGTCATGGAAAAATTTCAAATCCGGCTTTATCAAGGTCGAGGCCCTCACCGGGCCGGGCTCCCCGGTTTGTGCGGAGGACCGACTGCGGGAAACCGAGGAAAGGTTTCCCCTTTACTGGTCAACACACCACCATACCTTGAGGCCCGACGATTACGTTCCGCAAGCTACGAGCTTTTCGGACGACGAGGAAGATACCCTTTTGAGACTTGTGGAATATGTGGGGTCTCTGGGGGATCCCCTGGATCCGGCCAAGTACATTACCACGCCTTTAGTTAGGCGGAAGCCTACCGCGAGTATGACTTTATTGATACTTGGCTGATTTGCTTTTTGTTTCCCTTATTGTTCGATATCCTTTTTCTTTTGCGGTAGGAGCTATGGGTAGGCCCAAGCAACTAAGCGTCTTCAAAATCGCTCCGGATCGCGGAAGAAGGTCCAGTATCTCGGTTAATGACCCATCGGGTCCAGCCCCGAAAGTGTTTCCCAAAAGCGGCTAGCCTTGTCGGATGCCGAAGGAAATGTCGCCCGCAAAAAGGTCAAGGGCAAAGACGTTGTGGCGGGGCCACCAAATCCAAATGTGGGGACCATCGAGCCGCCGGTCACTGAGGGTTCGCCTGCTCCTCTCAGGTCTTCCCCGGCGCCAACTACCTCTCGCGAGATCTCGGTCTTTGGGAAATCTTTCCGTGAATAATCTTCCCGAGGGCGCCTTGTGGGGGCGGGGACCGAGCCGGAAGTATTAGATGTAATGAGACCTCCTGCTTTCCTTCACGACGCATCTGGCCTGAATGAGCCTAGCAAGAAGATGCTGAATCAAATGCAATTAGAGGGTTGTCGAGGTCTTTCCTTGATTCGCTCTTATGCCATCTTGAAGATAAAATATGGGATGACGTACGCTCAGCTGGTTGCGCTGAAGAAGGAGAATGCTGCTCTGAAGCAAACCTTTGAGGTGGCTAAGATTGCCGAGGACAGGGATAGAGCCGTTGCCAACCTGTCAGCCCTTACGGCGGTGAATGCCCAACTACAACAGAACTTCAACTCCTTGCAGGCCGCTAAGGCCAAGCAGGAAGAAGAAATCAAGTCCTCTATCTCTAAGGAGAGGACCTTGGAAGAGAACCGAAAACCTCTAGGTCCGACCTCAAAAAGGCGGAGGAGAAGGCGTTGAAGCGCGAGCCGGATGTCCGTCGTTTGGAAGATCTTCATACGGACGGTCAAATGGCCGTAGACAAGGCTCAGTCTGACGCCGAACATTATAAAGCCCTGCTCGCGGTTAGGGAAGGTGAGCTTTCGGCCAAGGAGGTTGAACTAGGTCAGGCCAAGGCGGGGTTGACCAAGTATGCTGATGCAGCGGTTTTCTCGTTTGACAACGCTGTTGCGCAAATTCTCGCCCTCAATCCCAGTCTCACCCTCAACCTGGCTGGTCTTAACTATGAATCATATGTCAACAAGAAGGGACAGCTGATTCCTCCCGGGGCCAAAGATGAAGAAGAAGAGGAGGAACAAGCCCCGCCCCCGTCTTCCTGAGCTCGTGGTCAATCTCGGCAAATTGGTTGTTTTATGACTTCCTCCTTTTAAGCCGTCCTTTTGATGCCGTGGTAATAACCCGGCTTGTAAATATGGCAGTACGATTTGATTAATACTAGTGTTCCATTGTTCGAACTTCTTCTGAAATGGTGAACACATCTCCTGTTATTGTTGATCAAACATGTCATTGAAAACTGGTTTCTTGTTCATGAATTCTTTTGCCTTTTGACATCAACATGCTCATAGGATCGGGTTAAAATACCTCTAATTCCTACATGTTTTCTTAAAGGCGTGGTCTTTGAAAACTGGATATTTAATCAAGAGTTCATGCCATCCTTTCGCGAATGTGTTTGTGGGAACTGGTTCGTCAACCATGAATCCACACGCGTTTTTCAAAACACGGGTTTATTCACCCTTTTTAGAACATGGTCTCTGGAGCCGGGTTAAAATACCTCTAACTCCTTCATGTTTTAATTGAAACATGCTCTTTGGAGCCGGGTTTGAATACCTCATACACCTACATGTTTTAATTGGAACATGGTCTTTGGAGCCGGGTTTGAATACCTCATACTCCTACATGTTTTAATTGGAACCGGGCTAGAATGCCTCTGATTCCTACATGTTTTAATTGGAACATGATTTTTGGAACCGGGCTAGAATGCCTCTGATTCCTACATGTTTTAATTGGAACATGGTCTCTGGAGCCGGGCTAGACTGCCTCTGATTCCTACATGTTTTAATTGGAACATGATTTTTGGAGCCGGGCTAGAATGCCTCTGAGTCCTACATGTTTTAATTGGAACATGATTTTTGGAACCGGGCTAGAATGCCTCTGATTCCTACATGTTTTAATTGGAACATGATTTTTGGAGCCGGGCTAGAATGCCTCTGATTCCTACATGTTTTAATTGGAACATGGTCTCTGGAGCCGGGCTAGACTGCCTCTGATTCCTACATGTTTTAATTGGAACATAATTTTTGGAGCCGGGCTAGAATGCCTCTGATTCCTACATGTTTTAATTGGAACATGATTTTTGGAACCGGGCTAGAATGCCTCTGATTCCTACATGTTTTAATGCGCGTCCGGCTTTGGCAATCGTAGTACAGTCAACATTGTTGAAAACGGGTTTCATGACCCGAAATTCATTGAAAAGTTTGCCTTAACAGCTAACAGTACATTACTTCCATAAGAAGGCATCAGATGAAGTGGAAGAGGAAACATGTTAACTGTAATAGGTCTTGAGTTTATCAGCATTCCATGTCCGCTTTATGGGTTTCTCCTTCAGAGTTTCCAGCTTGTAGGCCCCTTTTCCGCAAACATCTGTAACTCGGTAGGGACCCTCCCAATTTGGTGCAAGTTTGCCTTGGTCGGCATTCTTGTTGCCTATGTCGCCGCGCCAAAGGACGAGATCACCTTTTGTAAATGCGCACGGCACCACTTTTCTCGTTGTATCTCGTTAGCGAGAAGCTGCTTGGCGGCTAGCTCTTGGCAATGTGCTTTCACCCTGACCTCGTCCACGAGATCCAATTCCACCGCAATTGATCGGTTGTTGTCCTCTTCTTGATGTAGGGCTTTAACCCTCCTCCAAGATGGCCCACCGATCTCAATGGGTATCATTGCTTCGCACCCATAGGTTAACCTAAATGAGGTCTCCTGTGTTGTTGATTGGATCGAGGTTCTGAGTCCCCAAAGGACCGGGTATAGCTCTTCCACCCAATTTGAATCACCGTCTTCCATCCTCTTCTTTAATCCGTTCAAGATAACCTTGTTAGCAGCCTTGGCTTGGCCGTTAGATTGTGGATGTTCGTCAGATGCGAAATGGTGAATGATGTGGAGATCAGCAACCATGTCTTGGAAACCCTTGTCGGTGAACTGGGTTCCATTATCTATGACAATTTCGGCCAGGATTCCAAACCGAGATAAAATATTTCGATTGAAGAACTTTTGAACCCATGCCAAGGTAATCGTTGCCAATGGTTCTGCCTCTATCCACTTGGTAAAGTAATCTACCGCCACTATAAGCCAACGCAGTTGTCCTGGGGCCCTCTTGAATGGGCCAAGCAGATCCAATCCCTACTTATAGAACGGCCATGGAGCCGACATGTTAGTTAACTCCGATGGGTTGGTACGTATGACCCGGCATGTTTCGACGGCTATTGCACTCTTGCACATGCTTCTTAGAATCCTTCGCCATAGATGGCCGGAAGTATCCAGCCTCACCGCATTTTTGCTAATGCCCCGGCGCCCATATGGTGTCTCGTTTATTCCTTCATGGATTTCGGACACGTAGTCGCCCTTGGCCGAATCAAGACACTTCATTAGCGAGGAATGGAAACCCTTCCGATATAATTCGTCATCAATCATGGTGAACGATGCCGACGTCCTTACTATTCTCCTGGCACTGTCGGTGTCTTCCGGGAGGATTCCCTTTCAAGGTAATCGGCTATTGGTTGTCGCCAATCATTTGCCTCTCGAGATTATCATCACGCAGACTTGGTTCTAACGGGTTCTGCTGGACAATGGTGCGGTGATTGCCGGGGTTCTTAGTGCTTGCTAATTTTGACAACACGTCGGCCCTAACATTCTCTCCCCGTGGGATATGTATTACTTTCACGTTATCAAATTCCGCCATCAACTGCTTAACTTTTCCCATATATTTGACCATTAAAGGGCCTTTAGCTTGGTACTTGCCCTCTATATGGGATGCAACCAGCTGTGAGTCAGTAGATACGTGAACTCTTTTTGCCCCGCTTTCCCTTGCTTGCCGTAATCCGGCTATAAGCGCTTCGTATTCTGCTTGATTGTTTGATGTTGCAAATTCAAACCGAAGGGAAAGCTCCCAAGAGACTCCTTTCGGGCTCTCGATAATTATTCCTGCCCCACTTCCTTTTTTATTCGATGAACCGTCAACGAACAACCTCCATGTTAAGTCGTGCCTGTGATCGTCGTTCATTTCCGAATTTTCAGACGGGGTTAGTTCCATCACAAAGTCGGCTAGAGCCTGGGATTTGATCGCATGTCGCGCTTCATAGGTTATATCAAATTCAGACAACTCAATAGCCCAGCTAGCCATTCTCCCTGCCAAGTCCGGCTTATGCAGGATTTGCTGGATTAGTTGGTTTGTGCGTACTACCACGGAATGACTCTGGAAGTATGGACGCAGACGTCTCGCGGCCATGAGTAGGGCGAATGCCATCTTTTCCAGTTTATGGTATCTCAACTCGGCCCCTTGCAGAGCTCGGCTTACGAAGTATACTGGAGTTTGACCGTCCTTCTCCTCATTCACCAATGCCGCGCTAACCGCCTCATCCCAACAACTAGGTATAGGATCAATCCCGCCCGAGCTTCGGGCGAGATAGTACCGGCGGTGTTGCCGAGCATTGCTTGATCTTTGCAAAAGCCTCTTGACACTTTGCATTCCAATCTCCGGATGTTTCTTTCTTCGATAACTTAAAGAAAGGAAGAGAGTTTTCACCGACCTCGGTAAAAACCGGTCGGAGCGGCTAGCCTTCCTGTGAGTTGTTGAACTTCCTTCTTGTTCTTAGGGGGCTGCATATCCAAGATAGCCTGACATTTATCAGGGTTTGCCTCAATCCCTCTGTGGGTGAGTAAGAATCCCAGGAATTTTCCCGCCGAACACCGAAAGCACACTTCATTTGGATTGAGGCGCAAGCGATACTTCCTCAGCTTGTCGAAAGTTTGCTGAAGGTCTTGGATATGGTCCTTTGTCCGTGAAGATTTGACGATCATGTCGTCGATATAAACTTCGACGTTTTTCCCCAATTGGTCTTTGAAAACCCTGTTCATCATCCTCGGTAAGTGGCTCCCGTTCTTCAAACCAAAAGGCATAACATTGTAACAGTAGTTGGCCCTTTCCGTGATGAATGCCGTCTTTTCCTGGTCATCGGCATGCATGGGGATTTGGTTGTACCCCGAGTATGCATCCATGAAGGAAAGCAATTTGAAGCTAGATGAGCTATCTACTAGCTGGTCTATGCTTGGCATAGGAAAAGAATCCTTGGGGCAAACCTTATTCAGGTCCTTATAATCGACGCATACCCGCCACTTGCCGTTAGGCTTTTTTACCATAACGACATTCGATAGCCAGGTGGTATACTGTACTTCACGTATGAAACCGGCTTCCAATAACTCATCTATGTGCTTCTCCAGGGCCTGCTTCGTGTCTGTCCCAATCTTTCTCTTCCTTTGGGCCACGGGGGTTGATGTCGGGCAAATCGCCAACCGTGCGGAACCGCGGGGTTTACCCCGGGATCTCGAGATGGACGTCATGCAAAAATGTCTTTGTTGTCCTTCGGGCAAGTCTCAAGTTCTCCGCTCGGATTGATGGGGCTAGATGCTTGCCAATTTTGGTGTTTTGCCGGGTTCGTTCCCAATGAAAAATCCTCCGGCTCTCTCCGTCCGGCACCAAGACTGTTCTTTTTATCTTGTCCTCCTTGCGTAAATCTAACTCAACGAGGTTGACCGACTTCCTTTTTCCTCTTCGGTGGGTGCTCTACCTCTCTTTTCTCGGGATGTTGGGTCAACTTTGTTCGCCTTGACCGTATCGAAATAGCAGACGTCGGAATCCTTCGGTCGCCCTTGACCAGTTACAATTTGGTTTTTTCTATTCACCAACTTTAGCCGTTGGTGTTTTGTGGACACCAAGATATCCCGTTGTGAATGGTAGGACGTCCCGTATGATATTATAAGATGAGGGGAAGTCGGCCACGATGAACCTGACACGCTCAGACTTGAAAGCGTCTTTCGTTCCGAGCGTCAATTTTAGGTCGATATACCCTTTTGGGCATGTATCCCGGCCATTGAAACCAGTTAAGGTTGTTCGGCAAGGCTTTAAATCTTCCAGGTCGAACCGCATTCTCTGAAATGCGTCAAATAGGATGATGTCTACAGCGCTCCCATTATCGATCAGGATTTTTCTTACGCAACAGTTGACTATGGTCCCCGTAATGACCAATGCATCCTGGTGTCCTGGGGGTACGTCTTTGAGATCCTCCTCAGTGAAACTCAGGACCGGGGGTTCAGGTTTTGCTGAGTCATTCTTGAAAGCTGGGCGGTCCCTGATTGAGAGAACTTCCCTTAGATACTTCTTCCTTTGGCTCACCGAGTCACCCCCGCCTCCAAAACCTCCGCTGATTACGTTGCAGTCATATTTGGAGTCTGGGAATTCATCGTCGCTGTTTGAGGATTTCTTTTTCTGCTCACGCCTCTTCCTATCTGGCTGAGGTGGGCTTTTGCTTCTCCTGCCTCGTCTCTTATTATTTTGCCGTCCTTGTGTCGGATGACATGCGCGGAGCTTCCTCCCGACAAACTTTTCAATGGCATCCCCGAGGTCCCAACATTTTTCCGTAGTATGACCATGCGATCATGGAAGTCACGATGATCGGGATTTATCTAGATTGGCTTCCTTCTTCGGCGGGTCTCTCAACCTTCATCTCGGTTGTTGAGACTTCACGCCAAATATCGGCCTGGGATAATTTTAGGGGAGTGTACCTGTTGAATCTCCCTTCTGGCCTTTCTCCTTTCGACCTTACTCCTCCACCCCGACCGTGAGATTCCGGCTTGCGACCGGCGTACAGCTCTCTACTATTAGGGGGTGGACTTTTGCCCCGCTCTCTTGCCACCTGACTCATCATGTCCATCTGTTCGAGCTCGAGGTATGTCTTTGACCGATCTGTAAACTCGGTCAGAGTACTAGGTAGATTCTTCATTACCAATTTTTTCAACCGAGATGTGGAATTTAGACCGGCTATGACGCAGTGTAAGTGAACGTCTTCCTTTAGCCGGGCACTTGAAGCGCCATTTCCTTGAATCGGTCTAGGTACTTTTGTAGGCTTTCATTAGAGAATTGTTTGACCTGGTCCAACTGGAACTCGGTCTTCGGCTGCTTTCGGCTTGTAGCGAAATTAAACAGGAACTTATACTCCATGGTTTTCATATCTGGAATAGAATCTAATGGCAAAGAGTGGAACCAGGTTTGGGCAGGTCCCTGAAGGGTTCCTGCAAACAATCGAGGAATTACATGCCCCACGATTTCCTTCACACCAATTTCCATTTTGAAGTTATTAAGGTGAATTATCGGATACTGACTCCAATTGTACTTTGGAAGCTCTCTAGAATCCAGCTTCCTAGGATAAGCTGCGGCAATGATTTCCTTTGAAAACTGGCGTAATAGGTCGTCTCCTTCATGACCTGCCTTGCCCGCCATGTTTATATTGAACGACGGCGGATTCGCCTCATGCCCGTTCAAGGCCGAGTTGACCAACGAACGTCTTTCTTTTGACCGAGACGAGTCAGCTAGAGGAGGTCGGCGGATCCGTCCATTGACTTCAGCAATCGTCTTGCCATTGGTTCGGTTGGGCTTTCTGGTATCCCGAATGGGACCTTCTAGCACTCTTAACCGTTCCTTTAAAGCCAGGATCTCCTGGTGGTCTTCTTCGGTGATTTTACCCTGATCATGAGCAACCACGTCTTCCTCCTCCCCCTTTCTCGGTAGCTCCTCCTCCATCACCGGTGTGAGTCGACGTCGAGTTCATTTCTCGGCTTGTACCAAGACATCTTGCTTTGGCCGCTTCTCCTTTGGCCCCGCTCTCTCTCCTCCCATTCTTGTTGTAACCGCCTTTGTTCTTTTTATCGCCAAACGACGTTTCGGAGGTCTAGGTTCTCCCGATGAGTCGGGTATCTTCCTCTCTTTGGAGTTTCGGCGAGTTTCCATATTCTCCATTCTTCAAATCAGTGAACCCATAGTGCTATGCAACACCCTAGAATCGGGGTGTACCTCTTGGAACTCGCGCGGAGGGGAGGGATGTTCAAATTCTTCATGTTCCGTTCGCCCTTGTCGGGCGGTCGGGGCCCAGGGGTGAGAGAGTGGGCTGTCCTCGGTTTCGCCCTCGGTTTCCACAGTTACATGGACGTGGTTTGGAGCTACCGAGTTAGAGTATTGGATTACGTGCTCCTGCTGTGGACGTCGTTGAGGTTCTTCCGGCGGTTGGTCCTGCCGAGTTGCGTGACTACGGCTTCTCGTACTCGCGGCCATCCTCAGTGATCAGCAGTGGCTTTGTGGTTTTGGGAATCGAAGTTTACGGTCCCCACGGTCGGCACCAATGTTCTGTAGTAGAACACAGATGTCCAGCTCTGGCAAGCTGGGAATGGTTTATATTGGATCAAGGGGTCTTCCACTGATTGAATACCAGTGAAAGGCACTAGCTCGATAATATCTATGGGGAAGATATCGTCGAGAGAGCTTAGATCACAATGCAACACAAGTCAGGCGTTTCGCCTAGGGGGTGGTGTGTGTGCAGTGTGACTGAATAATAAGCAATGGAAATAGAGAGAGTCCAGAGTGCACCTGGTGGGTAATCTTCTATTTATAGGGATTACCTAGGGTTGCACTCCCATGCAAATGCTTCCATCCTTCAGCCATTATGTACTTCCCACGTTCTCCAGGTCTCTGCTCCACTACGTGTACGGTCCTGCACATATTAGGCACGATGGAGTAGTGGGGAACCATTTACCTGGTAAACCTATTTACCTGGGTAGATTAGGGGGTTTTACTGAGGGCTCCCTACTGGGCCGGGAACCTGTCTGGCCCAATATATTGGTCCATAACAACTTACTTGTTGCTTTTTTATCCTCGCTGTGACACGTGTCCTTTAGTAATGATTACATTGACTCCTTATCTTCAAAAACGCAGGGCATCCCTGACTGTCCTGAAAATGCTGTATACTTACTTATACCGGCATATTTTCACTCAACTAATTATCCTATACCTTAGGACATAGTTAAGTGGCACCTTTTCCAACCGAAGGGCATCCATCCTTCTGTGCTTCTTTTCCCATTGACACTTTAATTCCATTGTTTATACCCATTAGGTCCACTGACCCGTATAGCCAAATTACTTAGTCCCTGAGAGGCTTCCTATCTCTTGTCATTCTTGGGATTCTTCCCGAACCGAGCTTAGCCATCTGCTTACTTTAGGCTTGTTCTCAATTCTCAGGGTCCAAAACATTATGAGGCTGGCAAAATGTTCTAACTGTACCAGGTGGTAATTGAGATGCCTATGGCATAAAGGTGATTTGAGTAGTAAGGCCAGGATATCTAGCACTGTGTTAAGAGGGTAAGAGAATGAGCCCAAAGGGCCCGTTTGGTACACGGATTCGGTAGGAAGGGAAAGGAAAAATAGAAAATTCCTTCGTTTTGTACGTATTTTGGACAAATCTTCCAGGAAAGCCAAGTTTCTGGGCCCACCTCGGTCCCACCAATCTTCCCTTATATGTGGGGAGATCGGATCCCATCAAAATTGGTGGGATCTCAAGTTTCCACATCACTTTGTTCACATGTTTTGACAAATTTATCCCTCAAATTTGAACTTGGCGGGAACGTTTGAATGTTGCAGAAAAGTTCGAACTTGGGGGAAATTTTTTACACAAGTTCAAACTTGATAAGAACATATTTTTTAAAAATATATTTTAGCAATAAATTATTTTTCTTTTTTATTTTGAATTAATTACTTTTGAGGGTAAAATAGACATTTATTGATTCTTTATCAACTACTACCCCTTCATTTTCTTCCCACCAAACGACTCATCTTCCCTCAAGCCATCTTCCCTTATCTTTCAAAATCTTCACTTCCCTTCCTTACCCTCTTTTAAGTTCCTTTCGTTCCTCTAAATGTCCCCATACCAAACGGGCCCTAAGGGTACAATGTAATAAGCTGAAAGGCAAATTATTATGGGCAGTAAGGCCTAAGTAACCAAACGCTCAGAAAATGGACCAGTGAGTCCTATATGGTTAAATACTACACCTAGGTATAAGATGGATAAGAATGTTGTGTGCTTAGTAAGCTTACATAGGAAAGAGATAGGCAGAGTGCCTAGAATGATTCTCTGAGGTATAAATGTTCAAATTTTGAGGACGCAATTTATTGAACGGGGGGAGAAATGTAACATCCCAAATTTTGAGCCCTGGGAATTGAGAATAAGCCTAAATTATGAAGACGCTAAGCTCAATTCGGGAAAATTCCCAAGAATGTCGAGAGATAGGAAGCCTCTCAGGAACTAAGTAACTTCGCTATACGGGTAAGTAGACCTAATATGTATAAGCCGTGGAATTAAAATGCCAATGAAAAAGGGGCACAGAAGACCTATACGATGTAAATCTGGTTGGAAGAGATGTCACCCAACTATGTCCTGAGGTATAGGATAATTAGTTGAGTGTAAATATGCTGGTATAAGTAAGTATACGACGTTTTTAGGGCAATCGAATTTGCCCTGCGTTTTTGAGAAAACATCGGTATATGGCATCATTTGTCGGGTCTCAGTATTCTTTTCACATTTTCGAGGAAACTAGAGCAGGATCCTAAGCAAGCACTGGTGAAGCAACTTTAATAAAGTAAGTCATGACGATCCATGATGACAGTTCTTTTGTGTTGGTTCAATAACAATGCGACACGTGTCTTTTAATCAAGATATACTTTTGAGTTGGTCTAACAAGATCACAGCATGTGTCCCTTATCATGATAAAGTATAAAGTTACTTTTGTGTTGTCCCAGTAGAACGATGACACGTGTGTCATCATTATTACAAAGAAAAAAGCTCATTTTGCGTTGGTGCAATGAGAGCATGACACATGTCGTCTCATTATGACACACTTTTATGTTGATCCAATAGAAACATGACATGTGTCCTCCATCATGATAAGTAAAAGGCTACTTTTGTAGGTCAAATAGAAAGGTGGCACGTGTCCCTTCATAATTACAGAGTACGGAAGCACTTTTATGTTATTCCAATGAGATCATGACACGTGTCCCTCAACATGATAAAGCATAAAGTCACTTTTGTGTTGGTCTAATGAGAGCATAACACATGTCTTATCATTATAACAAGGCATAAAGCTACTTTTGTGTTGGTCCAGTGGAAAGAAGACAAGTGGCGCGTTCTAGACCAAACAAGTTGCGCATTCTAGACAGACACATGGCACGTTCTGGACCACGCCCGTGTTCTATATATATCTCTTTCCCCTCATTTGTCTGTAGGCCATTTTCAGCCAAAACATGGAAAAGAGAGGAGAGAGAAAGGGAAAAACAAAATAGAGAGAGAAGGAGAAGAAAAGAGGAGCTAGAAGAAAGAAAAATATGGGGTCGATTTAGCCTTCGATTTGGCGTTTTTAGCTCTCGAGGCCTTCTCTAATGTTGTTCCTCTCGGCTAGAACAACGTTTCTACGGTTTCAGATTCTTGATATAAGGTGTTTGGTGATGTTTACATGGTGGAGATGCTGCTAGATCTCTAAACATATCGCGGAGTCAAGATAAGGGCTATGAGAAGAAGGAAGGAGCTTCAAGCAACCCCAATGGTTGGAAGAAGAGGAAATCGAGGAAGGACATTAGTCCTTAAGGTAGTGGTACTTGATATAAATTTTAAAAATTCTTTTTAAATCACCCACACAAGGATGTTCAACCAAGGTAAATGGAGATAGAGAAGAAAAGCTTGACACGTAAGATTTATAAAAATTCTTTTTAAATCACCCACACAACAAGATTCGGAGATTAACTCTTGACTACGTCCAAATTCCCGACTCTCCGGGTGTTTCTACTATCATTCAAATCGATACACACTCGTACTCGAAAGTTATCCTCTCTCTAGGATACACTCCCCTTACAAGTTGTAATCTGATAACCCAACCTCAAAGTCCCACAACTTTGAGATTCTTACAATGAATGATTTACGTAAATGAACTCTCTCTAAGAGTGAATAAAGATAAGTATCAAGCACAATGTATCAAAGATACAATCGTAAAATTATAAGCAAGAAAAAGACTCGAGCTTTTTATGCGTTTTCGTATGTCTTGTGTATTTTTGCAGCCTTCAAATCTTCAAGTATTTAAACCGATTTGAAGCTTGTGACCGTTTAAAGATCCGTTCGTACTTGGATCATTTCGAAATTCTAGCCGTTGGGTCCTTGGGTGCCGTATATAGTCAAGTTGGGAGTTTTGCGTATTTGGGAATCTGAAATTTGATTCTTCAAGAATGTCTCCCATGCCACAGTGCTTAGTGGAGCCCTTTAGAATAATGTTGTTCGATGCTTTAGGTAGTGGAACCTTGCTTTCGCCTTGGTGAATGGTAGAGCTACTTTTCGATGAGACCATTGTCTTGGGAGAATAAGATATAATAAAATATTGTAAGTTGTCAAAGTGGTTGTTTTAATGTTTATCAAAACAGACTTTGATCTTCCGAAATCCCATGAACAAACCGGTTAAATCGGGTTAGGAATAATGATATGATATATATAAATCATAAGCAATCATTTCGCAAAATCAAGCTAAACCATAAAGCAAACAGAGCGTAATGTATTCGGATGCGATATTTGACTCTTGTTTGTTGAAACCTCGAGGTTTCATCATAAACCTCGAGTTTTAGACTATTGTAAGTAAAGATGATTTAAGTCCAAAACATCAAACCCGGAGGTTTCTACCCAAACCTGGAGGTTTTCGGACAAAAAAAAATGTCACCCTTTCGTTTGAAAAATACTCGAGGTTTTACTGTAAACCTCGAGGTTTCATTTGAATATGAAACTCTTGGGAAAATAGCGCCAATGTAAACCTGGAGGTTTCCGGGAAACCCGGAGGTTTCTAAGAGTCGTGAAAGTCGTTTGCTCTCGGATGCCAAAACCTCGAGGTTTCATATCAAAACTCGAGGTTTCATTTAAAATGGAGATACCGAGTTTTTGCGCCAAAACAAAAAACCCGGAGGTTTGAGAGTAAAACTCGGAGGTTTTATAAATTTGGAAAACAGAGATACTCTCTCGCCGGACAAACCTCGAGGTTTGTTCCCAAACCTCGAGTTTTCATAAGTTTAAGAAAAAACTGTTCAAGACTCAAACCTGGAGGTTTTTCACAATACTTGAGGTTTTGAAAACTGTCGACAATCTGAACTTTCTCTGGCAGATCAAAACCTTGAGGTTTCTTACAAAACCTCGAGGTTTCACAAAACTTGTGAAACCTGGATTTTTCATGTTAAAAACAAAACCTAGAGGTTTCTCCAAAAACCCGGAGTTTTCTATGGAAACCTGGAGGTTTCTCTAGACAGTTTTTGCCTTTTCCGTAAAAACAACTTGAGTATTTCTTTGTAAGGCCAAACCTCGAGGTTTCGTGCAAACCTCGAGTTTTGCTCTTACAGATTTTTACAAATGTTGAGAGCAAAACTTCATGCTTTGTTTACAATTATTGGAGATCATCAAAACCCTTAGAGAACTAACATTCTCCCCTTTTTGATGATGACAACACTTGTAAACAAACCGTCTTGAGATTTTGAGAGAGTTTTCATTTTGAAGTAGATTTGTCAAAGTTTTTAGAAATTCATTTTGAAAAGCTTGGACATTTGAAGGATTTATTTGCAACCGTTATAAATTAAGTGACAGAGTATCGTAGATGAGCAACAGTACGCAAAATGAACCAAAACGATCACAAAACATATTTCTCATACATTAGCGTAACTGAAAATATTACAAGATATCGAAATATAAGTTTAATCAAATTTAGAGAAATATATCGAAGTTCTTCAATGATCTCCAAAACTCTAACTCTAATCCTTGCCATTCTCTCCCCTTTGTCATCTTCAAAATTGAGGTTGACCAAGGGTGTTGATGGAGGGGAATGATGAAAAACATCAGTGAGGGAGCCGCCATGGAGAGGAGGATCGGGAGAGGTTGTAGGGATCGAGGTGAAGTGAAGGTGAATGAAGGAGATGATGAACCGTAAGGACCGTGTTGCTAGGACCAAAGAAGCAAGCAAGAGGTGAGGAAGGTCCAATGTGCAAGTGCTTCACAATTTTGTCCACTTTGTCACTGAGATCCATGTGAGAGATGATCTGAGTAGACAACTTGGCCTCAATCTCTTCAGCCTTTTCTTTAAGCTCAGCCGACTGTCCAGAAATCATCTCAAGATGTTCCTTCATGGTATCCTGAATCTCAATGAGTCCATTGTGTCCACGAGTCATTTCAGCCCTTATCTTTCCCATTTCAAAATCCATGCGAATAGTCAATGCAAAGAAGAGCAAAGATCCACAATCTCCTTGATCCGTGAAGTAAGATCGATGGAAATGATGTCCGAGGAGGTGGAGGTGCCGATTGAGCCTCTTGAGCTTGAGATCTTCTTGGATGAGATCTTGAAGGAGCATGTGATTGTCCAGATCCTTCTTCCACAAACTTGATCTTCATTAGATTTAGCATTGTCTTCCCAAAAGATGGAGGATATACAAGGGTGTCAAAGCAGAACCCGATGCCAAATTTTGTGATAGAAGAGAATAACGTAAATCGAGAAGGAAATGGTATATGAGACAACTTTCTACGAGAGAATTTAAATTTGATCATTGCTTGAAGAAGCCAATGACCAAGATTGAAAGGTACTTTTCTCACAAAAGCAAAGAAAGTGTTGGTAGTCTAGTTGAGTGAAATGAGTGTAATTACCACCCTTTGGAAGAAAGTTCCTAGAAAAGACATACCACAAGACTCGATTTTCAGCAGCATAGAAATAGGTTTAAAAGAAAGCCATAATTGTTGATCTGGGGGAAATGGCTCATTTGGTCTAAGTGTTCCAAAAATCTCCTCATTGCTGAAGTTAAACTCTGGAATAGGTGGAGGATTGTCTATTTTTAAGATTTTGTTCAGGATTGAAGCTGACAGAGTAAATTTAACTCCCCTAACGGTAGTAGACACTTGTTCCTCAATCACTTCTCCTTCGGAGTCGAATATTATTGTACACCATATTGTAATAAAACAAAGCGGACAAGATTAGGAGTATATGGTGCAGCTATGGAGACAAAGGACTCATACATTCTCAACCAGGAGACAAGTCAAAATGACACTCATCAAAGAAATTGGTCAAATTGACAAACTACTACAGGCGTAATTCACGATGTAAATAAGATTCCCTAAACTTATCATTCTCGTCTTTAGTCATAGTAGAGTTAATAATCGTGAAACCTTTGGGTGGAGAAGGGTTATGATAGATGTCCGAAAGAGCATTCTCCATAACCGAGGGCACATCTTCTTCCTCTTGATTCTCGAGTAGAAGCATTTCCTTGAGATGAAGTTTGCTGAGACTGGGACACAGAAACCCTCTTCTTTCTTACTTTAGAAGGTTTGGAAGTCTCAGAAACCTTTTCCTTTCCTTTTCCTTCGGGCTCAGGTTCCTTCCTCTTTCTGTCTGGTGATTTAGCGGGTTCTTTGAACGAAACCCCTTTTGATTTACTTGGTGTGGCGATGAAGCCTCGTGAATTCTACCCTTAATGCCACGAATTGCACGGCCTCGCACCTGATGAAAGCGATTTGGTATGGACTTCCTTCTCACCGGTCGTTGAGTAGGAAAAGGAGGAGGAGCGACTGGAATCGTTCCTTCCCGACCGGAATTTGTGTCTCGAAACATCTTGGGGATTGGATTTCGAGGCCATTTGAGGGTTTAGAAGGTGAAATTAGGTCGAGATTGGATGAGTCGAGAGAAGAGAGAAGAGGCGAGGTTAAGCCTAGAGTTTTAGGTCGAGTTTTTGAAGAACATGAATATTACCATATATATATAGACATGACAAAACTCGAGCTTTTATGCCAAACCTCGAGGTTTGATGAAAGATTACCAACCCGGACTTCAAAGGTGTTCTCGTGAACCTTTGAAACATCAATGTTCACAAACTCGAGGTTTCTTCAAAATCTCGAGGTTTTGAAGTTCTTCAAATTCAAATAACTCTCTCGTCTTATGAAAACTCGAGGTTTCTAATGAAGACTCGAGGTTTCATTTTCTTCAAAAAGCTCAGCTTGTTCTCAAACCCCGACATTCCACAATCAAACCTCGAGTTTTTCTCCAAAACCTCGAGGTTTTGCTCCTTGACGTAAAAAACACAATTTTTAATATCCCGCATAAAATAAGTCTAGACACTCCGATGCTTAAGTTAGTAATTTTCAATCATCAAAACCATAACTAATATTGAGTAAGAGCTACTTACAACTCATTGGGATTTACCATTCCCAATTCTCTTCTTATGAACACAAATTGTTCCTTTGCTAATGGCTTTGTGAAGATGTCAAAGTTGAAGATGAGTTGGGATGAATATGACTTTGACATCTTTCTTCTGAACATGATCCCTTATGAAATGATGTCTCACATCAATATGCTTGGTTCGAGTATGTTGAACTGGATTCTTAGCCAAGCTTATTGTGCTTGTGTTGTCACACAATATTGGGATCTCCTTCAAGTTGATTCCTAAGTCGATATTTGTTGCTTGAGCCAAAGAACTTGAGCACAAAGAACTAGATGCAGCCACATATTCAGCTTTAGTAGAGGATACAAAGAACACTTGTTTGCTTCTTGCTAAACCATGAAACAAGTGAACCACCAAGAAATTCACATTGGCCACTTGTGCTCTTTCTATCCGTCTTATATCCAAAGATGATCTGAATCAATATGCCACCAAATGTTCAGGTTGACCTTTGGGAAACCATAGACCAAGAGTCTTTGTGTCAAGAAGATATCTCAAGATTCTTTTCACATTCTCGCAAGATGTGACTCCTTGGGAGCATATTGAAATCTTGCACACATCCCCACGCCGAATTGGATGTCGACGACTTGTCGTGAGATAGAGCAATGATCCAATCATTCCTCTATACTTTGTAATGTTGAAGTCTTTGCCTTTTTCATCAAGCATCCAAGGCGTAGTTGAACTCATTGGAGTATCGCTCCATTGCATTCGTCCATCCCAAACTTCTTCAAAGCAGTCATTGAGATACTTGGTTTGTGAAATGAAGATTCCATCTTTCCTTTGCTTAATTTGCGAGACCAAGGAAATAGTTGAGTTCTCCCATCATGGACATCTCAAATTCTCCCCGCATGTTCTTAGCAAACTCTTCACACAAAGCATTGTTAGAAGCACCAAATATTATATCATCAACATATATTTGAACAATTAAAATTTCATTAAGTTTATTGTTCTTTATGAAGAGAGTTGTATCTCGCTTTACCTCTAACAAATCCTTGATCAAGAAGGAATTTGCTTAATCGCTCATACCAAGCTCTAGGAGCTTGCTTAAGACCATATAATGCTTTCTTGAGGCGATAAACATGATCTCGGATGATGATCATTTTGAAAACCAGGAGGTTGTTCAACATAAACTTCCTCTTGAATCAAGCCATTTAAAAAGCAGATTTCACATCCATTTGATAAAGTTTGAAACCCTTGATACAAGCAAAAGCTAGAAGAACTCTTATAGCTTCCAATCTAGCCACCGGAGCATAAGTTTCTTCATAATCAATTCCTTCTTCTTGATTATAGCCTTTTGCAACTAGCCTTGCCTTGTTTCGAACAATTATGGCAGATTCATCACGTTTATTTTTGAATACCCATTTAGTGCCAATGACTGGATGGTCTTTAGGCCTAGGTACCAAATCCCAAACTTGATTTCTTTCAAACCGATGTAATTCCTCTTGCATTGCTATAACCCAATCATTGTCTCGAAAGGGCTTCATCAATCTTAGAAGGTTCAATTTTCGAAATGAATGCAGAAAATGTGACTTCATTCAAAGTGCTTTTTCTCGGTTTTTACACCTTGATTAACATCACCTATTACTTGATCCGAGGATGACTCCTACCGTATCTCCATGACTTAGGTTGATGTTGATCAATGTTTTCGCAAACATTTTCACAATGATTTTCAAATTCAGTTCCTTTTCCAACGGTTTTTCGAATTTGTCAAGTAGGAATTGTTTCAAACCGATTGATTTGAGATAGGAAAATCATCATCATCATCCAAGGATTTGTTTGACTTAGTTTCACGTAATACAACATGCATTGATTCTTCAACAATACGTGTTCTAGAGTTAAAGACTCTATAAGCTTTACTTCTATTTGAATAACCCAAAAATATACCTTCATCCGACTTGGAATCGAACTTTCCCAAGTTGTCCTTACCATTGTTGTGGATGAAACATCTCGCATCCAAAAATGTGTAAATGAGCTATATTGGGTTTTCTTCCTTTGTACAAATCATAGGGAGTTATGTTCAAATTTCTTCCGAGATATGCTCGATTTGAAATGTAGCATGCAAAGGCTCATGGCATCAGCCCAAAATACTTGAGAAGTATTGTTCTCATTCAACATTGCCCTTGCCATTTCGTTAGGACTCTATTCTTCCTTTCTACCACTCCATTTTGCCGCGGAGTCCTAGGTGCCGAGAAGTTATGATCAATGCCCATTTTATCACGTAATTCTCCAAAGGCATGATTTTCAAATTCTCCACCATGATCTCGTACGAATTCCCGCAATAGAGAATCCTTTCTCGTTTTGGACCTTCTTGGCAAATACAAGAAATTGATCAAATGTTTCATCTTTTGAAGATAAAAATATGGTCCAAGTAAATCTAGAGAAATCATCAACTATGACCAAAGTATAAAGATTGCCACCAAGGCTTTTTACTCTAGCCGGTCCAACTAAATCCATGTGAAGTAGTTGAAGAGGTCTATTAGTTGAAATTTCATTTTTAGATTTGAAAGATGATTTGGTTTGTTTACCCTTTTGACAAGCATCACAAATCATGTCGTTTTTAAACCGAGATTTTGGTAGACCAATGACCAAATCCTTTTTCTCAGTAACTTGTCAAGTTGGAACATATTAACATGAGCTAAACGTTTATGCCATAGCCAACTTTCATCCAAGTTACCAATAAAACAGCTTTTCAAAAATAGAGTTACTAGAGAGATTGAGAGTATAACAGCTTTCCTTCTCTAGGAGCTCTAAATAAAGCTTTAGGTTTAATGTTATCTAAGGAGAGAATATCTTTGCTTACAATTAAACATTCCTCGAATCAAAGATAACTAGGTTACCTCTATCTCGTGCTTTGACTCACACTAAGGAGGTTGTGACATAGGCCTTCCACAAGGTAGACATCTTTGATTTGTGGCCCTTCGTTGTTTCCAACTTTTCCAATTCCAAAGAATCCTTCCGGATTGATTACCACCAAATGTTACCTTGCCACCATCCTTAGGTTTAATTGTAGCAAATTTGGATTCGTCTCCGTCATATGTCTTGAGCATCCACCGTCAATGAACCATTTGTTGGATTTTGATGCTCTAAGACAAACCCGCATGATATAGAATATCAAGTCTTAGGTACCCATTTTTTCTTGGGTCCTTTTGGGTTAGTTTGTGTCTTAGGAATCTTATAGGATCCCTTAGGCACCCATTGATAATTACCTATAGGTTTGTTCCTTCTTTCCTTTTTATGAAAACAGAAGAGGTTGCATGACCTTTACGATTGCAATAGTTGCAATGAGCAAAAGGATTAGAAGAGTGGACAGCTTTTTCAAAATAGTTCAAATAAGTTTTTTGTCCAACTTTCTTCTTGCCTCTTTGTTTATCGAATCGTGCCTATAACCGATTCCCGATTTGTCATTTGTGAACTTCTCGCTTTTTTAAAATAACATTGAGCATTTCGCTACCTCTAGTGAATTTCTCAAGAGTTTTTGTGAGATGCAAATTTCTTTTCTCTAAAATGCAGCAGCTTGTCACAAATTGTTTCCGAAATCTTTTCAGCTTCTTTTCGTAAATATTTTCGCAAGGAGAAACAAGAAGAAGAAATAGTTTGAGCTTGTTCTTCCAACAATTTAATTTTCTTCTTTGAAGACAAGCTCTTTGGCAATTTTTCGAAATTCAATGAAAAGAGAATTATATTCAGCCGATAGTTCATCATAAGATGAGTCGAATTGTTTACCTCTTCACCGTCTAATCTTCTTCTTGAGCCACAAGACAGATATATTGGCTCTGTCTTCATCTTCACCTTCATCTTCATCGGATGAGCTGTCGCCCCATATGGCTGAAACATAAGCTCTTCTTTTGAACTTATTGAATTTCTTTTCTTTGTTCTTCACCGTGGACATTCGCACTTGATGTGGCCGTGCTTTTCACATTCATAGCATATGACGGGTTTCTTTGTTTCGTGCTAGAGCTACCCTTATGAAATTTTCTCAAGGCTTGATCCTTCTTGTAAAATTTTTTAAACTTTCCGACCATCATGCCTAGCTCAAAGATCTTCATCTTCATCATCTCGATTTTATCTCTTTGACAGCCTTGAGAGCGATTCCCTTATTCTTGCCATCAATCTCATCAAGTCCTTTTCTCGAATTTGATTTTTCCTTCATATTCGTAAAGGCCGCCAAATAGTGCTGCCATCGAAGCCATAGATTCACCACGAGCTTCTTCGATTGCATGTGCAAAGACCTTAGCTTCCCACTCCTTGCCGAGGATATTTAGTATTTTCCTCACTTGAACAGATTGATCGTAGACTTTTCCTAATGCAGCAAGTTGGTTGATCGATGAGTGAATCTGAAATGAATTCACTAATGGATTCTCCGCACTTCATACGAAATAAATCATATTCAAATGAGAGTGTTTACTCGATTTTCCTTGATTCCAACTGTCCCTTCATGGGCTATCTCAAGAGCATCCCACATAGCTTTAGCAGATGACAAAGTGCAGATTCGAAAATACTCTTTTTGGCTTAGAGCACTTTGCAAAGATGTGAATTGCTTTCATGTTGAGAGTGACTTGCTTTCTCATTCATTCTCATCATACTCTTCTTCTAGCTTGGGAGTTCTCGACACCATCTTCAATTGATGCCGGTTCATAATTTCCTCTCTCGAACACCCTCCATAGGCCATATTCAAATTGCCATTACATAGACTCGAACTTAGCCTTCCGTAAGGAGTAATGTTCTCCATTGAAACCCTTCCAGGTCTTTGATCTGATCAAGCTCCATCGGGTAGAATTCCTTCCATTGGATCTTTGATCTAGGATATTAATCCTTTAAACAGATAAACCCCCGATCTTTGATACCAAATGAAAGTGAAGGAAATCACCAAGAGGGGGGTGAATTGGGGATTTTAAAAATTCTTTTTAAATCACCCACACAACAACATGTTCAACCAAGGTAAATGGAGATAGAGAAGAAAAGCTTGACACGTAAGATTTATACTGTTCTTCTTTAACTCTTGACCTACGTCCAAATTCCCGCACTCTCCGGGTGTTTCTACTATCATTCAAATCGATACACACTCGTACTCGAAAGTTATCCTCTCTCTAGGATACACTCCCCTTACAAGTTGTAATCTGATAACCCAACCTCAAAGTCCCACAACTTTGAGATTCTTACAATGAATGATTTACGTAAATGAACTCTCTCTAAGAGTGAATAAAGATAAGTACATCAAGCACAATGTATCAAAGATACAATCGTAAAATTATAAGCGTAAAAAAGACTCGAGCTTTTTATGCGTTTTCGTGTATGTCTTGTGTATTTTTGCAGCTTCAAATCTTCAAGTATTTAAACCGATTTGAAGCTTGTGACCGTTTAAAGATCCGTTCGTACTTGGATCATTTCAAATTCTAGCATTGGGTCCTTGGGTGCCGCATATAGTCAGTTGGGAGTTTTGCGTATTTGGGAATCTGAAATTTGATTCTTCAAGAATGTCTCCCATGCCGTTGTGCTTAGTGGAGCCCTTTAGAATAATGTTGTTCGATGCTTTAGGTAGTGGAACCTTGCTTTCTCGCCTTGGTGAATGGTAGAGCTACTTTTCGGATGAGACCATTGTCTTGGGAGAATAAGATATAATAAAATATTGTAAGTCGTCAAAGTGGTTGTTTTAATGTTTATCAAAACAGACTTTGATCTTCCGAAATCCCATGAACAAACCGGTTAAATCGGGTTAGGAATAATGATATGATATATATAAATCATAAGCAATCATTTCGCAAAATCAAGCTAAACCATAAAGCAAACAGAGCGTAACGTATTCGATGCGATATTTGACTCTCGTTTGTTGAAACCTCGAGGTTTCATCATAAACCTCGAGTTTTAGACTATTGTAAGTAAAGATGATTTAAGTCCAAAACATCAAACCCGGAGGTTTCTACCCAAACCCGGAGGTTTTCGGACAAAAAAAATGTCACCCTTTCGTTTGAAAAATACTCGAGGTTTTACTGTAAACCTCGAGGTTTCATTTGAATATGAAACTCTTGGGAAAATAGCGCCAATGTAAACCCGGAGGTTTCCCGGGAAACCCGGAGGTTTCTAAGAGTCGTGAAAGTCGTTTGCTCTTCGGATGCCAAAACCTCGAGGTTTCATATCAAAACTCGAGGTTTCATTTAAAATGGAGATACTGAGTTTTTGCGCCAAAACAGAAACCTGGAGGTTTGAGAGTAAAACTGGAGGTTTTATAAATTTGGAAAACAGAGATACTCTCTGCCTGGACAAACCTCGAGGTTTGTTCCCAAACCTCGAGTTTTCATAAGTTTAAGAAAAACTGTCAAGACTCAAACCCGGAGGTTTTTCACAATACTTGAGGTTTTGAAAACCGTCGACAATCTGAACTTTCTCTGGCAGATCAAAACCTCGAGGTTTCTTACAAAACCTCGAGGTTTCACAAAACTTGTGAAACCTGGATTTTTCATGTTAAAAACAAAACCTAGAGGTTTCTCCAAAAACCTGGAGTTTTCTATGGAAACCTGGAGGTTTCTCTAGACACCTGGAGTTTTGCCTTTTCCGTAAAAAAAAAACAACTTGAGTATTTCTTTGTAAGGCCAAACCTCGAGGTTTCGTGTGAAACTCGAGTTTTGCTCTTACAGATTTTTACAAATGTTGAGAGCAAAACTTCATGCTTTGTTTACAATTATTGGAGATCATCAAAACCCTTAGAGAACTAACAATGAAAATTTAGTGGTCTCTTCAACTAGTTACGCTTCAAATATCACTACAAAAAACAAGACTTTTGGCGCAAACAAAAGTCGCCACTAAAAGTAGAAATGTCGCGCCAAAGGTTTTTTCAGGGCGACAATATATCGTCCAAACGATTGTCGCCGATACTTTTGGCGGCGACATTTCTATGTCGCCACTAAGCAGATTTCGTGCGACATTTTGTCGCGCCGAAAGTGCATCGAAGCCACCGAAATAAGGGTCACCGCTGAAAGAGGGTATCGCGGCGACATTTGTCGTCATCGAAACATGTTTCAACGGCGACAAAAGTCGCCCTTGAAAGTCAAAAAAAAAAATGGCAAACAATTCGAAGAACATTTGTCGCCACCGAAACATGTATCAACGGCGACTTAAAAAGTCGCAATCGAAACATGTTTCAGCGGTGACAAAAGTCGCCACCGAAAGTCAAAAAAAAAAAATTTAAAAAAAATAAATGGCAAAAAATTCCACAGAATTTGCAATTGTGTAGCACCTAATTTCTAGCAACCAACTCAATGTAATTTAACAAGATGCATACACTTAGGGCCCGTTTGGTTGACAGAATTTAGCTGAGGGAAAGGGAACTTAATATAGTTCCCACACAAAAACACCGTTTGGTTGGCTTAGCTCCTAGTAACTCAGCTTCCCGCCACTGTCGAAGCTCCCACAGACGTGGGAATTTCATCTCCTCTATTTCGCGGGATCCCGAAAATTCCGGGAGAGTGAAATATTTTGACTCAAAAGCCCTGCGTAACCAGACTCGAGCTTCGATCTACAAGGAGTAGACGAAAGAAGTTCGACGACAGCAAGCTTGAATCAAACGAGTAGGCAATGAAGATCAATTGGAGGTAAGAGCTTTTCTTGGTTCATTGTGCGCTGTGCGTTGAAAAATGAGTGGGGAATGCCATCTGGGGACGCAACCACAAATATGAGTGGGGAATGCGTTTGAGTACTTTTTTCTTAGCATTCATGCTTAGGCGGTGTGTGGGTTGCGTATTGGTGAGGAAGGAAATGACAAAGGCATGGGTGTACAGTGGCAGAAAATTCTTCTTGTTCTTCTATGTATGAGGTGTAGCTGTGTAAATCAACATGAATGTTTGCTGAAAATGCTTTGTTTAGTTCAGATTCGTTAAATTTTGATGCCTATTATGAAATATGTATGGTGGAATATTGTTTGTATTTATGTCCTATATGTCATTGTTTCCTTTTCATCTAGACTGTGTTGTGTTGATGTGAACAAGAATGTGATGATATAGTTTTGTGTTACATATGTTGGCTGGGGGAATGGTTAATTTGGGTTATAATGGTGTGTAGCTAACATTTAAACCAAGTAGGGAAACCACTGGAGTCGGGGAAAAACTTTGGAAATGTGACTTGTTTGAACCACTCTGAAATCATGGCTAATGCATTGAGGGACACAATTAGCACTTTGGACAAGACAATAGTCGGTGTGTTTGACAAACTTTGCAATCGGATGTCTACTCAACAAAGGCAAGCTAATCTTGATGCAAAGGGTGATAATCTTTTCATGAAGCTGCTAGAGGTAGAAGATTTGACATGGAATGAGAGGATAGCTGCTCACATAAAGATCCCGGGGTGTGAGAAACTATTGAAAGCCTTTGCAACCTGTTCCTACCGTGTTTAAGCCAACATGGATTCGTAGCCTACTGCAACCGTAGATCTTGGTTTACTAATGTTAACTGTATTTTTTTCGGATGGGAAGGGTGATTTTTTGTTGTGTGACCATATTGTGTAAGCAAGTATGCCTTTTGTGGAGGACAACAAACTTTCGACCATGTTCAACTAATAAAATATGTTACATTGAACATGGGATAAAGTTTGTATACCCCTCTGTACATGTACATGTAATAGCAGGAAATCTGAATGTGTCCCTCCCATCTGTATATAGCCTTGTGATAAAAGGTCCAAAAAGTGTGGGTGTATGTATTTTAGTTGCTTTGGAATGTCATATCACCGTTTTGTAGTTATGTTTGGCCATCCGTGCAATGTACCGTAATGATGTTGACGAACTTGTCTCAATGTATATGAATTTATGTATTTCCTACGTTTGTTACCATGGTGAACTTGCACTTTATTTCAATTGATGGCTTGTTCTGATACAGATGATGTTGTGTTGTTGTCACATTATGTACAGCTGTCATACTGCAATCCAGTGTTGTGTTTTTACGTTCGAACATAATCACAAAGTTCGAACGTCTACTCACTGATATTTTGCCCCGTTTGTTCGAACGACCACCGAAAGTTCGAACGGACGTCAAAGTTCGAACGTAACCTCTTCGGTTGTATGTCCCCTACAAAACGCAGATTGGGCTTTTTTACATTGATTTGTACTTGCATATGGTTGGGTCTGCTACATGTTGGTTTAGTGAATGCTAGCTGCATTTTATCACTGTGATTGTTTTTTGTCCTTCCATTCATCTTTGTCTTCATTATTCTGTAGCATTTGAGAAGGCCAAATGCCAAATTTGTATAAAGTTTGAAAATTTTGCTGACCTTTTCTAAAACCATCATACTGATATGCACATTTTTGACCTCACTGGTTATTAACTTCGACAGTGTCTAATATAAGCTATAATCATACATTTGTGAGGTTCTGTACATATATGACATTGTTATGCCTACTACTCTTGCCAATTTTTTTTGTGTGCAAAGTTTAAAACACTTCACTCCAGTTAATGTCATGTGTAACCATATATTGTTCTGCATGTAGGGCCTTGGTTAAGTTAGTGCTCACGATTTGCCTATTCTTATATGTCTTGCCCCACATTTTTTAGTTGTTCATCATCAAACCTGTTCACAGTTCACCTTGTGTGGCAAAGGTTTCATTTCATATGAATTTGCTCTGTCATATCTGCAAGCAATTTGAATTGTTGCATTTATCAGACTGTTAGCCTGTCCTGGAACACCACTTGATTTTGCATAACAGCACCTTGTAAATTGTCTGATCAAATTGTAAACCTCTCTTGTTCTCATGTTTAACAGCTTTTCTTTTTTTTACATAAGCAATTATTGGAAGTTTGTCTTCATTGTTATATAGTATTTGAAAATGTCAAATTGCACAATTTAAATTGCTTTCACTCTATTGTGCATCGATTGCTTCACTTGTCCGACATTTTTTAACATACAAAGAAGCAATTCACTCTTGTTCCTCAATTTCGCTGACAACTCTATTTTTTCTTACCCACATAGTAAATTTTATTTAAGCGACTGAATACTACCAACGGGTTACCACTGCTTATTATCACCATTTATATTCGTTTGTTTATCAATTCCGCATCTGGGTAATGTTCCACGATTTACTTCCCCATACATCTTATAATCAATTCTCGAACATATTTCATACTCAGGGGTGCTTTCCCCTCTAATTCGTTCCATGCTTCTCGTCTTCCAGCATCACTTCGTAGTTATGCTCGTCGCCGTTTATTTCCCGCCGACGTCGCATTGCAATTTCCATCCGAATGACGACGCCATTTGGTTTAGGGTTCGTTTTTGTCGATGGCCAAAAACAAATTTTGATTCCAGCTTTTTTTCCAAATAGTTTTTTATTTTTAGGGGCAATCTGGGAATTTTGCCTCAACTTCCCACTTAACGAACCACAAATTCCTCATACCAAACATTTTATTTTCCCTCAACTTCAGTTTCATTCCCATGTCTACCAAACAGTTTTTCTTTTTAAGTTCCCTCTCAATCTTCCTTTCCATTCATTTCCCTCCTATGAGTTCCTTTCCTTCATTAAAAGTTCTCTCAACCAAACGGGCCCTTAAGTTCAAACATGGACAGCCTATCAAAAATTTCAAAAGATACAACAACTTGAACAGAGCAAAACACTCCGTCAGCTAAGAAAGTTTCAAGTCTTGAGCAGAACCTGATTCCCTCTCCTCACACAACTCTTAGAAAAATATCCTTAACTTCCCCAATCCTCTCAACAGCTAATATGGTTTTTTTTAAAAAAGTACATTTCCCAGCACCCAAAAAGCCACACTAAATAACAGCTACATAACAGCACCCAAAAAAGTACATTTCTCAGCACCCAAAAAGCCCAAATGCCACATAAATAGACCAAGTTATGCCAAGAAAATCAAGGAAAAAACTTTTAAATATAATTTGAGGAAAAAACTTTTAAATATAATTTGAGAGAGAGAGAGAATGTCCACAGGTTAAAGTCTCACAGTTTTAGGCGGTTGGCCCAAGCCTTCTTTGGAGAAGGCTTTGGTCTTAGTTTCCTTTTCAAAGATCTTAAATCTTTCCATTTCACGCTCGATGAGCTTGCGAGCATTCGCCAGATCCTGCTCATAAGAGGCACTAACCTATGTCAACATATATCAAAAGAAAAAATGTTAAATTCAAAACCAACAAGGTGAATTGAATATTAAAACCCCAAGCAACATTTCAGAAGCTCGTATTACAAAGTTACCTCCAAGCACAACCAAAAAAGAATATGAGATGTGCAACAGATGGAATATTGGACAACACTTACTCAATGGAATAAATTGATAATAATAGTCGGCAAGATATAATGCAAAGAAAAATTCCTCAACATTCATCGAAGGAAAACAATAAAGAATGTGTTCCATATTACCAGAACACACAGGTATCAAACGTATCTTTAATTTTTGAAAGGCATTTATACATAACTAGAATATGGTCCCGTGCTTTCCAAAGAACTTGAAGTAAGGCGCATTGTTGATGGCTTAAGAGTCATGTGGTTTCCTATAGATCTTATATTATATACAGAAACATACATATAGATTCTCAAAGCTAACTGCATAAGATCAACATCTCATTTCAAAAGTCAACTTCAGCAAACAATATAGATATTGCAGACCATCCATACGATGGGGAAAGTAGTAGTGTAAACTAATATACTTCTAAAAGCTACAATGTCCCAAATAATATACTTGATTAGGAATCATTGAATCATTGAAATAAAAATAAATAAATAAAATAAAAAAATAAAAACATAGAAGAAATCTACAATTGCCCCTTTTTTGAAAAAAAGAAAAAAGAAACAGGTGTGAGATTATTACTAGTATAGCCCCAAGAAAATTCAACATGCATAATGCTAAGAGACGGTACCTCTGGAGCTTCTTAATCTCCTTCTTCAGGTCTGCCTCAAATTTCCCCTTCTGATTGCCATTATCAGTATCGATGACCTTAAAAAAAACACAATCGAAGTGAACCATTTGTCGAGTCATTCAGTTGGACAAGGTTAATGTGCAATCCAAATCCAAAAAAAAAAAAAAAAAGCAGCAAACTAGATTAGAAAGAAGGATGGAAATTAAGAACCTTGTTCCAGATACTATCGAAGACCTTAACACCTTCTTGGACTGTCTTAAGAACGCGATCTATCTCACCCTTAAGCTTTCGACTTTTTGAGTCCCTCTGGACAATGATTCTGCTAACTGCATTTCCCCTTCCTACAAAAAATATCCCTCTCCAGTCAGAGGAGCCAATGAGATATGCATGTTAGAATTTGCAGGTATTCAAGTATATCAACAACCGACAATCATATGAGCAAATAGCAAGAAATCAACTCCACTCACAGTTCCAATGGAAGTGCTTCCGAGCATCAATCCTGCTAGATTTGTATTCCCAACAAGCTTCCACAGGGAATCAACAACAGGTCTGCCTAGTTTTAGACTACTTAGGTTCAGCTAAGAAAACCTTCAATAAACAAATGCAATTTCATCTAACTTAATTTCTGTATATCAAAATAATGCAATTTAAATAAAATGCTCCCAAGATACCATAGATCTAAATCTAATTAGACCTACCTCTTCATTGTAGAAAGCTTGGCGAGGAGATTAACAATAGCATTTCCAGCTACAGGACTGTTGTATGCTGTCAAAGATAGACTTGCCATTAAGTAAAATAACTTGTACAGGGGATTCGAGGATACATGTTAGATTCATGAATGAGTAGGAGGTCTTGTATAGCTTTGCTGCATAATTAATTATTTGCTTCAAATTAAGATTATAAGACAAACGAATCAAGCCACATAAGATATTAAAAAGAGATCTTTTCCCCCTAAAAAAATGCTCTGAACAAATATTGTGTTTAAAGGTTTTATATTACCTCATCAGCATGCCTCTTCTTCGACTCTGATAACTTCCATGCCAAAATCAATTTTTCCAATGTCAATCTAGTTTAAGCAAATTTACAGACCCATCTAAACCCACATTGCTCTCTTACATTCTAAAAACATAGGTGTGTGATAAAGAGTCCAAGGAAACCAACCTCTCCTTGATCCATTACCAATGCATCTTTCCACCATCGGCATCCACTCTGGGAGTCTCTTGGTTTAAGAAATCACGCCCAAAACTTTGTCCAAATGTGCACAGACCATGTATTGAACCATGCCATTTTCCATCTCCCAAGCCAGAATCCTGCACCACATGAAAGTAATTTAAGTCAAGCATTTCCTAATATACTAAGATGATTTTCAGCATTCTTGCTTAATACACATGTCATCAGTTGACTTGTAAGTTTTTGGTGAATTCATTCATTCATCCATTATTTTTTATTTCAACCTTCTCAGAGATGCGGTGAAAAGGAAACTGACCATCAGAAGAACTAGAAAACTCGGTTTACATTTATGTCAGAAAATTAAAATGAATAATATCACAACACATAGCCATACCATGTTTGTTTCTCTCAAGTCTCGGTTAACACCATTGCGCGATAAGGAAATTTCTTTGGGCAAACAGATCAGATCTTCGCTGCTGACTTAGGAGGAGTCACTTGCCCTTTTCTATGAGTGCAACATTTATCTTCTGAGAGTAGTCGCAGGATTCAAAGCTAACTTTGTCCTATCAAACTAAGTAGATAAACAGAGATTTATACGATGAACACAAAGCAATGGGTCAGGGACAAGAGATACTCACCTAAAGGTATTACGGGACGAAGCTTAACTTCAATCGTGCTCTTCGTCAATATCGTCTCCACCTTCGATCGTCGTCGGTCTTCGAACTCTCTCGGCTCATCGAACCAAATCAGCGGCCGAATAGGGTTCCTAGCAAAGCATCGAGTGAAAAGGGGATCAGGGTGTTTTTGTATTAACAACAAAAATCTAAGGGCATTTTAGTCCACTGAACAAACTTTCGGCAACAACAAACAATTGTCGCCGCTGAAAGTTAGACTTTCAGCGGCGACAACATAAAGTCGCCACCGAAGCTCACACTTTCAGCGGCGATAAAATTTGTCGCCACCGAAAGTCATTACTTTCGGTGGCAACATTTTTGTCGCCACTGAAAGTCTCACTTTCAGCGCGACATTAAATGTCGCCACCAAAAGTGGTCACTGAAAGTTATTTTTTTGTAGTGGATAGATCCTCCAAAGTACCTTTGATTTTTATCTTGTACTTAAGTATGCGTAAAAACCTATATTGGAAAATCGAGGGTATATATAAACTATAGCACCATGTGGGTTAATTAATAACTTCGTGAAAAAAATATATAAATTATATCTCAAACGGATACATCCACCTATATTATTGCGGACCTCTCACCCTTGCTTCATAGGCCAAGTGAACAGACAAATGTTCCATTAAGTCAAATAAGCTAGGAGTAAACACCATCTCTAACTTGCATAGCGTTATTGGTACACTCGCCTCCAAATGCCATGACTTTTTAACATTAAGCTCGAAGCACAAATTTCTCTAAAGAACATCGAAAATTCTGTCAAAATATATGTTTCGGTAATGTTTCTCTAAAGAACAAATTTCTATAAATGAAAAATAAAAACATCCTCAAAGTGAATAAACATCTGTACCTAAGCATCCTAATCTGGTTCTGATTGTTCCAACTCCCAAATTAATTATATTAATGGTGGCGCCTTAGTTCTGTGCATGTTGTCCAACATATATTGTTTTTTCAGAACTACAAAATACATATTTTTTTATCTGTCTTTTTAATGTTTATTCAATTCAATGGATGCTGGGCCCGAAAAATTAATAGCAAAAAAATAATAATTTATATTTTCATAAGGTTAGAGTTTTTCCCAAATTAACTATCTCCTCCACTATGCTCAAACAGTGAGTAGCACCACAACTATTATCGAAGTCACAGTTCAACTTTATCTCTAATCTTGAAATATCTTTTTTGATTAACTTAACACAATTCTTAGGTTTTTGCCTATCCCTTGAATGGTATTCCATCCATTTCCAAGAAGACTCTACCAGATCAGATGCAATCTAACTAACAATCATATGACTTATTTTCAAACACAAAGGCACACCGAGCCTTCCACATTTGCCATAACAAACAAGCAATTAATGCATTTACCTTGTCAAAGCATTCTTCATCATACAACAGATTAACCAACCAAGTATCAACCCTAGAAATATTTCTAGCATCATGTTTTAATCCTAATGAGAATCCAAACCAAACAGCCTGAGCTCTATTACACAGTAGCAGTAAATGCTCAAGAGTTTCAAGCTTCAAGAAATAAGAAATCACCGTTGCTAATTCAACCTAAGAAACACATGGACGGGTTTCAAAACCCAATTTTGACAAAAGCAATCCCAATCCTAATCAAATACTAAAAAATTTCGACGGATTTTGCCTCCTCACCAGTGACCCAGAGTAGACCGAAACATACATACATATATATACAAATTTCCAACGCACTACGACAAAACTGTGAGGTAGCAGATCGACAAGGGAAGAATGACAAATCTTATGAGAGGAGAGGGCAACAGAGAGAGCGAGGTTACCAGAAATAAGCTTCTTGGCGGAGACCGGCGAGATCAAGGCAGACTCTGGAGGGAGATCGAGGTGGAGACTGGTCGAGGAGATCGAGGTGGAGACTAGTGGAGGGAGATCGAGGCGGAGACTGGTGGAGCGAGATTGTTCGGAGACAGAGACGGATTTGATACGTGAATACCTAATATGATTTGCAATTTGCGACCGAAACAAATCCATGGCAAATTGGGCAATTTGCGACGGAATCAAACATCTGTTGCAAATTGCGACAGATTTATTTATCCGTCGCAAATATGGTCGAAATAATATGATTTATTTATCCGTCGCAATTTGCAACGGAATAAAACTATCCGTTGTGATTTATGGTGATAATTTTTTAAAATTTGTTCTCAGTGAGATAAATTAATTATGTGAATATGTGTAGCTTAACAAATGTATTTAAATTAACATTGGCCCCATAAGAAAAGCATATACTGCACCAAAGAAATATATGTAAACTAATAGGATATATTTAAATGCGGGAGCACAATAAGCATTACATATAAATAAATAACTAGAAAAAATGCATAGGCAAAAAGTTAAGAGTTGAATTTATTTTCTTTTATTATTTTCATTTAGCCCGTTCATGAAGATGAAACTTATAATACTAGTTGTGTCAATACAGCTTGGTTTTATTATTATTAACACGTTATCTCGACCACATTTTAAACTAAAGATTTCATAAACAAAGTTTATATATATATATATATATATATATATATATATATATATATAATATTTCATGAACATAACATGTGATAAATTGTAAATAGAAATTGCCATCAATGAAATCTAAAAGTTATCGGCAGAGTACTGGATGGATTATGTTTTTCACTCCAGATGCTATAAATACAGAAAAGTATTCATAGGTACCTTGCAATGGCGAACCCAAGATTTTAGGTTTGTGTAAAAAAAAATTTAAGGAAAGTTTTAAACGCATTAAAAAAACAAAAGAATATAAACAATAAAAGAAAAGAAAACTTCAACTTAACATAGAAAAATAATAATCAAGATTCAAGAATCAACTAACCTTTACATCAGAACGATTACAAAAGCATTCTTCGATTCTTCAAAGTGTGCTAATCAATGAAAGCTTTGTTACCTTCTAGATTGTGTAGAGCAATGTAGAGCAATGAAATTTAAAGTGTGATAATCAATTAAAGCTTTGTTACCTTGAAGCTTTTGTCAAGACTACCAGCTTCTTTTGAAAAGTTTGTCAAAGTGTGGCTTGCAATAAAGAACTCTCTCAAAAGAATTGTAGTTGCTAAGCCGCAATTTACATTGATCAGTTGGTAAAGTTCCAAACAATGGAGAATTCCAGGAGATTAAACAACAAATAGAACTAAATAATACTTCCAAAGCAATAAAAGTTACTCAACACCGTGGCCTAGTAGTTAAACGATAAAAATCACAAATCCCATGATGTTTATTTATTCAAAGTAAAATCTTATGACAATACTTTACCTTCTAGATTTACAAAGTCCCAAATGCGATGTTGACAAAGTTTTATCATAAAAAGAACTCTCAACAAGATGTTACAAAGATTTACTAGATTTGGAAATGTTCATTTCTTCATGAACCGAAAGTTTTCTCTTAATTTATCACTCATTACGAAGAATATAATGATACAGACCAACCAAACAAAGAAAATATTATATAAATGTAAACATTAGATTTACAGCTTTTACATTTTCATTTCAATGAATGTTTGGCAAATTTAATGTTAGAGTAGTTGGCCGTTGTTTTGGCTCTCTTTGGTGTTGAAGGTGATAATATTTTTTTATTTAGAAATTATTTGAATACGGGTAATTTTCTTATTCAAGTCATGCTTAAAATTTTTAATGGTTCTTCAAAATGTAGGAAATATGGGTTGGAAGATGATACAATTGATTTTATTGGTCATGCATTGGCACTTCATAGATTAGAGATGATATCTACTTGGTTCAGCCAGCCAATGACTTCGTACAAAGAGTAAAGGTATAAGCTATACAATTATCTTCCATAGCTTGTTTGGTGTTATGATGCTGAACAAAATTCCTCAATTAGATTCATTATTCTATGCTGCCTATATATCAAGAAAATTCAAAGGCTATCACTCAAATCAAGCCACAATAGGATAAACCGACAAAAATCAACAAATGAAAGGAAAAAAAAAAAAAAAAAAAACCTACACAATTCAAAAAGGCCGTGTCCCCAACCAGATCATGCCAATGCAAGAAGAATATAAAGAAGGTATCCAGCATTTGGTGTAATGTGACAGAGAAACTCAGCGATTTTAACATAAAAATCAAATTATAAAGATCAACAATACTTGAGCGACGGGCGACGGCGGACGAGGCAGAGAGTGTGGCGGCAGAGTACAAGAGAGAGGGCAGCTTCAACGACAGCGGTAGAGGACGAGGCAGCAGAGACTATCGTCGGGCAGAGGGCGTTGGAATTTTGGGGGAAAAAGTCAGGAAATTTGGGGGAAAATGTGGTGACGAGAGAGGGCAATGGAAATTGGGGGGAAAAGAAAAGGGCTTTAGCGACACGACGGCGGTAGAGGACGTCAGAATTTTGGGGGACAAAATGACGAAGATTTGGGGGAAAAAGTGGTGGGCGAGACTGCGAGAGAGGGCATGGAATTTCTAGCAAAAAAATAGAGGGCAATGGAAATTTTGGGGGGGAGGGTCCAAGGAACAGCTTTCGAACCGTGGACCCGTGAGTGAGGAGAGATCGGTTTACCGGTTGTACCACCTATACACATTGTTATAAATTTCTTTCAAATTATATATATTTTGTGTGTTCACTTGCCCACTTTGGCACTGATGTGGGTCTGCCACTAGTACCTTGTACTGATAGGGATCCAGTCAGGTTGTTATGGCCCAATGTCAACTGGCTGAGGGAAGTAAGAGACATTACTGCAAAAAATAATAATAATAAAAACAATACAGTAATTTACGTCAATTACTTAAAAAGCGATATAGAATAAAATGCGATGATACAGACTACAAAGCATTCAAGTTACGTGAGTGACAGAGATACGTGAAATGCCATAGGGAAATTAAATCTACATTACGCTAGGGTCTAATAAAGATATTGATAGGTCTGGCCTTGTAAGGACACAAAATAAATTATTGGGTTTGAGGGTAATTTTACCCTAAAAGTTTTCAATGAGGGGTAATTTTTTCTCTGAAGTTTCAAAACTGGAGTAATTTTGTTCATGTCATTATCTCAGTGAATTTTGACCCTTAGTTGATTAAATATGCGGAGCTAACAGTCCATGTGTCATCCACGTTATTTTTGTTAAGGTGTAAATTTGTCTCGAATGTTTTAAATCTAATTCTGAAAAAAAAATGAAGAAGATGATACATAGACTTTCGAGGAAAATTTGCATCATAACAAAAATGACTTAGATGATATGTAGATCGCCACCAAAATATTTAGTCAAAAAAACGGTTAAAATTAACTCGAGATAACTACCAGACAAAATTACCTCCCGAAAAACTTCGCGATAAAATTACCCCTATGTGAAAACTTTCATAGCAAAATTGCCCTTAACCCTAAATTCTTCTATATAGATGATTATATAAAAGGAAATAGATGGGCAAATGAATAAATCTAATATCAGTTGACTTTTGAACAAAATCAAATAAAAATATAAGCTTTCATGGATTTAACAAATAAAAAACAGTTGTCTAAATATTTATTTTACTTTTTTTTTTGAAATGATGGTAATATTTCTCTTATAAAAATAGATATTTTTTTATGCATAATTAGATAATTAACATATGTCATTTATAATTATATTTAAAAGACAGAATTAGCACCGAAAGGTGGGATTTCTGTGAGTTTAATTTATTACTACCTCTGGTCCTAAATATAGGACATAGTTTATAGTGCAATCTATATTTAAGACTGGAGGAGTATCATGTAAATGCAACACCTCCAAGTTGGTTAGTCTATTATCTCCAAATAGCCCTGCTTCACAAACAACATTGTGATTAGTTACAATGAATGTTAGTAAACAAAAAATCATAATAATTCATATAATTAATATAATCATTCTCTACCCGTTTAACAAGAAGTGAAAGTTTGATGAGCGTTAATGTATGTTAGTTCCCTATTTATGTTTTGATGATGATTAACTTTGGAAACAATGCATAAACAAAGATCTAAGCAAAATAATTTAAAGTTAGTCAAAAATGTGGTTTTTGTCAGAAAAACTTTTTGCAGTCAAATTGGCTCGAGCCAATGTTGCAGCCTCGAGTCAATCCCTTCGAATCTATTGCCAATTTGACATGTTGCCTCGAGCTTGTGAGAAGGTCGCCTCGAGTTTGTGGCTAGACTCGAGCCAATGGTCATTGATCTTAAAATGGTTTTCAAAATCATGGTTCTCATGCCTCGAGCCGAAAGTGTTGACTCTAGCCAAAATCTTGACCATTATATTTAAATGTCAAGATTAACTCGAGCCTCCACTTAATGCCTCGAGACACAGACTTGCTTATCGGGCTTTCAGATATTTTCCTTCATGATGAACTCTAGCCTGATTTCCTCCCTCGAGTCTAGAGGTTGACTCGAGCTTCGTTATTTTGCCTCGAGTCAAATCTCTTCTACTTTTCAGAATGATCATCTGTCTTGAACTCGAGCCATGTTTTTGGGTGACTCGAGCCTAAGTCTAGACTCGAGTCAAAGATTTATCTGCCTCGAGTCAAACTGTATTTTCAAATCTTCTTTATGTCTTGAACGTTGAATAGACTCGAGCCTGTGATAGTTTTGACTTGAGCCAATTATGTCTCTGTTTTTGAAAATGCTTAACGACACTATGAGAATCTCTAAGTATGTTTTTGGATTCTTCATATCATCTATCAGTATTGATCTTAACTGCATTTAATCAGTTTGCTAATGAGTTATAGATTATTAGAATGCAGATTAACTCTGGTTTTTGAATAAAGCAATCCGACGTGTCAGAGCATTTAATGCGCTTACCTATTTGAGACACTCAACCAACAAACTTGACTCCAAACTACCGAAAGACGCTTTGGGCAAGATTATTTTTCCTTTTGCTGGGTTCTCCAATGATCATAATCGCAAAACACAAGAATTAAAGAATAATATGACGACGATTACGCAGACCTTTCACGCTTCAACTCTAACGGATATTTAGAAGAGTCACAACGGATATTTCATCAAGCTTCTCAATGGTCATAAATGTCAAACGACTATAAATACCTGAAGCTTTGAATTCTCCAACTACCAAAAAGTTGTGCAATCAATTCGACTCATCTACTTCCTACTGTTTAATTAATTGAGCTAATATCTTCGGATATTCTCATTGTACTTCAGTGTTCATTATTTATCTACTCAGTGAGGAGTTAAACACTATTTGATTATCTTTGTTTAAATCTTAAGGTTGTGGAACCTTAAGTGTGGGTGTACAATTACAGCTTGTAAGGGGGAGTGAGTCCTAGTGAGAGGATCATCCGAGTCAGTGTGTAATTGTATTTGTGTTTGAAAGATAGTGGAAATCTCAAAATGTTTCTGGGGACTGGACGTAGGTCAAGAGTTGGACTGAACCAGTATAATCTCTTGTGTCCATTATTCTTCTTTCTCTTTGTCTCTGTTGTTTATTGCGAAAGAATTTTTGAATAACCTATTTACCCCCCTCTAGGTGATATTCCACCTTCAATGTATTGGCAAAAGGCTATTAGTGATTCCTAAGTATCCATATTCTGGGCTTGGGCCCTTCTATGTAACCAAGAAAGTATCGTACCTAAGTATGTTTTTGTTTTACTAGTGGCAAGACAACTAACTTATTAGTAAGAAGTTCGAAGAAGATTAAAAATGTGATTTCTGGGGACCACGAGAATGGTTTACGGGTCACCGGGCCGAAGCTAGGAAGCATTCCTTACTCCTATAATTTTGGAGGACCCTTATTTGCTGATAAGCTGAAAGGAACATGTGTAGAGGAAGAAGCCCTTGATGGTAAGAACGATATAGAGAAGACGGATAACTGAGATGACCCTATGTATAATGACTTGATGGAGGCTACTGATCACGAACAGGAGGAAAAGAAATGCAAGATTTTGGAAAACTCAAAGTGAAACGTTCCCTTATTCAGTTTCTCTCAAAAGATGAAGGAAAGGCTTTACAAGGCATGGAGTAAGGCAGTCATAGTAAAACTACTAGGCAGAAGCATTGGGTTTAGGGCGCTGGAGAAAAGATTACAAACAATGTGGGAGAAGCGCGATGTTATAACACTGATTAATATTGGACATGGTTAATATGTGGTAAAGTCTACCAACCGAGATGACTTCTCTAACGCTCTTACTGGTGGCCCATGGTTGATCTACGACTACTATCTCACGGTGCAACCATGGGAAGCTAATTTTAGACAAGATAAAGCTAGTATTGACAAAGCTGTTGTCTGGGTTAGAATCCCGAAGTTGCCGCTGGAATATTATGATCACGAGGCGCTAACTATGATCGGAAATAAAATAAGGAAAACTATAAAGGTTGACATTAATACTTCTTGCCAACTCAGAGGACATTTTGCTAGGATCTATGTTTTCTAGAATTGGGAAAGCAGTTAATGCAAGGTTTTTATCTTGATCATGAAGCTTTTTATCTCAAGTATGAAGGTTTACACCTTCTATGCACGACGTGTGGAACTTATCGGCATAAATTTGAGATGTGTCCAAGTCGAAAACTAGTAAATGAGGAGGAGCAAGTGAATGTAGTGGAGAGTAATAATGAGGGGGAGGAACGGAGAGGAGCCTAAAAGACAACGGAGCAGTGGAGGATAGTCCATAAACAACGTCGTTCGAGGAAACCAAAGGAGAAACCTAATGAAGATGCTAAACAGCAAAAAGTAGGGTTGAGATTTGAGGTGTTAGCTAAGGTGGGAGGGATTAATGATGAAACTAATGGAGCATAGAAGGAGTTTAATCAAGTAATTGTGGCCCCTATTTGGAAAACGACAGAACAGAGTGTATAGAGAAAATCGAAAGGAAAAGGGAAGGGTGTAAAGTAGAGCACAGAGACGGAGGTCATTATGGAAGTATTGGAGAGCGCACAAAATAAAATCATACAACAGTAGAGTGGCGAGTGGAGAAACGAACGCGAGATGTGCTAGAAGTTATGAGGATGGAGGTACTGAGGATAACTATGGGAGATGATTGTGACATGCAAGAGACAGGGGTGGTGGTATGTGATAAACGAGCTAACGAGGATGATGCCACAATAGACAATGATAATCGAACCCTACCCTTTGAGCCCTTGCCCTATGATCCGAGAGAGAAAAGGTCTGTGCCTATTGGGCCTATGGAAGAAAATGAGGACATCAATGAAATAAGCCCACAGGAGGCTGAGGGATCTTGGAGTGAGGACAAAGGGCATGGACGCATCCATGTGTTGGAAATTATGCCCTAGGGGCAAGTCATTGTACTTTAAACATTTATGTTATTTAAAGTATTCTCCTTTAGTTATCATTTCATTTGCATGTTTATAGTGATAACAGTATCCTTGGATATATCTTATAGATTATCCTAAATGTCCCCGGGCTGGGTCATCTACGCGGAGCAAAGATGAAATAAGATCAGTATGACTTTGATGAGGTATGGAGATACGAATCAAAGTCATAGGCACTTGTAAGAGTACAAGGTGCTGGACCGACCCACTTTGAGAAAGCTGCATTGATTTAGTCATAAGCCTTTCTCATGTATAACCACGTCACAATGCCCTTTGACTCGAGATCATCATGGATTCCTACATGATGAGTTGCTTGCTTTTGACCTAGTCAAAAGTCACCTTTGACCGGGTGATGATAAAGGCTTGGATCGGGATCGTGGTTTTCATGCGAGGAATGTGAATGGTCAAGATGGAATTTGTCCCTCACATTTGTAGAGAGATAATACTGGGCCCCTTGATGAGTGAGTCTGAGAAATGTATGGACATACTACGATGGAAAGGAGTTTCTATTTCAATTGTTAGACTGCTCAAGAATCAAGAAAGTAATGGTCAAGAATAGGAAGTTGACATTATCCATGCTTCATCCTTGACCAAATTATTGCATGATAAAGGGGATGTGACATGGATGTACGATAGGTTGTATCGTATTATCGATCCCCATATGAATTGGGTAGTCGCAATGTCTTGCTGAGGCCGCTTGCGACTTGTGGGATGGTACAAAGATTGGCTGGCACGCAATCTCATGTGGGCCTATAGGGTCGCACACAAGAATAGCCCAACACGAGCAAAAAGTGTCCAGATTCATTGAATCTTTTATGTGTCTAAGATTTAAGGAATATTGTATTTAATCTAGGATGAATATATATATATATTAATTATTAAATTAAAAAATAATATAATATTATTATTTAATAGAGATTATAATATATTTTTTTATATTTAATTTATTTGATAAATTAAATATTTAAAACAAATTGAGATATTGTATCTCGCATTTAATTTTTGAATATAGATATCATAAATCCACTACTAGAAAATGTCATATTTGCGATGGAATTTGTGAGGGAAAAAAATTCCGTCGCAAATTTTGACAATTTTGCGAGGGAACTCATTCTCCCTCTCAAAAATGTCAATTTTGCGAGGGAAAAAAATTTCCCTCGCAAAATGGCCAATTTTTGCGAGGGAAACATACTTTCCCTCGTAAAAATCCCCATATTGCGAGGGAAAGATGGTTTCCGCAAAATTGGGGGAAATTCCCGCCAATTTCCCAATTATGCGAGGAAGTGCAGATTCCTCGCAAAGTGGCCATTTTGCGAGGGAACATTTTTCCCTCGCAAAATTTGGGGAAATTGAGGGGAAATGTCCCGCCAATTTCCTCCATTTTTGCGAGGAACAATGTTTCCTCGCAAAATGGGGATTTTTGCGAGGAAAGTATTGTTCCCTCACAAAATTGGTTATTTTGCGAGGGAAACTTCGTTCCTCGCAAAAGTGATCATTTTGCGAGGGAGTATTATTTCCCTCGCAAAAACGTACATTAACCTAAGTCGACTTTGTCCCAAATCGACTGCTTGTCGTCTTCCCTTCATCTCTCAACTCTTCAGTCTATCGTTCGTCGCTCATCCCTGCCGTCGTCTCTGTTTCTCGACTCTTCATCTCTCGTCCCAAATTAGTATTTTGTTCTTGCTTCTTTGCTTCGGGATTTTTAACCTTGCATCCTCGCTCGTCGGCTCGACCTTGTCATCCTCTTCCAGCGCCTCTTCTCACCGGCGATGTCTCGATCCGTCGACGGCCACCACGTGTTTCACTTGTTGAGGTAAATTTTCTTCCTTTTCCTATATTGTTTCCCCAATTTCACCGTGAGTTTCGAATCTCTTGCTCGTGTATGCGTATGAATCGTTTTTCTTGGCTTGCTTTGCTTCGATTACACAAGGGAGTTCGAAATAAGGGTTTGTTTCTTTAGTAGATAGAGCTCGAATCTCTTGCACCAAATATGTTTCTCTGGGAGTTTGAAAGAAATTGCAAAGTTTGGTATACGATATGTGATTTTCAAAAAAAAAAAAGTTACTGTCTGATCATGTGTTCTCTGCCTTGTGCGTATGAATCGGGTTTCCATTTCTATGTTTTATATTTTCTTTATAACTCTTGTTGACTCGGGACTACACAAATCCGCCTCTTCTATAATTTAATGTCATTGCTTTTATTATGTTTTGAAGGAATTTGTCAAGTTTAAACTTGGGCGGTGAAATAACACTAGCCATCGGTGAATTAAGAAGCTTGCAATCCATGTATGCTGGATTGATCCTCTATGTCTACTGGTGTTTTGGTTGTAGCATATGAAAGCACATTCTTGTTCGTGAAGTGTATGCATTAAGAATAGGGTTATGGAAAAAAGTTGAACTTAGGTCAAAGGGATAACTCTTAACAATTATAGTGGTTTCACTTTTAATGAGGAAGAAAGTGATCTTAATTGAATTGAATTGATAGTTTCCTTTGATGTAGTAATGGAAGTGTTCATATGAAATAATATGTTCAGCCCCATATTAGTTTGATTTATGCCTAGATGTTGTGGCACAATTGTGATACTTGATTCCACTTTCTCAAACACTTGTATAACCGCAATACTACCAAACTCATTGATTCATTGAAACCGATTTTTTTTTTTTGCCGAGCATAATTATTGGTGATTTTTCAAATTTCATCCAACTTCATGCTTTCATGAATTCTTGAAATTTTGTTTGCTATTTTGCTTTGTGTTCTTGACTCGTATAATATTTGAATGACATATTCTTCTACACTTAAATTTTTTTCCCTCCTTTAACAAAGGGATTGATAAAACTTAGATAACTTTTGAAAGATATGGGAATAAGGGGGAATCAAGTATGTCTGATTGAACATTTTCTTAATTCTTTTGATTCTATTGATTTGTCTACACCTAAGACTAGGAAATAGGAAATAGGAAATAGGAAATAGGACTAGGAAATAGGAAATCATACCTGCTATTATTAGGATCCTATAATCAAGGACAAATAATCAAGGGATCCTAATCTCCTAATGTATTTCCTAATATTCTAAAATATCACAAGCTAAATAAGGGCAGATTTTATATTTTAACGCATGCTTCTCTATACTTTAAATAAGAGCATTTTGAAAAATTGTTCCATTCTTTGACAAAGTTAATAAGTCAACCGTTGGTCCTTAATTCCGGATGAGATGTTAGTTAATTAGAGGTTACTTATAATATTGGTATGAAAGAGTAGTAATATAATTTACTAATGCATGGGTTAGAGACAAGGGAGTGAAACACTACAAAGGAAGGGAGGGTAGTTGAAGAGTCTTGTTGAGATCAATCTTGATATCGTCGAAAGTCGCTTTGCAAGCAATTGACATACAAAATAGGGTTGCTATCCATTAGACTCGTGAGCTTTTCATAATTCATTAATCTTGTAATCTTTGTCAATATTAAACCAATTTTTTCCAAACATTTCCTAAGTTTTCTCATATTACTCTTGTTTCACATGTAAGTCACTTCTATCTCATTTTCGTATAATAAGGAATGTATCAAATTAATAAAATCTTTTACATTCTCTCGGTTGCTTGCCGATCTGTTCACCGCATGTGTTTGTTTGCCACTTTCTTGATTAATTGACAATTGGTTGGTTGAAACATTATAATTTGTAATATTTTGTTTTTGCTATGTAAACTCTTATGAATGTTACAATTTAGTTTTATGATATACAAGTCTTTTTATTTTCTAATTTTTAAGAATTTTTTATTTTTTTAAAAATTATTTGGATTTTGCGAGGATGTTTGCGAGGGAAATTGTTTCCTCGCAAAGTTTCAACATTTTGCGAGGAAATAAGTTCCTCGCAAAATCCAAGCGAGAGAAGATGTTTCCTCGCAAAGTTTGAATATTTTGCTAGGAAGTTTTTTCCTCGCAAAATATGAAAATTTTGCGAGGGAAATGATTTTCCCTCGCAAATTGTGAAATTTGCAAGGGAATGTTGTTCCCTCGCAAATTCAGAAATTTGCGAGGAAAATGACATTTTTGCGACGGAAAATCGTTTTGCGAGGGCGTTTTTTGCGACGAAAGAGTTTCCGCGCAAATCGCTTTTGCGAGGAATTTTTCCGCCGCAAAAAACTGAATTTCTTGTAGTGATCTAATTTAATTTGAATTGAAATATGGTATCTCGATTTAATTAAATAGATAGATATCATATCTCGATTTAATTTATAGTAATAAATTAAATCATAAGGCTTTTAAATTCGATTAAATAAATAGATTAGATTAGATCTATTGGATAGATTTAATTAATATATTATTTTAATCCAAATTCAAATTTCAAGATTAATAAGGATTAATTTTGAATATATAATACGCCTATTAGGTTTTGAAAAACTTACGGGACATTTGTAAGATGTATTAGAAAAGCCGCGAGAAACCCTAGAGAAAAGAGAGAGACGCAAAAATACGAAGGTGCTAGCACGCCGTCGTCGCTGTTGGAGGCTATTCGTGTGGATACCGGTAGAGGAGCGATTCAAGAAGTCAGCTCTTGTTTGATCAAATGAGATGGCACCACGTTCGAGATGTGCGATGTCCGAGACGCACGACATTTGGGACGCACATGAGAACGAAACGCTCACGAGTTCGCATAGGTACGGTTTCTAACGAACCTTGATCTAAACGTCGTTGATGGATCCTCTCAAAGGGATTCGTAAATTTTAATGGATAAAAATCCTTCCGCTGCGTGTATAGATCCCAACATCATGGTCCCAGATGAAGATAGAATATCACCTAGAGGGGGGGTGAATAGGTGATCTCAAAAAAATTTCGCGAGTTGTACAGGAACGCAAGTAAGACAGACACAAAGAAGAGAGATAGACACAGAGCAATCTATACTGGTTCGGTCTAACACTTTGACCTACATCCAGTTCCCAAGTACACCTTGGGTTTTTCACTAACTCTTCAAATACGTATACAATTACACATTCTGTAACTTAGGATGATCCTTTCACTCGGACTCGCTCCCCCTTACAAGTTGTAATAGTACACCCACACTTAAGGTCCCACAACCTAAAGCTTTACAAAACAATAATCAAATAAGTGTTTAGTAACTCCTCACGAGCAGATAAATGTTAAACATTGAAGAACACAGAAAATATCCGAAGATATTAGCTTAGTTAATGAAATAGTAAATTGCAATAAGTTTGAATTGAATGCACAGCGTTTCGGTAGGTGAAGATTTGAATGCTTCTGGTTTTTATAGATGATAGCAATTAATGCCCGTTGGAAGAAAGCTTAATGAGCCGTTGAGAGTAATAAATATATTCGTTGCTCTATTTCTTCATAATCTTCTGAGGTTGGTGAATATACTCCATTGACATTCTTTGTTCGATTTGTCCGTTGAGACTCAAATAGAATATTATATTGACTGGAAATATTTGAAATGCTTTGTAGTTGTTCAGAGGTCCATATTCTACTTTCGTGCTTCGTCTCTGTTTTGCATTTAATGCATATGACACAAATTTGCTTTATAGAAATTTGATGATTAAAACATGTTAATCAAATCTGAAAGGTACTAGCAAACTGATTAAACTTGGTTAGAAGAAGTATAAATCAATAACAAAGAAAAACTAAGGCATAATCAATGATTTACAGATTACGACAATGACAAAGTTAAGTGGCAACAAGCATTCTCGAGAATTGTTCATATGGTTCTCGAGAATAGTCAAGCAAGTAAGTTAATCCACAAGGTGAGTCTCGCTGATACTCGAGAACTATGTTTAAGGTTCTCGGGAATTCAAAGCACAAAGTGTTTTACATATGGAAGATTTTGAGCTTTCTCGAGAATTGTTGTGTTCATACTCGAGAATCAACCTTAATCTCAAACTAGAAATGTATGATGCCAAAATGCTTTTTCGATCATTCTCGAGAATCTCCAAATACATTCTCGAGAACCATTCTCGAGAATTGATTCCTAATTCTCAAGAATCACTCGTGGAAACTTTATCTCAAAGAATATCGATGAAGCATTCGACCATTCTCGAGAATCCTTCTCCTGATTCTCGAGAACCATTCTCGAGAATTGATTCTCAATTCTCGAGAATCACGATAGAAAACTCTTATGTTATGTGATTCAGATTAGTCATTCTTGAGAATTAATGGTGCATTCTCGAGAACAATTATCTATTCTCGAGAATCATTTGTACAGAGAGCTCTGCGATGGTGAACTTAACTACCATTCTCGAGAATCCTTGAGCCATTCTCGAGAATTGCTTCCTGAACTCTTGAACACAAATGGATTTGAACAGGATAAAAATTGAGAAACAATTTTTAAGTATGTTAAACCTGATTCAAAACGTTTTCAAAACTTAGGCTTTTGTTATCATCAAAACATTTGGAGCTAACACCAGAAACTCCTTTATGATTAGGCCTTTTGGGCTTTCCCTATTTTTGACATTAGTTTTTATGGATAGTTTATTTTTCCGAATAACAAGGGCTCATGCGGATTGGGCCTCTTCAAAAATTTAAAGACAAGTTTTAATGGGTCTAAGCCCATCCTATTGATTTTAGCTAATACTAGATGCCGTGACGAATCTTGGTTGCAACATTTGTTAAGGTTGGGTTTTGACAAAGATCGCCAGCCATTTCTAATCGAAGGTCAATCGGGGGAATAGTGGCGGTCTAAAATAGTAATGAGATCAAGTATGCTTTGAGCTTCCTCTTAACATCGTTTACGCCTCCCTCACTCGATTTCGAATAGTTCTCTGGAATAAATTAAAGTTGTTAGTTTCCGATATTTCCTTGTCGTGGGTAGTGTGGGGGGATTTCAATGATATTCTCTCAATTAATGAAAGGATAGGGGGTATTGGCGGTAATCTAAGGAGAATTCATTGGTTCCAAAATCAGGTATAGGATTGTAGTTTAATTGATTTAGGGGCGTCTGGACCAAGATATACTTGGAAGGGACCTTGTATAAGGGGAGTCCTAGGTCAAGCTGAGAGATTGGACAAGGCTTTTGCTAATCAAGAACTGATCTCTCAATTTTCCAATTGTGTCGTGAAGAATTCACCTAACTTTTTTTTTCTGATCATAACCCTTTCTTCTAAAATTGGGGTTACCGATTAGAAATAATGCATGTGAGACCCTTCGTTTTGAGGCCTTGTGGATGGCACATGAAAACTTCATGGATTTTCCGAAAGGCCTATGGAACGAAAATGATGGGTTAGAGAATAATATGAATAGGCTTAAGAGTGCAATGCCGAACGGAATAGGGACATCTTTGGTATGGTGGAGAAGAAGAAAAAAGATATTCTTGCTAGACCGAATGGAATCCAAAGATCGTCTGATTACCCTTTTTCTAGATTCTTATGTAATCTTGAGTTGCAATTACAAGAGTTATTAGAGGAAGTCTCTAAATTGGAAGAAATAAAATGGTTCCAAAAATCTAGATCGAGTGGATTTCTAAAGGAGATAGAAATACACGATATTACCATCTAAAGACAAAAATTAGAAGAAGGTGAAAGCAGTCGACACTACGTAACCAGTCCGAGCTTGGATATATAGAGGGTGAAGAAGATATTAGGCGTATGGTGGTGGGATACTTCAAAAACTTATTCCAAGAAGAGGATCGTGAGGAAATCATACTGACAACAAGGAGTACTTTCCCTAGAATTGATCAATGCGAGTCTGATTTAGCAAAGATACACTCGAAAAAAGAAATACAGGATACAATTAAGTTGATGAGACCTTATAAAGCACCTGGGGTGGATGGGTTCCCACCTATTTTCTTTCAAAGGAATTGGGAATTGGTTGGGCCGAGTTGCTGCAATTTTGTCAAAGGTGTGTTTTAAGGAAATATTGATTTGACATAAGCGAATCAAACTCTGATTTCATTAATTCCGAAAACAGAGCAGCTGTAGAGAGTGGAGCAGTTTAGGCCTATCCTACTTTGCACTGTCCATTACAAGTGCATAACGAAGGTCATAACCCAAAGATTGTGAGGAATTATGGCAAATTTGACTTCTCCTTTCCAATCCAGTTTTGTGCCGGGAAGGCATATATAGGATAATATTGTGATAGGAAGGAGATCCTACACAAGATGAAAAAAATGAAGAGGAAGCGTGGCATTATGACCATCAAAATAGATTTTGAAAATGGGGTTAGTTGGTCTTTTATTGGTAAAGTTCTTGAGGAGGCCAGATTAGATGAAAAATTCAGAGAAGTCATCATGAAATGTATTACATCTTCCTCATTAAATACATTGTGGAATGGGGATAGAACTGAAACTTTCCAACCAAGTAGAGGTCTAAGACATGGACATCCAATTTCTCCCTTTATCTTTGTCTTGTGCACGGAGAAGTTATGTCATATTATCAATGATTAGGTTAGAGATAATAATTGGAAACTAATCTTGATAATGAAGGAGGGACCATCGATTTCTCATTTGATGTTTGCAGATGACCTTATCCCTTTTGGGGAAGCTTTAGAGGGTCAAGCATATTGTATGATGAAGGCTATTAATACATTTTGTGAAGCTTTGGGGAGAAGGTAAGTCTCAGCAAATCTTCAGTTTTCTTTTCTCCTCAAGTTTCTGCAACATTGAATGGAAGAATTAGGAGCATTATAGGGATGAAAATTACATGTGAAATTTGAAGGTACCTTGGCTTCCCATTGACAAGGCAAAGAAGAGATAAGGACACCTTCAAGTATGTGATTGATCGAGTCAAAGGTAAACTGGCAGGTTGGAAGGTTAATTGCTTATCTAATGCAGGGAGGATAACTTTGGCTAAATCAGTCATAAGTTCAATCCCTCTATATCACATGCAAGTCACTCAGTTACCCGTGAGTATTTGTGAGGAGATAAAAAGGCTACAGTGTAACTTCATATAGGGCAGCAATGACAATAGAAGAGGCTTTCATCCAATTAGTTGGGAGAAAGTCACGCAATCGAAGCTATATGGTGGACTGGGAATTAAAAAACTATGTGTTGTTAACTGGGCATTTGAAGCAAAGTTGGCGTGGTCGTTAACTTAGGGATCTGAGGGCTTATGGACTGAAGTTCTTCAGGAAAAATACATGCTCAGGGATGGATCTTCGCTATTGGAATCAAAGCCAACAGACTCTAATCTTTGGAAGTATATCTGTAGACAAAAGGACATTATTGAGGCTGGAACCAGATGGCAGGTCAGAGATGGGAGATCTGTCCGATTCTTTTTGGGATTGCTGGCTTTTTAAAAATAAAAAAGTTAGGGATTTTGTATCCAGCCGTTAGATTCTGAGGAGGAAGATAGCACAATGGATGAATGGGTGGCTTGTGGGACTTGGGACTTATCTCGCTTGGCTACCACTGTCAATGGTGAAATTATCCACAAATGACTAACAGTTTTACCACCAAAGTTAGAGGCTGGAAATGACATTATGGTATGAAACGCTACCGCGCATGGGAATTTCTCAGTTAAAAGCGCTTAGTACCTGACTGAAAAGCCCCCAGTTCAACTTTATAGCAATACTTATAAGAGAATCTGGGCTTGGCAAGGGGCGGAGAGGATTAGAGTCTTTTTATGGTTGGCATTTCACAATAGGCTACCTACTAATGAAAGGAGAAGTATGTGGTCTTGTAGTTCTGCATACTATCTGTATTGTGATGCTGGCATTGAAGATGAATTACACATCTTGTGATTGCTATTATGCGAGGCAAATATGGCTTTCCTTGATCCATCCAACGTATGTTTCAGTTTTATTTACATTGACTCTCAAAGAATGGTTTTCCTTTAATCTCAGTGAGGAGCTAGGAATAGAGAGATCTTATAACTGGAATTTGCTGTGGGGAGTGGGGATCTGGCTATGGTGGTTATGGAGGAATAATTGTATTTTTTGTGAACATTTATGGAAACCATACAATTCTACTGAGATCATTAAACAATCGTGGAAACTGTACTCTATAGAGGTTAGTACTGAATAGGATATGACAGTAACGAGAGTGGAAGAAATTAGTAGATGGAACCCGGCCCCACCAGGTTGGGTTAAACAGAATATAGATGGAGCAGTTCTCGCGTTTGGAAGGAGAGCAGGCTGTAGTGGTGTTATTCGTGACCACAGGGGGCAATGGGTTTCTGGGTTTACTCAGTTCTTAGGACAATGCGAAGCATATGAGGCTGAGGAGTGGGCTCTCCTACATGGATTAAAACTGGCATGGGAAGAAGGGTTCAAAAAAATCCTAGTTGAATCTGGCGCCAAGCTTCTTGTTGTTAAATTCTCCACCGAATGGTAGAACCAAATACCAGTATGGTTTTCTTGCAGATTAAAGATATGCTGCTCTACTCTTGGGATGTAAAAATACAGTATATTTCAAGAGCAGGAAATTCATTAGCAGATGTTTTGGCCAAAGCGGGACTTTCTTTATCTTCCCTTTTGAATGTGTGTCTTGCGCTTGATCTTTTTTTATGTTTTTAATATATGATGGCTGATGCCTCGTTTTTACCCCACACACAAAAAAATAAAAAATAACTTGACAAAACATGACATTACACCTCCTAGAAATTCAAAAAGAGAGGAGTCAGTAGAGATCTTCCTATTTTGTCCAAAATAAATAAATAAATAAATAATGGAGAGATCTTCCCGCAATCATGCCAACATAATTAAATAAAATTTTTAATTTTTTTTTGGAACACAAAAGTTTAGGTGAGTTGAATTAAGTCTCGAGAGGCTCAACAAATCAGAGCATACCTCTAAATTCAAAGAATACTTATAAAGGGACTTACAGATTGCCCACTAACAAGATCCTCATATCGATGAGATTTGAACCCATAACCTTATTGTTATGAGTTAACTTTTTTACTAACTAGACCAACTTTGTTGACAAATTTTTTAAATTAATACGTGTGTGTAATATATACTGATGTTTATTTACATATTTTGGGCTTGGGCCCATATTAATTTAAATATTTCATTTTGCATTTTTTTTAAAAAAATCATGGTGATCTTTCTCTGAAAAAAGTAAACTTTTTGTGCATGATTAGATAATGGGTTAACATGCATTCATCTCTTGGAATTTTTCACTCGAGGGGTAATTTTGCTTTGAAAGTTTTTCAGGGAAGTTTAAAAAATGAAGCAATTTTACCATTGCAGTTATCCTAATTAGTTTTGACCATTAGTTGACCAAATATACTGAAATTACAATTCACATGTCATTTTTGTTATGGTGCAAATTTACGCCAAAAGTCTATGTGACATTTACTTTATCTTTATTTAAAGTTAGATTTAAAAATTTTAGGGCAAATCAAGCACCTTAACAAAAATAACATGGAGACATGTGGATTATTAACTCAACATATTTAGTAAATTAACGATCAAAATTAACTTGGATAATGGTCGAAGAAATTGCTCCATTTTTTAAACTTCTAGGGCAAAATTACAGCCCGGTAAAACTTCTAGGGCAAAATTACCCTTTAACCTTTAGATAATTAACATACGAGATTTAAAAGAATATTTAAAAGACAGACTTAGCACCTAAAGGTGGGACTTCTATAAGTTTATTATGATCTAAATACAACACTTCCAAGTTGGTCAGTCTAATATCACCAAATAGCCTTGCTCCGCAAACTAACATGAGATCAGATGTTAGTAAAAAGAATTTTAAAAATAATTCATGTAATTGTTATCCCCATTCTCTACTAGTTTAACATGACGAAAAGTTTGATGCAGGGCTTGTTTTATTCTATTTTTAACCTTTTTGTCCTTTGACCGTCCATCTTCATTATTGTAATTTCAGAGTTCACCATTCAGTCACATAATCATAATCTCATGAAATAAAAGTCCTTTTTTGTAACATTCTAAATTTTGAGACTAGAAACTCAATAAATTAAGCAAGTGAGTCAAATGTCTTAAGCATGTCATAACGAAAAGAATTAAGGTAATTATTAAAATTATTTAAAGGCTTAAAAAATTGAGGAAGCATGATTAAATTATTATGGGGATTTAAATAAACCATGAAGAAATTTAATAGCCTAAAAGTGCCCTAATTAATTTTAAAGCTGAATTATGAGAATTAAAGGCCTATTTTCCCAAAATTCAAGAAAAAATAGTTAGAGACAAATTTTTATGATGACAATTTTAGATATCATATTTATGTGATAAAGAAGCTAATGGAGGCCAAAAAAAAAATGTTTATAAAGTGTCCGAGAGTAATTTCTAGAATTTATGTGGTAATTTAGTAACCATAAAAAAGGGGTAAAATGGTAGTTGCGCCACTTCAAGCTAAAAAAATGGTATTTGGTAATTTAGGATCCCAGGACGTGCTTCACAAAAGAGAGGAACTTTAGATTTTAATTTTGATCCATGGAAATTGAAAAAAAAAAAAAAAAAAGATATAGGTGAAGTCTAAAGCTTGTATGTGGCACCGTGGGAACTTATCCCTTCTCTCTACGACCTTAGCCACTTCCCCTTCCCCTACAATTCGATCAGCAACTGAAACGAGAGAGAGTGAACTATAAAAAGCGATAGGGAGACGGAAGAAAGGAGGAGGAGGAGGAGGAGACTTTCAACCACATGCAATCGCTCTTTGGAGTAGGTAAGAATGACTAAATCACCATCCTGCCATTGATTTCTTGTTTAGTTAAGTATTTTTCAAGATGATGGCCGAAATTTGGGGGTTAGAGAGAGAAAATCAGAGAACACGAGAAATAACTATAGGCAAGTATATATTGAAGCTTAAATTGAAGATAAATGACATTGCATGTGGCTAGTGAGCTTGGATGTTGGGGTTTGAAGCTTTAAAGAATTAGAAGCTGAAGAAAAGCTTACTGTTTTGATGATTTTGTGTTAAAGTTATATATAATTGAAAAATCAAGCATTTATAGCTTCTAGAGTACACTATTATGTGTTTGGAAACAATATAGTTTGATTCTATGAACTTTTTTTGTATCTCCTGTTCAGCAAGCCATTGTTTCAACGTTAGGAAGATGAGTTTTGTTAAACTTGAGCATCCCAATGAGTTTAGAAGAGGAATTTGTGTAGGAGTAGCCCCTACAGCAACCTTAAGACCATAAGAAGTGAAAGATGAAATTTTTTGTTTGTGCATAATTAATTTAAAGTCGTTTTTGGAGGATTGAGATTAAATTGCCCACTATTTTGATGACAAAAAGATATGATAAAGCTGTCTTGAAATGATTTAAGCATTCTTAAAGACAAGCAAAGAGGTCTCTATAATTTTTTTAAAAAATGAAAGTGAAATGTATTAGTTTTTCCTTACTCCCCTGTTTTGGACAGCTTTGTTAGTTTTAGCTAGAGGGAGCTGGATTTTATGCAATTTGATGGCTCCAATGAATTTAAGAGTTGGAATTGTATAGGGTGAGTATGGGGAAGGAACTCCCAAGTAAGAGAATGAACAAGTTAAAAATTAAAGTAACAAGATCAAAGTAAGAAAGTTAATTAATGGGAGTAAAGCTTGAGAATGAATGATATATATATATATGGGTTTATCGTTTGTCATGTCACTTGACATAAGGTTATGTCAAGTCATCCCAAAACTATGTCGTTTTGGGAGTTAGTGAATTAATAAAGGGTATTTTGGTAAAATTAACACCATTCATTAATTCTCCTAACTCTCAAAATGATGTAGTTTTGGGGTTAGGGGAATTAATGAAGGGTCTTTTGGTAAAATTCATATAATAAATATCAAAACACCATTCATTAATTCCCTAAACTCCCAAAACGACGTAGTTTTGGTATGACTTGATATAACCTTATGTCAAGTGACATGACAAACGATAGACTATATATATATATATATATATATAATGCTATAGAAGTATATTGTATATGTATATTAATCTGCCCTATACATATACCGTTCATGGTTTTTGTTTTATGCCTAAGCCATTTGAGAAGCACAACCATAAAGAACAATCCAAAGAGTAAGTGAAAAAGGAGAAGTTTCAAAAACGTAGTGAAACTTATTCTGATATAGCTTATGCTTAGTTGCTTGCATGTTTATTTGTCATATATGCTATATCTAGGCCTTTGAACAAGGAATATCCTTGATTGAGTTTGTGCCATGACCATGTGTATTTGCTTGTAAGGTGTTGTTCTTACCATTAAGTATTATATATTGAGTTGATATTTTACTATTGAGATTTCTCTGAATCTCACCCTATTCTCCCCTATCCCCATAGGGGCATTTTTTGAAGAGGAAAGAGCAAGGTGGTTGAAGATTGAAAAAGATGGAGTCACCTTTATGAACTTTTACTCTATCATTTTATATGATCCTTGGTGTGTGCAGTTGTATATATTATTTTGGATGCTTTGAATATATTATATAGTATTATTATGGGCTGTAACTAAGCATTATAAGGAGCAATTAAGAGCTATATATAGCGCCAATGAAGATTGACACAGTTGGTTAAGGCGTCGGCCTTCATCTCAAAAGGAAGCAGGTTTGAACCCGTTGATCAATGTGAGGTCCTCGTTGATGGACGATCTGTAAGTACCTCTATAAGCGTTCTTTGAGCCTAGTGCGCCTTGGCCCTAGTGGGGTACCGGTATATACCCCTATGTAAACTTTTTTTTATCAAAAAAAGAAAAGAAAAGAAAAAGAAGAGCTATATATAGCTAAGGTAAGTGATATACAAGATGTATGGCTAATATGCATGGAGGTAGATATTCAAAGTTATAATTAGTTTAGCAGAGCTATGAATTATATTGTTGGAAGCATGTTGACAAGGAATTTAAGCAATTTAGGCCGTGATATTTTGTAACAGTAAAATAGACATCTTCATGATATTTAGATGTCTAGATTAATTAAGAGTTATGGTTTCCTAAAGTTGAGATTGAATTCTGTAACAATGCTACAAAAATTGTCTGTTCTGGTTTGAAAATAGGTGTTTTTGAGCCAAATGAGTTACCAATAAACCCCAGTTCTTATTTCATCTCAAAGACCTTTTGAAGAGATAAAAATAGAGCTTTGAACCACTAGTTTTGGAAATATATTGAATTACTCCCTTCGTCTTAATTGTAGGACAACATTCTAATTTTTATCAATTTCTTCCTAAAATACCCTTATTGATATTTTCTCAATAATAATTAAACACAATAATAATTTAATAATGCACCTATATATTCTTTAAAGTAAGTAATATTCACAACTCATTAATACCATATACACCTCAATTCTACTTTTTTTAATAACATAAATTTGAGCAATTTTTGTCCTATTTATCTCATATCACCCCTACTAATACTTTCTCCACAATAATTAATTTAATAATATGTTTATATTTTATCAAGTGAGATATTTTACTTTATTTTTTATTTTTAAATAAAATAATTTTAAGATTTCTTTAAAAATATTTTCCTATAACTATCCGTCAAAGTGAATGATTTTTCCCTACAAATAACCTAATAAAATATTAATTTCATTATCTTTTTTCCATGGCTAAAAACAATAACTTTGCATTTGTATTATGCCCAATTAAATGGATGTTCTCTTGAAAGAAAGATTTTTTCTTGGGAAAATCCATGGAAAAAATATTTTTTAAAAAATTCTATACTTTAAATTTCATTTTAAATTTACAACATAGAATTTCATTATAGTAAAAAAACATTTTGAATTTAAAAAAAAAAATCATTTTTACAATATATATATATATATATATATATATATATATAAACTAGCATAAAACACATAAAAGGTGATTATGTAGACTTTGCAAATGTAAACTTGAATTAGTCCAAAAAAAAAAAATTGTACATAAAAAAACAAATATCACTACAATAGGTGAGATTTCGTCCCATCAAAAACTAAAATAGTATCTTTCTGGAGTATATAGGAGCTTCTCATAAATGCCTCAACAATTCTGAACTTTCCTAGATTGTATATACACTTATTAATCAATTTAGAACATGTAGCTACATCAACAAAAACTATACATCAACATAGGAGTATCTAAAATTGCATCAGACTATATATGTGGAGAGCTAATATTGTTCTCATCCCCTTCTTGACTATGTGCTGTATCATCAAAATACGAATGCCCTAGTAACAAAAATTCACACAAGTCCTCCACAGTTTGTGACTTTGTGATGTCAAGACAAAGTCATAGGATAGAACTCTAATCTCATTTAGACAAATGCATGAACATAAAAGGCCAAAAAAAATCGAGTTTTATTTTCCTCATTCTTGTATAAGGGAGGTAAATAATGAACCTTCAGCGAGCCCAAGATATTGTTTCACAAAGCTGAAAAATTAAACTAAACAGCCAAATTTCAAGGTATTTTTTTTCACTTCCCTAGCAATTCTACAAAACTATACCAACCATTAATCTACAGTTGAATCGATCCTAACATCATCCATTTGAAACTATGAGAACTTTTGAAGATAAAACAATGTTAAGGCACAAACTATCACTAAATTCTCCAAGCCATAATACTTAAGCACAGACAAACACAGAGCTAGCCAAAACCAGAGACAGAGAAAGAGCTTACAATGAATTTATATTTGACCATTTTCAGTTAAAAAGTTAAAAAAAAAAATACAAAATCAAATTACCGAAATGCCCTCATCTTCCTATATATCTCCCCGCGACATTTTTACAAGAAGACTGAACATAGTTCATCGTCCTTGAGTTTATCAAATAAACAAGCTCCACCAAATAAACTAGTTTATCAAATGAATTATCCATCCCAACCCCCAAAATTGAAGTACCACACACACATTGATCAAAAGAACACAAATAAAACAAAAAAGAAACACTTAGAGAAAGGAAAAATTACCTCAAATACTCTATCACTTATTCCACTAAATTTGGATCACACTTGATTTGATTGGGCAGTGAGCCTTTTTTTTCCACGCCTTATTTTCTTATATGTGGAAGATCATATTTATCGAACTCCTCTCCTTCAAGATCTCTCCCATGAAACATTGAAGTGTTAATAATATTTTGTTAGACTTCACATATTAAAATGATTAAAATGATCTAACCACCGCTGTAATTAAATCATCAGTTATCTTTGGCACTTCCTTGTATTATAAAGATTGTATTGCATTGACAAAACCAAGATCAAGGATATTCAAGTCTGGTGAATTTGGGGGTTGATTCATCAAGTGGATATCAAACCCATCTTCTATGGCAACTCGACAAAATTCACTGTCATTTGGATGGATGTGACATCTCGCATTGCCTTGTTGAATATATATTGGTTCTCCTATTAAATTTCTTGGCCACTTTTCTTTTAGAGCAGGAACACATGTTCAATAAGAAACTGTCTACTAAGGTCTTTGGTAACTGATGAAACTATAGGCTTCGTCACAAGTGTACCTGCAAGTCTATTGACATTATTTCTCTTTGCCGGCTCTTGTGTAACTTTAGGAAAGACTCCAATTTTCCCAGAGGAAGTTTCATTACTATCTGTATCAAACCTAGGATGAGCAACAGCAACCAAGAACATCATCTTTCCAATAAAATTCTTGTTCTTCATAGTATGTAATGGCTCTTCCTCTCCTAGTAATAGATAATAGTTTGCATTCTTTTCTTTTCTTTTTTCATATAAAACCACTTCTCATCTAAATGAAAAATGTTGTTCATACTTTCAAAAGTTAGATCTCCTATCATGAACCATTTTCAATCATGGTCAAGTAAAATTGTAATCGAGCAATCATAGTCTCTTTCTTCAAAAATGGTTTAATGGCCTTATTGTGATGCTCAATAGCTCTCTCCTTTTTAAGCCTAACTAGTGAGGTTTTATTTATATTCAATGCAAAGGATAAATCCCTCAAAGTGATCCTCCTAGTCAAAAGAACTTGAAGAAACTGATCAAGGTCAAGTTCAACCTTCTTGCGACCACATGGCTGCAATATCATTTATACAGGATCAATAAGAAATCAAATAGATAATCACACTAATTGCAATGTTTTGACAAGAAGAGAAGGCCTAACACCTCACTACTTCATGATGGTAGAGTAGGGAGAGATTTAACATCTCTGAGTAATAGCTCTCCCAATCTGTTTACAGTTTTTTTTCCCATATGATGCTCTCTTGAGTTTTTATTCCCAAGTCCTCTATGTTCCTCTTGGCAATGATAAGAAGAAGAAGAAGATGATGATGAACTTCATATGCATTAGGATTTTTTGAGGTGGGGTGATAAAAAAGTTTATAGTAGTCAATTGAGCATATATCATTGTGCTTGAAACGTTCTCTATGATTAAAATTGAGAACAGAGTCTAAGTTCAGAGAGGCTGCACATTTTGTTAAAGAATTGCGGCAAGCAAAACTGAAATCGATGGAGATTTGAGACTAAAATCTAGAGAAGGAACTTTGAAGAATGAAGTATCTAAAATCGGAATTCAAAATAAGAAACATACATATCGATTCAACGATGCGGACCGTGAGCTCGGAGAAGGCACGGAGAGTACCGACGTGTGCGGGGCTATTGATTCAACATTCTTTTCGTCAATGTCATTTTAAATTTTAAGCAAGGGTTTTTTAGGAAAAACAATAAAATTAACTAATTTAATTTCTCTCCTTAATCTCTCCAAATTCTGGTAATTATGTCCTATAATTAGGATAAGAGGGAGTAGTTATGAATTTTCAAAGTTTCAGGAAAATTAATTATCTCCTAGCACACCCAATTTATAAGAAAGAGCATGAAGTTTTCAGTTTAACCAAAGGTATTATTCTTATAAAGATATAATTCTAGAGTTCACCATATGAATTACATGATAAAGTCTAATGTTAACAAACCGATACAAATAAATATTAAATTCTCTTCCACATTATTGTAATTGCAAAAATAATGGTTGAAATATAGAAAGATAATGACACACCAAAAACTCCTGCAAAAGTTCATAAGAAGGGAGCTCGGAAGTCATCTTCCACATAAGGTTGTATAAGTGGACCACATAGAAAAGAGTTTCATTTATAACTACTTGATTTTCCATGTTGAGTACCATCTTAGATAGATTATTGCGACTACTAGAGAAGACAGACAAGAAGTACAACTCTATTAGTTACGTAGGAATTCGACCTATCAATTTGTTGTGTATGTTAGTATTTATGAGAGTCAAATAGTTTAAATGTATCTTTTAGAAAATAAACTTACTGAAGCATGTACAAAAGATAAAATAACACCCTAATGTAGTTTCGTAAACTCCAATATCCACGTCTAAAGTGAGAATTGGCGTATAGTAGTAACTGCTTACTCAGCATCTAATGGACAAAACCAATCGTCTTGAAAACTATTTTTTAATATTAGTGTCCGCCAACACCTTCAGTATACTAGGTCATAATACGATCAATATGTACGCATAAGTTCTTCCCAAATTACAATCAATATATTATAATAAAACAGATCATGCTGGCACTATAAATCTATTGTAGGGTTACTTCTCATTTTACATCCTTGAAACCTCTAGGCAGACCGTTAATAAATTTTGATATACCTTGTAATGCTGGGGAGTTTACTCTAGTAATGAGTAGTGAAACTAAATTAGATATATGTCAATATTGTAATTGTAGAGTTCAACTTCACTTGACAGCTATTACATTATCATAATCACATGAACTAGAGTTTTTTCTTTCTTATTTCTACCCATACAAATAACGTACTAATTTTCTTTCAAACCTGTAATTGTTAAAGTAATAGTTGAAATAAAGAAAGATGATGACACCAAGGAAACTGATCCCAAATGCTCCAGCAAAAGTCCATAAGAACGCATCTCGAAAATCATCTACATCCATATGATAAGGTAGCTTGTTTTTCCCTTCTATTGATTTATCAAAAGATGGGCAATTTTGCTGCAGAGGTAGACCGCACAGAAAAGGGTTTCCTTCATAACTACTTGTTTCAAAAGTTGAAAATTGATTTTTCATATCAGGAGTCATTCCAGATAGATTATTATAAGCCACAGAAAAGACAGACAAGGAGTACAACTGAGTTAGTTGTGTAGGAATGTGGCCGGTCAATTCGTTGTGTGAAAGATCAAGGCTTTCTATATGCTCAAGGTTGGAAAAGGTTTTTGGAATAGGCCCTTTCAGATGATTGTTTGAAAAATTTAATGTATGAATAATACTTAAGTATCCAATTTGTGAAGGAATTTCACCTGTCAATTGATTTTCTGATAAATCCAAACCAGACATGAAGTTTAAGATATTTCCTTTGTAAGATTCATACCTTCTTTTTGTTGTGAAATCTACTTCTTGGTCATGATACAATGTAACATCTAGTTTTTGATCTTTACCTTTAGTAATTTCACCAGTTGAAATGTCAAATGAATAGTAGGGCAAGCTCATTATAGTCCAGGACACACTAAACTTTCCTATCTCAGTATCACGGAGTGCATCCCTCTTTCCAAATGTGATGTTATTTAAGCAATGTGGTATTGTTCCAGAAAGCTTATTTTGAGAAAGATCTAATATGCTTATCTCCTTAAGCTCACATAAACCAATTGGAATAGAACCTTCAAGTTTGTTTCCTTTCAACATGAGAACCCTTAAATTCAAAAATGAACTCAACAATCTTGGAACTTGACCTGAAAAATTGTTCTTCATTAGATCCAAAGTCAATAAGGGGGAATTGGCTAATGTAGAAGGTAGAGGTCCCATGAAATGATTGCTTTGCAAATGCAAGTACTTCAACAATGGCATATTAAGACACTTTGGCAAAGAGCCATTGAATTTATTTTGAGAAAGGTCAGCATATGAAAGCTTAGTCAAGTTGCAAAAGCTTTCTGGTAGTGAACCTGTTAAAGAATTGTTGGACAAAATGAGGCAACTCAAATGTCGAAAATTTCCAATCCAACTAGGCATTTTACCAAATAGTTGGTTGGAACTTATATCCAACATTCTTAATTCAGTACTATTGATGACCCCACCTTGAAAATTTCCTTTGAAGTTATTGTCGCTGAGTTCCATAAACAACAAATATGTGAAATTTGATCCAATGGGCAGACACGGACCACTCAAGTTGTTGTTTGAAAGCTTCAAAACCCTCAATGCATTGTTACCCTGACCGAATTTTTGTGGCAAGTAGCCGGATAAATTATTATATGACAAGTCAAGATTAGTCAGTTGTCTCATTTCACCTATTGAAGCTGGAATGCAACCTTGCAATGAAGTTGAAGACATGTCAAGATAAATCAAGTTGGGAAAAATGAAGCCAATATGAGAAGGAATTTCATTTCTGATGGGGTTAGAGGAAATATAAAAAGATTGCATTTGAAGCAATTTCAAGGTGGAATTGAGTTCAAAGGCACCAATGAACAAGTTGTAACTCAAGTCGACTTCATTCAATTTCGTGTTATTTGTCAAAAGCCAGGATGGAAAGTTTCCTGAAATGTTCATCTGCCAAAGGTATAGATATAACAAGTCATATTGATGGAGAAGAAAGGTAGGCATTTTGTTTTTGTTGGCCTCATTTAGAGTGCAATTGTAGATGAAGAAATATTTCAACTGGAAGGAAGGGATAAATGGGGGATTCTCACTTTCCAGCTTGAGATTGGCGTTAGAGCAGCTAATGTAAATGACTTTGAGGTTCGAGTGGTTGGCAAGCAAAGAGAGTGAGAAAGAGCCAATGAAATAGTCGTCGGTGACCGCAATTGCTTCAAGAGACCTCAAAGTATGAAAGAGTGAGGAAGGAAAGGTTCCTTCAAAAGAATTTCTGTGGAGATAGAGTTTAAGTAGAGACGTCAAATTGGTAAGGCACACAGGAAGTTCCCCTTTTAATTCATTTCTGGAAAGATCCAATGCTATAAGATTCTTCAGGTTGCACAAGCCTCCTACGAAATACCATTTTTCCTTTAAAATTTCATTTAATCAGTCATTCAATAGAAAAATATAAAACTTAAAGTGATAGGAGTAACATAATTTGTTAATTTGTTATTCTGTTATATATTTAGCTTTATCATTATGTAACTACTCGTATCTAGTTTGTTATGTTGTAACCATTAGTTTACTTCCAGTTGTACATTCAGTTTCGCCTCTGGTTGTATATATACACACCTTACTTCATCAATAAGATTGATTCAATTCCTTCTTCAATAGTCTTGTCACATAAAGTGATAGTAATAAATGTATTTAAACTAATAAAAGAATGAATATTGCACTGAAAGATGTATGTAAATAATATATGATATATTTAATGCGGAATCAATAAGCATTTAAAATAAATAAATAACTATAGAGAATCATAGCGAGAAAGAAAAATGGGAAAATATCAATGAGGTTCTAAGGAAGAGAAAAAATATTTTTTAAAAAAGTCCCAACCTCAAATCCCTATCAAAAGAGTCCCTAGGGACTTTTTTATATTAATTACGGAATTTCAATATCAAAAATGTTCCGTTGTCAAAATAGTTTTCCTGTTGTTAAAATGGCTTTTTCTGTTGTTCAAATTTCACTATGAAAATATTGTTGTCGAAATGGTTTTTCTTGTTATCAAAATAGCTTTTCCTATTCTAAAATTTTTTCTGAGTTTTTCCTCCAAAGATGTAGAATTTTAGAAACCTGGAAAATTTTTGATAACATGAAAAGCTATTTTGACAACTGAAAAAACCATTTTGACAACAATATTTTCATAAGGAAAATTTAATAATAGAAAAAGCTATTTTAACAACGGAAAAACAATTTTGATAACAGGACTTTTTTAATATTGGAATTCCATAATTAATATCAAAAAAGTCCCTAGGGACTTTTTTGATAGGGGATTTGAGGTTGAGACTTTTTTGATATTTTTTCTCTCCCTTAGGACCTCACTGATATTTTCCCAAGAAAAATTGCTCCATACTTTCTTTTTTTGACTCCGAATTAAATGAAATAGAGCTTTAAATTATTTAATTTTTTATCATTTATCATTATTATTATTAGTAATAAAATAAGTAATAATAATAATAATATAAATAGAATTCAAAAATAGTATTAAATAAAAATATAGTTCAATATTAAATATAACAATTATAATATAATTATACTATTCTAAAATTAATATTTAATATTACTATTTTTTATTTTATTTTCTTGGGTTAAGGTGTATCCAAGATTTTCGAAAATATTTTATGGCACATCCAACACCCTAAAGTATTTTGTTTAGATGTATCTTATACTCTAAATTACCTAGACTGTTAAGTGAAAAAGTATATAAAAAAATACTTAGGGTGATAGACGATCCTGAAGAAAATATTTTAGGGTGCTGGATGCACTCTAACCCTACTTTTTCTTATTATTTTTATTTAGCCCATCAATGAAAATGAAAATACATGTTGTGTCAATACAGCTTGATCTTATTATTATTTTGTTAACTGTTATCTAGACCACATTTCAAACTAAAACTTTCATGAACAAAACATGTGATAGATTGTAAATAATATTTTCATCAATGAAATATACAGAAAGTTAATGGATAATTGGCGGAATACTCGATTAATGGAATTTTTTCCCCCCACTCCAGATGCAATAAATATACAGAAAAATATTTATACGTACCTTGTTGTGGCAGTAATGCAGACAGTTTGTTCTGGGCTAGTGACAACTGGGTGAGGGAAGTTAGAGACATTACTGCAAAAAAATAAAATAAAAAGTTAATATAATGTTTCATCCTTATAGTTTGTTCTCATTTTGGTTTTAGTCCTTATAATTTCAAATCACAGGGTTTAGTCCTTCAAGTTTCCTTCTATCTAAAACGTAAGTCCCTATACTTTAATAAGGACCTCAATGTTGTTAGTACCACATCATCATATTTAACACTGTTAAGGTCTTTACTAAAGAATAGGGACTAATGTTTTAGACAAAAGAAAACTTGATGGACCAAAATCTATGGTTTGAAAATATAAGGACTAAAACCAAAATGAGAACAAATTATAAGGACCACATATTATATTAACAAAAAAAAAAATCAATACACTAATTTACGTCAATTAGTTGAAAAGCTACATAGGAAAAAAGCGGTGATACATACTATAGAGCCTTCAATTTACGTGAATGGCAGAGATATGTAAAATGCCATAAAGCAAGTGTCTAATACTCATCAGATCCTTTATATAAGACCTTTTTATTAAATTTGGGGAGATTAGTGAAGCAAAGTAAATTACTTAATAATATGTGTCACTTGATTATCCTAAAACATTTTATGTAATATTAGATTATATATCATTTTATAAGTCAATAGATTTGTTTGGAGAAAAATGATAAATATAAGAAATAAATTCAACAAATTTCTTATATTTATGATTAAAATTCACTCTTCAACTAGATCCTACATTTAAGAACATATGAGTAGTATATATAGATTGGTCGGGGTCGTGTAGCCCAACTGATACAAAGCACATTTTCTTAGACTTTCTCAAGTGTGAGGTCATGAGTCCGATCTTTTGTGACCATAATAGGTGCATGACCAATCATTCAATTCTCTGAACAAAGACACGTAAATTCTTCCGTTAAGATTATTATATAACAAGGCAAATAGATGGGAAAATGAATAAATCTATTTTCTTGGCCCACAAATGAAGAAATATAATATCAATTGAATTTTGAACAAAATCAAATAAAAATAGAAGCTTTGATGGATTTAATTAAAAAACAGTTGTCTAAATATTTCTTTTAGCATTTTTCGAAATCACGGTAATCTTTCCCTGAAAAAATACATAATTTTTTTATACATGATTAGATGATTAACAAATGCCATTTGAAAGAATATTTAAAAGACAGATTTAGCACCGAAAGATGGGACTTCTGTCAGTTCATTAACGCCAAAATCCAACACTTCCAAGTTGGTCAGTCTAATATCACCAAATAGCCCTGCTCCACAAACAACAAGAGGTCAGTTACTATGAATCTAAGTAAACAGAATTATCAAAATAATTCATATGATTAATGTCATCATTCTCTATTAGTTTAACATTAAGGAAAATTTATTTTTGCTAGGCACAATTAACTCCTATCAAAAGCAATCTCACTCGAGGCATGTCAGACACTAAATGTAGGTACCTCTCTCAGTAAAGATTCAAACAATATGTCTTCACCAAGTTATGAAATACTAGTTTTTTATGTTAGACCCAACCCCATTGGTACTATGAAGGCAAAGTTTGATGTAGCGTTTTATATTGGCAAAAACCTGTTAATGTTTTCTAAGTATGTTTTGGGCTTGTGCCATTCTATGTAACCAACAAAGTATCATGCTTAGTAATTTATTTTTTAAAAAAAGGATTAAAAACGCAAGCTTGCATTTAGGGCTTTTTTATTCTATTTTCATTTTTACGTTCTTAGAACAATTTTACATAGTAATATTTTAGAACAAGTTTTAAAAACAAAATTATATATAAAAAAAAAAGTAAAAAAGTATTTGAACCTTTGTTTTGTAAAATATATATGAATGGTGAAATGAAGGATGAAAAATTAGTTTGATATATCAGCATGATTGTCATTAATGAAAACACAGTTTTTTGTCACATCTCTAATTTTATATAATAAAAACTAACCAATTTTTTTTTTTTTAACTTTTTCTGTTTTTCAAAACTAGTTGGAACATTTTTTCTTTCAAAATACAATACTGAAAACATTTTCAAACATAATTTTTTTTTTCAAAACATACTTTTCTAAAAAAAAAAAAAAAAAAACCCCTAATATTTCATGTCTTAAAAGTTCTTACTTGATTATATTATAGAAGGGAATAATGAAACTTTTAGTCCACCAATTGTTTCGTCAAACTTTTAGTCCTTTTAATTTTTTATCAATTCAGTTCTTATAGTTTCATGTGTTAAGGTGTTAATCTACCTATGACGTTTTTGTGAATGTGCACCACACTATTGTCCAAGTAAACTTTTAGCCCATAATGGTGCAAAAATGCCTGGACAAGTAATATGCTTATAAAATTATCTACAAAAACGATTCAAAAGATTTTATCCAATTTTCTTAAATAACACGAGTTATTATATAACTAATATGCTTTTATATCTTCTATTTGATTTTTTGTTATCAAAATATCAGAGTTTTAAAAGCTTATAAAAATCTTAGTCAGGATTAACGACGTGTGTGTGTATGACATACTGCTGTTTATTTGCATGAATAATAAAATAGTTAAATGAAAGAGAGTGACCTGACAAGTAATTCCCAGACAAATTCAATACTTGAAGCTGTTGGAAAGGGGAAAAACAAGAAGCATTCAGTGACCATTTGACGTCTCTCAACTCATAAGCTCTTGTATCGTTCAGAAGAAGGCGTATCACTCTCTTAGTGGAGTTATTGCACTTAACAGCCTCCCAAGTGCAGCAATCAGACAACGTAAGGTTACTCCAAGAAGGAAGAGAAGAGCCAAAATTTGGGTAATTGAAAGCTTCTTTTAGTTTCACAAGAGCTTCTCTCTCTTCTTTCAAGCATCCCTCACTTTCTCTATGAAACCCTAGTAATATGAATATGATTATGGCCATCACCCACCACGCCATTTCTCTCACTGAATACCCCATTTTTCACTATGCTTCCTTATTTTCCAAATGCATGCATGTCTTCAGTTAAGTACTGTCACTCTATATATAAAGCCAGCGATGAGATTTTTTATCTAACTTTTGCCGTGAGAGAAATGATTTATTTTTTATCTAACTTTTGCAGAAGTAAGATAGGAAAAAGTTATATTGTAATGTGATTTATGTTTGAATAGATAAAGGCATAAGTGGCTTTTTTCCAAACAAAACGTGTTTAAAGTTAATGCGGTTGAAAAGTTGGTTAAGATGGAAAATGACTAAAAAGGGTATGAATCTTCTTGAATACTACATATATTAATATTAGTTGTATATATTGCTATAACTGAAGATAAAATTTTAAATTTTAAATTTTTTTAAAAAAGGAAAAATAAAGAATTTACATGGAAGGATTTAAATTTTGAAGGTATAATCCCAAATTATGTTTTTAGAAGAGAGAGAATAAATATATATAAATATAGAAATTGTTAAAAATAAAATTAAAGAATTAATTTTTTTTTAAAAAGTACTACAGCATTTTTTTCAAAAAAGGGAAATTGGGGAAAAAAAGAAGAAGCTAAAAGTCAGCTACCGTATTGGAGCTTTGTTTTTGTTTGTTTTTGTTTTTTTCAGAAGTAGTTAAAAGTAGCTTCAATTTTTATGAGGATTTTTTTCAAAAGCCTAGTAGACTAAAAAGCTACCCCAAACACCTCCCACTGGGCTTTTTATCTACTGATGTTTCCACTGAGCTTTTTTTCACCAAACGCTCACTCCAAACAGGCCCTAAGGTTCCTTTCCCGAAGAAGTACACGATTATATTCGACTTGGTCACTCATCAATTCATGATCTTGACAGTTGCTAACAATCTTCACCACACAAATTGGTATTCAAAATCTGTGCTTGTGAAATTTGACATTTCGAAATATCAAAAGGAGTCTTAATTAAAAGCCAGACTGTATGGTACGCAGACGACAAGTGATGGGTGCCACACGTTGTAATACCCTAAAATTTCTATTTAAGATAACCACTACATTTTGATAGATAATACCTATTAAAAATAGGAGAGTATGTTGTCTCTAAATTATGTAATTTATTTATTATCATTCTTGGGCAATTTTTCTTTGAAATTTAATAAATCAAAGTTAAATTTCCTAATTTTCATTTAGGGATCATAAAATACCTTATAATTCCATATTACAACATAGCTTATATTTAATCATAAAGGGACATAAAATGTTATGAAAATACCTAAATCAATTAAGGAAATTACTAACAACTAATGAACAATTAAATTTACAATAATTGTATTAACTTTCATAATTTATTAAAGGACATATTAAAAGTCATCAATTAGGGATGTATTAACAAGACACAAGTAATCTAAAACCCTAGTTAATTAATTGGATCAATGAGAAATTTTAATCATAGATTAATGATAAGGATTAATCTTGAACAAACATACATATCAAGCTTGGATGAAATATCACCTTGATTTTTACCCAACATAAACATTTAGTCTTGAGATAATAAAAGGAAATTAGAGACATCTAATGAAGGCCATGATTTTCGAAAATTAAGGGCTAATGAGAGACTTAGATAAACTTTATAATTAACACCCAAATATATTCTTGTTTAGTTGGTAACCAACTATCACTTTGCACAAAGGATACTTAGAGTAACTAATGTCATTAATTGAATCATAAAGATCAACCCCAAAAGTTTTCTTGCACATGGGAAAGAGAAAGAGGAAAGAAAACTTGAAGAATAAGAGTTTGAAAAATCTAGATATTTTTCTAATCACATATGGTATCTATTAATCCAACAATGAAAGAGAATAAGAGAGCTCTAAGAAATATCTACTAGGCTTAAATAAAATACAAATTCAAGCTAAATTAGAAGGTGGGGGACGGTTCACTTGGCTTGTGCAAGAGGAGAAGAATTGTTTAATAATAAACATATACACACATGGAGACATAAGCACATGGGTGCACATGGGGGTAATTAAATGCAAAAATGGAAGAGGATAAGAGTAAGAGAGGGAAGTCACGGTTGGGAAGTTTTGAAGAGTGAAAAAGATTAAGCAAAGGGTGAGATGCAATCTTCTCATTTAACCTAGATCCTATTGTTCAAAATCAAGATGAGAAAGTTCAAAGAATTTACCAAGAGTGCCATGACATTTTAGTATAAATAGGAGGGCTTAGGCTTCATTATTCTTCACTCCAAAATCAACTCAAGAGGTGATTTTCTAAAGAGAGTAGAGAGAAGTGAGAGCTAGTGGGAAGCAAGAAGGAGGAAGTTCTTCAAGGGTAAGTTTTCTAGTTCTTGAGTTTTAAGCTTTAAGTTCTTGTAAGTTTTAGTAGAAATGTTAGTTTGATCTTTAATCTTCCAATATAGTTTTGTTATCATGTTTTTATGGTTAAATATGTCTTTATTTCGAAAATATGATGAAAAATATTATGGAGCAAAATTCTTGGAAGTTAAAGATCAAAGTAGCGAAATGCTGGCGAAATCTTTCGGTTAGAAGTTTTTAGAGTCAGCCACAAAGAGGCTATGATTTTATGTTAAAAATGAAGTTCTAAAATTCTGGGAAACTTCATGGTTAAAGTAGACATATAGGGCTTTTCAAATATACCTAGAGTATGTCATTTTGAATTTTGTGCTAGGAGATAACAATTCTCATAGAAAGGCTACGTTTTTCTGGGATTTTTCTGGGCAGAGTTTGGAAAATGAAAACTGGGAATTATTCTTAAAATATGGGAAAGAACCAGTATTTTTCCTTAAAACTAGACATCCTAAGGATTCCGAGGAATTTTACGGATCCTCGTTTCGATTTTTCTAGAATTAGTTATGATTTTTCAAAGATAGACGAAAAATCTACCCTAAATGCTGAAACCAGCGTTTTTATGAAAATAAAGGGTTATAATTGGAATAACAAATCCACCAGGGGTAAAAAGGTCAATAGTGGCTATAATATCTCTTAAGATATTATTTTTGAGTTAATAATGCGATGATACTATTATAGGCTATCCGAGAACACGTATTGACAGACAGACGTACCGCTATCCACACGGACTATGGTACGGACGCGTACTGTAACACTAACTCTGATGCTTATTGTATCTTATATGTGATAGAGGATAACTTTACATCTACTGTGTAATACCCTAAAATTCCTATTTATCATAAATACTATATTTTGATAAATAATACATATTAAATACAAAGGTGAATATTTGTCTCAAGAAATTATAATCTATTGATTATATTTTCATTCAAATTCCACTTTGGAATTAATTAACGAATGATTAATTATGAGACATTATTTTGGTGCTATTTAATATGATATAAATAGCACATAAAAAGGTAATTAATTTATAACCAAAAGAAGGAATGTAATATCCCAAATCTTTGGATTTGGAAATAAGAAATATTTTATGGGAATTTATTATGAAAATTTGGCCTAAATAGTTTTAAAGCTATTTTCCGGATTTTGAGGCCTATTTTCCAAATAATTCAAGGAAAAATAGTTAGAGGATACTTTTTGGTCTAGAAATTTTAGAACCAATATTTTATGGCCTAGAGAGTTAATTATGGAAGAAAATTCTTATATGGAATTAAGGATTTTATTTTCCAATACTTATTTAATATTTGCAAATAAATATTAAATGGTAGTTTTTGGTGGATGAAATAGGTAAGTGGAATGGTAGTTTTTGGTGGATGGAATAGGTAATTAGAATGGTAGTTTTGGTAGATGGAAGAAGAGTGTTTGGTGTAAGAGTGTTTGGTTTGAGTGTTTGGTTTGAGGGTTTGGTTTGAGTGTTTGGTTAAGGAAGAAATGTAGTTGGAATAGCTTGAATTTCTTCTATAAATAGAAGACTCTTCTCTTCATATTCTTCACACCAAAATCAGCTCAAAGCATCTGATTTTAAGATTAGAGAGTGAGTAGAGTGAAGTTCTTGGAGCAAGGAAGAAGTAGTAGCAAGGTTCTTCAAGGGTAAGTTCTCTAGTTCTTGAGTTCTAGTTTTATATTCATAGATAGAAGTTGCTTTGATCTTAAATATGCTAGAGTAATTTTATTTTCATGTTTTTATGGTTAGAAATTGTTTTATTTCGAAAAATGATGGAAAAGGTTATATAGCAGAATTTTTGGAAGCTAATCATAAAGTAGCGAAACTCCTGCGAAATTTTGTCGGTTAGCAATTCCTGAGGTCAGAGGTAAAAACGACAGTAATTTATATTGAAGATGATGTTCTTAAATTCTGAGAAAATTCATGTTCAAAGTAGACATATAGGGCTTTTCAAATATACCTAGAGTGTATTATTTCAAGTTCTGTACTAGGAGATAAAAATGTCCAAAGTTGGGCTACGTTTTTCTGGAATATTTCTGGACAGAAGATGAACACGTGAAAACTGGGAACTATTCATAAAATCTGGGCAAGAACCAGTATTTTTCCTCAAAACTAGACTTCCTAAGGATTCCGGAGAATTTTACGGATCCTCGTTTCGAGTTTTCTAGAATTACTTATGAGTTTTCAAAGTTAATCAAAAATTCTGCCCAGAAATTCAGCATAGCGTTTTTAAGAAAATGTAAGGGTAAAAATGGAATAATAAATCCAACAAGGGTAGAAAGGTAGAAAGGATTCCGGAGTCAGATTTAAAGGACGGGCATATTACTATTCATAGTGCCGTATTTATGAATAGTACCGTATAAATGAATAGTAAATTACTATTCATATGGAAGAAAGGTACGTTTTTCGTACAGTAACTTTAACTCTGATATGTCTTGTATGCATGTATGAGATGGAATGATTTCATAGAGTCATGGACAAGACTTGGTCTTGGGTCATGCACCGTGGTTAAGACTCTGTCTTGAATCACCGTTTATATACATTCAAATTTGATACGGGTTATAGTCTTGATAATGCCGTGAGATTGTTTTCCTAGCGCGAGGACACGAGTGTACATCGTGGCACGTGGGTGCAGACTATTTAACTATACATGGATTTGTATAGATAACTTTACATGTCTTTGTGTGCTATGTCTTGTTGTTGTGTTGACATTACATCTGCTGTGTGCTATGTATTGGTTAATCTTTGAAATGTAATGAATATCTGTCATACATATCTTGTTATACTTTTCATATGAGGTTAAGCTGTTACCTAAGATTCAATTTGTTTTGAATCTTAGACTTGACTAGAGGTTCGGGAAAGGAACCAGGATTTATGAAGACGTTGTGAATGGAGCCATGAGAAGGAGCATTAATGGACGGAGCCGTGAGGAGGCACGGTCAAAGGAAATGCGGAAGAAAGTCAACGAACCTACCTTATGGCATGAATCTAATAAAGTTACTTCACATCATTTGGTGCTTAAACTAGAAGGGTCGTCTATGTGGTTCAATCAATCAGTCACCCTAGCACGGTGAGACTTCCACTAGACCTACCCAGCCTGGCCAAATGAGATGATTTAACGAGTTAGGTTCTATGCCCCAAGTCTACTCAAGGCTTGGTTGAAGAGGAGTATAGTTACATGTAAGAATTGTAATTATAAAGTTTTGTATTACTTTGTATCACATGAACAATCCTTCGGGAAATTTATAATATATCGGTATACGTCGACATCGCATATGTCCGAGTATTTTTATATCGATTACTCAATTGTTCAAATTTTTAGTACATGCTCTCCGTTTCCGCAAAACGCCGAACTCAGTAGCACCTCAAAACTCGATAAATTTTTATAAAACCACGTGTCACCGGCACGATTTATGCTACGGAAATTGGGGTGTTACATACTGTGTGCTTATGTACTATTGGGATACATTTGCTGTGTGCTTATGTACTTGATATATTTGCTGTGTGCTTATGTACTGTTGGGATACATCTGCTGTGTGCTTATTGATTGTTGCTGAAATGCCATGAATATCTGTCATTCATATATTGTTTACATAAGCATGAGGTTAACCGTTACCTGAGGTCCAATGGGCATTGGACCTCAGTTTTAAACTAATAGTTCAGGAAAGGATCAAGGATAAGAGAAGGCACTGGTAGATGGAGCCGTAGAAAGACACCGATGGATGGGGCCGTGAGGAGGCACTGGTCAAAGCAAATGCAGGAAGAAGGTTAACAGAGCCTACCTTCTGGCATGAATCTAATAGGGTTACTTCAAACCATTTGGTGCTTAAACTAAGAAATGGTCGTCTATGTGGTTCAGTCAATCAGTCGCCGTGAATTCGGGGAGACTGCCACTAGACTTTACCCAGCCTGGCCAAATGGGTTGATTTAACTGTGTTAGGTTCTATGCCCCAAGTCTACTTAAGGCTTGGTTGAAGATGGTATAGTTACATGTAAGAGTTGTAATTATACAAAGTTTTGTATTAATGTATCACATGAATATTTCTTCGGGAAATTTGTAATATATCGATATCGTCGACCTCGGATATGTCGAGTATTTTATATTTTGTGACCTTTTCTATATAAATATCTTTGTTTGATTTGGCTTTAGGTAACATGTTGGATGCCACATCCTATCTTCAGCAAACTGATCCCATCTTCCTATACATAGATCAGCTAAAAGTGTTCTTTAAAAATTTGGTAAGATTAAGAACCATGGCAACACACTTGGTGGATTAAAGTCTAAGCCCAACAACATTGGGGTCAAAATATAAATAATAGAGAAACTTGAGTGTATATATATAACTGTGATAGTCCCCAATTATTTAGATCTGTAATGTTAAACAGATACAATACGTCTGTTAAAAAAACGGTATATTGGTACTATATAAGCATGAGAAGTTTCAGTTGTGAATGAGTACAACACATTTAGAGAAATTGATTACTCTTTCCTACATTATAACTTACTCGTTTTTCTTTATTTGTTCTTTTCTTCTCTACGTGTGAATTTGTTGTGTAACGTGATTTGAGTCTACATTAATGCTCTAGTTTCGCGTGAGTACTTCAACAAGTCAATTAGATTATAAATACATCCAAAATCTTTCAGTGGTTTTTTGAGCATTGTACATTAGGAATGACATAGGGTTATAAACGTTTAATCTGAAAAATTAGGAAAAGGTTAAAATCCCCTCCCCAAAATGCACGAAAGGATAAGCTCTTTTTTTCCCTGATGCTGACGACGGGCTCTGTATTCTTATCATGACGAATGAAAATCTGAGCATGTGCCTTGACTGACCAATCGATCCAATATGTCTCACGTCCTTAATAGCTAAGTATCTGTACACATTCACACTAATTTCTAACTATGCCTATCAGCAAGAATGATATTTTCATTAAATTTTATAGAGACACACTGAGAGGAATTTAACGTATAGTTTCCTTGTTGAATGAGTCGTGATTATGACATACAAGTGATCATGATATAGTTGCTGATGAGCAGAGAGGATGCGGATGGCATATTGGCATACACATACACATATACAGTGGCGAAATCAGGAAATTATTTTAGGTCGGGCCAAAAAATAAATATATTGAACTATTTACTAAATAGTATCACATAATATTGAAAATAAAAATAAATAATAACCAACAATTATAAATTAAAAGATAACATAGTAAACAAAAATTCTATTACATTTGGAAGGAGACTCATTACAAGGTGCATCACTTTCAGAAATTATTTTCTTAGAAATATCACTTTCTGAGGTTATTTTATTCTTAAAGAATACATCTATGCTTTTATATTTATCCTTACTCATCTTTTTCAATTTATAACAAATTTGGTGACCCGAATATATATTGTTGTCGTCTTAATTAGTATCTTGTGTCACTAAACATTAATTCTTATAGTACTACTCAATCCACAAAACTAACACTTAAATGCGCATTCCACCTACCTCAAAACAAAATAATTGAAGAAAATAAAAGAAATATAATATGAACCCCAATTTTTTTTTTTAAAAGAAAACATGCAAATCTGATTCAATTTCAACTAAGCAAATAACCTATTATAATATATTTTTAAAAATAAATTCATTATAAAATCATAAGACAACCAAATAATAAATCCAAACCGATTAAAAATAGTCATTAATCATCCTCTACATATATATAGTTATCTATTGTTAAAACTCAAGACTCTCCTAAAATTAGAACCCCAAAATTTTCACTAATTAGCACAATATTACTCTCATTAGAAAGAGAAAAATACGTAGAATAACTTTCATAAAAGGAGTGAGGTGAAAAGAAGTGATTTTGAGTACATATTTAGTCCTTAAAATAAAGATGAACAAATAGGATATAAGATGATATTAACCTTTTAGTAGGTATCTCAAACAAGAATTTTACTTTCCTCTCAGCCGATAAGTAATGAACCAAAAATTGTCATAATAAAAAAAGAGTATAATTATAGAAAAGATAAGAGAACTTTTGGGGGGCCAAATTATTTGGTAAAATAAAATATTATATAATACATACATATAAATACATAAGCTAAGAGAAGGTCAGCTGGGGCCAAGACCCCAGCTGGCAAGAACGGACCTAAGGGGGGCTAGGGGTGGCCCGCCCCCTAAAATTACAGAATTAAACCCATAATTTTAAGAAATTATATTTAAGCCTCATAAAATTTTAATATTTTCACTTTAGTCCTTATTAATAGTTTTATAGAGGGACTAAAGTGAACATATTGAAATTTTTATGAGGCTGAAATATACTTTCATAAAAACCTAGGTTAAGTTATGTAATCCCCCCCCCCCCCCGCCGGGCGTTAATTTCACTCCTAGTTCCGCCCCTACCAACTAGCCATAACGTGGCTCCGCCACTGCACATACACACATATGTGTGTTGTTATTCAATTAAAATAAAACTACAGTTTTGATTCATGAGTGAGTTTCGACATTGTTAACAATTAATTACTACCTCTAGTCCTTAGTATAAGATCTTGTTTATAATACAAATTATACTACAAACAATATAGTATATGAAGAACAAGAGGTAGTACATCTTTTGTGCATGTGACTTTGTCATTAAGAATTTTTTTATCTAATTTCCATTTGATTTGACAAAGTCTCTTGCACTTAGCTCATTCAAAGCTTGCTTAATTCTTTTAGCTCACACTCTTGTGAATTGGTTCACTTGGAAATTTAAAAAAACTCACTTGAAGTTGAATAGTCATAAGTTAAATATGAAGACACGGTGCTGATTCACATCATTTTATATCTTTATTTAGACTTTGAAATAAATTATTTTCATATAAAATCTAAATTTAATTTTTTATCTGCAGTTAAGTATCGGTTTGGTTTTAATTTATGTAGGCCGCAAGGATCAATCCCTCTTAAGTGCTTCACATCATAACTTGACATAGATTTAGCGTGGTTTAGTGTGGAATATTAGAAAAAGAGGACGATTCCTTGCCCCAAAATTCACGATTGAGATCTATGATCGATTTTGACAGTTGCTAACAATTAATGTTGGCCACACAATAAGCTTTATATTCAAAACCATGCGTTTGCTATGATACATCTATTGAAAAATTTGCAGGAGGAAAGGAATGCTGGGCCAAGGATACTGGAGCAGATAGAGAAAGAGATGGAAAACTTTTTAGATATTGTATTTGTCCATGTATATCGAGAAGGTAATGCATGATTGTCTTGCTAATTTTAGTTTTGAGCAAGAAGTGTCTAGAGTTGTATTTCAGAATCCACCTTACTGTGTAGCGAGCTTTTTGTACAGGGATTGTGTGGGTGTTTCATACCCAAGGTTTATACTGATAAAGAAATGAGAATAGGCTGAGGCCTCGTTTTTTACCCAAAAAAAAAAAAAAAAAAAAACCATGCGTTTGCTTTTGACATTTCAACACATGCCCCATCAAAGGGAAATGGAATAAAATTGAGTAAACAAAAAAAGAAAATCTAAACACTTACCACTCTGTTCTTTTTATAAGTCGAATTTACTTGATTCTCACCTACCTGAAAAATTATTTAACTCATTAAATATCTTCTAAATTAACGCATTTTCTAATTTTACCCCATTTATTAATAATATTATCAACTGTCTCTCTGATTTAATAATATTTTTTTATGCTTTTTCATAATTAAATTGGGGTTTTTAATATATTTTCTATAACATTATTGTATGATTAAGTACTAATTTGAGTTAGGAATATTTATATTGAATTAAATGTAATTAGGGGTAAAATGGTCATAATTTGTTTATTATTTATGTAAATGATTTCTTGGACTTTTGTTTCTACTTTATGTTTAATCTTGCATTGTAGATGTTTTAAAAGAAAATTGGCGAATTTGGAAAATATCAATTAGGTCAGAATTATTATTTTATTGCGGAATGTTGAAACTTACGAAAAGGCCCCAGAATTTCTAGAAATTATAAATCTGTGTAAAAAGGCCCATATAGAATTACCATAAGAAACCGATGGGGTTTACAAATTACAAGTAACCATATAACAATTTCAAAATTTGAATTTTTGTCTCACCAAGAACTTTTATAATTTTCAATTAAGTCCCTGGTCTAAACTTGCGTTTTGACCTGTGACTTTGGTCTGATTTGAGGAGCCGAGTGCCTTCTTCCTGGAGCTGAGAGTGCCACAAGTGATATCGGGGAGACACACCTCTGAACCTGGGAGACCATCGATCATCTTCTCCACACCCCTTCACTCTACCTTCGCTTCCTTCTTCTTTCCTCACTGGCGACCCTTGCTTCTCCTTCGCCATACACCTCTGTCACATTAACCATACCATTTTTATAAAAAAGCAAAAAAAAAAAAATGTAGCTTTAGGATTTTAATAAAGTTTTTCATTACCTATTTTCAACAAAATCCAAAACCAATTTCCCCTTGTTTTCATTATATTTGCATGGCTTTTAGATTATTTAGAATTCAATAAAAAGCTCATCGAGAAGAGAAATGATCTTAGGTATACCTATATGCAATCCTTGATTAATTTTTGATTGTGGACCTCAAAGCTAATGACAAAAAGGTTGATACATTTTTCAAACACATTGATTGATTATTTTTAAATGAGAAAATGCCTTAAACTAGAAATTTTTTCACAAATAACTTGCTTTGATGCATGCCCTAAGTGGTAAATGGTCGCATTTACCACTTTGGATGTGTGGTTTAAGGAAAATTCTTTGAGCTTTCATGAGATCTAATATTTTTGTAACATTTTAAAACTATATTTTTATTTTTTAAGTGAATGGGAAGATAAATTAACCCACAATTCAATTTTTTTCGCTTCCTTAAATTAAAGTTTCTAAATCATTGGTGCGATTAAGAATTGATCATTATTATAATTGATTGCAATGGTTTGATTCACTGTGTTTGTAATTTTTTTTAGCAATAGGAATAGTTAAATGATTGTGTTTAGATTGAGTATTGGAGAAAAACCTTGTAGAAAAGTTATTTGGGCCTTGAAGTCTTTTCGTGTATGAGTGATTCTTGTTGGTGATTTTATATGGTAAGTACTAGTCAAACAAGTAATAAATTAAAGTGATGAGTAGAATGTGGTCCCATAGAGATTAAAGCACTGTATTATGCATGCAAGCGAATGAATGATAATTGCTTGATTTGATGAAATCAAGAGGTACTTTGATGTGATTTGAGTGATGTCGATCAGCTACTAAATCTAAAAATGGAATGTAACAAATCAAGAATGAGTACAATTGAGAGTTATCAAGATAAAAATAGGTTAAACTTTAATTTCCCCCTTCTTTGCAACTTTTATCCCAGAATGCTTTTGCCATGTTATAGCAATGCGATAACAAAGTTCTTCCGTTAACCCATCTCTTCTGTATACAAATATTTTCCAACAATCCGGTATTTTTATTCCTAACTTTAACTTCATGATATGCCTATGCAAAATTTGAGTTCTATGTACCATGCAAAACAAGGTGTTTGGTTGTGTGAGATAAACACATGCATAAAACTTATGAACTTAGATGGAATTATACATCAACTCCCCTAATACACATTGTTTAATAGAGGTCTAATCTTAATTCCTTTCTAGTAAACTAAGATCACATATCTTGCTTATAAATGGCCATGTAACAAACAAGCTCGACTATTTAAGCGAAAAACAAGAAACAAACTGAATTATAATGATATTAAACTGAAGGGTTAAGATGCGATTTGCCAACGAACTATTACCTGAGGAGCATCTGGCACAAAAAACAATTGAGGGTACCAAAATTACCAATTAACAATTAAAAAGCGAAAAAAAAAACAAAATTAAGGTGCAATTTGGCCAACGAACTATTACCCTATCACTGTCTTGGTTTCTCCGTCTTCCATTGACTCTCACAATGTCGGCGACGTTGGTGTCTCCAAAGCTTTCATTGTTGCTTTGGGTGTTTCATTGACCCTCTTGAACTCATCAAGGTCCGTATAAAGCTTCAGGGCGAGAATCACGTCCCGAAACCAAATCCAGCAGTCCACAGAGTTCGACCGGCACGCGCCTTGCACCCTAGTTCCATCCCTCCAATGCCATAAGCAGCAGCACTGGCCGCCGCCCGCCGCATGGGTCTCATCTCTGTTGGTGTTTGTCTTATCCAATAAGAAGGCTTAACCGCTCTTTTCTCCAGCATCTCCGACACCGTCCTACGCCAGTGGCTCATATTTTAATGTAATTGTGATAGTTGTTTTTTTTAATAGTTATTTGGTACCTTTTTTTCACTTTTTAATTGTTTATTGGTAATTTTGATACCCTCAATTGTTTTTTGTGCCAGATGCTCCTTGGGTAATTGTTCGTTAGCAAATCTGCACCTTAACCCTAAACTGAATATTCTGGTTTAAAGCTACAAATTAGCCACATAAATATTAGTTCATTGCTTTCTAACGATTACAATTGAATTTGACATAATTATGTCCATGAAAAACTAACCAAATAAACTAACGAAAAAAAGAAGAAAAATCGAAGAGATCAACGGCTCAAAGGGGCCCTCTCGTAGCATGTTAAGCTCGCTCGTCGGCTCTAGAACCTTCATTTGTTAGTTGTCATTAACTTTTGTATCGGCAATTTTTACTGTCTCGAACTCTTAGCCGTCACACGTTCTTTGATGGTCCGAGGTACAAGGTATGAGCGTGTCCTTTTAGGGTTGACCTCCTATCCTTTTAAAGCTAGTGTAATTGTACTAAGCTATTCAGCTTTCCCTTAGTGGGTTGGGCTTATCCTTTTCTTTCCGGCCCAAAGAAATGTTACGTCTACTTGCCTATTTTAATTCAGCTATCCCGTCTTGACTTTTTCCTCTAGCACGTGGCTCATTTTGCATCCATCTTGAGTCTACAAGGCCCAGCTCAGCGACTGGCCCAATTCCTGCAATAATTCTCTGTATTTTCTCAAGAAAGAATTAATTTATATCAAAGATATGCTACTGCAGATTTTCATTATCTAGTGCCGATGCGATGCTGTAGCAACACTACAACAATGGACTGACAAGAACACTTAAACTCAGAAATAACATCAGTTCACTTCCTTTTTTTGCCAAAGATACAAGATAAATCACAAAATGCTTCATTTAAGCTCTTTTAATAGTTATTTATACATATTCATTCTTAATCATAATTGATCATAAGAAGGGAATTTTAAGCATGAAAATCCCAACAAAATCAATGAGAAAATTATGGAAATACGTGGCAGAATTGAGACTTAACAACTCACTTAGTTTTTCATCTTCTAGAACTTGTTTCAACTCTTTTTCATAATAATATTTGCATTAGTGTGGTGGAAATGAAAGAGGAATTCTATTTTGAACCATTTCACCCTAAAACAAATCTACATTCTTCTACCTTTGCTTATCCTTTTGAGGAATTCCTATGTTGTATGCATGTCATTTACTCATAATGTTCATGGTACGTATTCTAAATTTAAAAGTGATTTGCCAATAGATAATTTGAACAATGTATATATTGAAATGCCATGTGTATAGAAAAGAGAAAGAAAGTAAGTCAAAAGTAAAAAAAAAAAATGTATATAGTTTGGAAAAGAAAAAAAGAAGAAGTGAAAACGAATTGAAAAAAAAATATTGAAAAGAAAAGAGAAGAATAGAAAGTATTTTGTAGATAAAAAGAAAACCCAAAGAAATATAAAGAAATCATTTGTTCATGTCTTTGGAAAAGAATTGGTAAAAGTTGTCAAGTTATTTAGGTGCTATGAACTTATTCATTAACTTTGACTTGAATATCAACTATTTCTTTTCTAATCAATTCATTCCATCTAGTCTTTATCCAAGCCATTTGTTGCTATTAGTAGTGAAGATGTTAGAGTTGTTACAAGCCTATAATAAAGTGTTGATTATGAGCTAGAGTGAAATTATCTTAATTGTCACTACTACAGAATATGGATACTACTACCCTAAAAGACATTCTTTTTTTAAAAAAGGAAGTAAAAAGTGAAGGCGATGACATTGTCATAATTATTTACTTGACTTTGAGACTTTAGACAACCCAAATATTAATTTAGGACGCCTAAATTTTTTTTTGACGTCCTAAATATATTTTAGGACGCCTAAAATATAATATTTGGCGCAATTTAAGATATTTTGTGATGCAGGAAATTTTTTTGGCGTCCTAAAAGTATTTCAGGACGTCAAAATCAGCGTTTTTGGCGCAATTTAAAAAATTTGGGAAAATTTTTGGCACCAATAAAATTGTTTTAGCTTCCTAAAATTAGATGCAGGACGCCATAAATAACATTTTTGGCGTCTTGAATTAGGTTCAAGACGTACAAAAAAAAAAAATTGGCATCCTGAAATACATTCAGGACGCCTAAAAAATAAAAAATCTCGATATGAATAACTGCTATTTCCTCCATCGTCCCAATCCTTAAATCTCACTCCTTCAACTTCCTCCTCTACACTCTCTCAAGGTCTCCACCCCTTTCTTCCATGGCTCCTCTTCTCTCTCCAAAACCCCTTCTTCTCTTCCTCCACCAACCTTTTCTCCTCCCTTCTTCTTCCCTCCTATCAGGGCCATGAGATTGATGCAGGGAAAGGTCGTCTACGCCACCAGCGACAAGACCGTTGCAGTCGAAGTTGTTCGATTGGCACCTCACCCCAAGTACAAGAGGCGTATTAGGAAGAAGAAGAAGTACCAGGCTCATGAGCCTGAGAATCGGTTCAAGGTTGGGGACATCGTTCAGCTTGAGAAGAGCAGACCTATTAGTAAGACCAAGATCTTCATTGCCATCACTGTTCCATCTAGGGTTTTGAAGAAGAAGGAAGCTTCTTCCGAGGAGCTTGGAATTCCATTGGAATCGCAGCAGGAGCCGCTACCAGCTGCTTAGGGTAATGTCAATTTTCTGTTTAATTTGTTAATTGTGCTTTACTTGCATTGAAATTGCTTCGGATTAGAGTTCTCATGATGTATCCTTGATGGATATGTATGGCTGACATTTATTTGAGCTTGTTCAATGTGTTGAAGATTCTGTCAATGAAATGGGATAACAGAAGTTAGTTGTTGGATCTTGAATTATAGATGAAAATTGGTTCCTGTTAATTCCCCTGTCAAGCTGTCTTCAAGTTTTACTATAATATGATTGAATCGTTTACTATAATATTTACGAGTAGCTATGAGTATTTTCATGGAATCCATTTGCTTCGATTACTGCTAATTTGAATCTCAGAATTTGGTCGAATTTGAATTATGGTGGAGCATCATAAGATGCCAATCATCCTTTTCCTCAGTCAAATCTGATTTATAAAATCAGGACGTCCTGATTTGTGGCGTCCTGATTTTAAAATCTACAAATCACATTTGTAGTAAACGATTCAAGGGCATAGCCATCAATTTTGAGCTGAGAGAGATGGAGTGAAGGTTACTAGTGAAGCAACTCAAGGGCAATGGTGTCTTTTTGTCAAGATTTCATAATGCCAGATTCACCCAGTTGTACTGACATGGGATTTTGTATATTGGAATAACTTATTTGTCCTTTTGTCATTTCTAAAGTATTTTTCTGAGATTCTCCCTACTATTTTTGAAATATTTGATAATCGTAGTATTGTTTGTGATCATCAAGCATTAATCATTTAATCATTGTGATATAATCGTTCCCTTCTTTTATGCCTCTTCTTGATATTTTATAAATCACCTGAATTTACAGATGAAGAACGAAAAGAAGATTGTGAGTGGGCGAGGAAATGTTGGTAAATAGTAATCTCTTCTGGTGATATGGACAACTCCATATCAAAAGCCTAGCTACACATTAATTAATTACAAATGCTTAAAAATAATAAATAATCAGCTTATATTATTATTTCACCGCTTCCTGTCTTTGCCACAATCCTATTTCTTAAGAATTTGTGATATGATCGAACAAAAGCAGTTCAACTCCTGGAGGGTCTTGAGTCAATATAAAAAACTTTTTTTTTTTTGTGGTTTTATGTTTCTTTGGATAAATGCTATATATAGGTAGTTGCTGAACATTTATCTGTTGAAGAAGAAAAATGAAAGATATATTGCCATTGATGACAATATTTTTAGTCTAATTTTCTGCAAAGAGAAACTACGAAATTGTGCATGAAAAGAGAAGCAGATGGGACCTTGACGATTTTGTGAATGGGAGTATGGTCACAATTTCCTTTCTAACTTTTAACAATTTTATTGGAATTTATTTTTTCTTATCGTAGTCACTTTATATATTATTATGCACAAATAGATATTGCAATTGAATATGCTTCCATTCTTACAGTTAACAGTTGATTTTGGCGTCACTTCTCTTCAATTTATTGTGACTCACCATTGTTTTTGTTGGAATCTGCAGAAAGGTTTCATGAAAGTAGCAAAATTATGGACTAACCAACATGACAGTAATAAGAATCCATTTTTTTAAGATACTAATTAAAAATATGTTAGAACTAACCAATGCAATCTAAAATTAATAAAGTTTACAGAGGATGATTGACGTCTTCATTCTTTCACGCGTCAACCATATCTCACTATCGATATGAATATGAAGTTTGGTTCCACTACCAACTATAGATATCATTCAACAAGAGAGACAGTGAAAAAAAATTTAGAAAAAGAAGCAAATAAGTCTCATACATACATATAGTTTAATTTCATCTTAGCCTATAGTAAAATCCAGCACTATAATCTTACTTATAGTGCATCCGGCATTCTAAACCATAAATAATATTATTAGGATGCCGGATGTAGCTGGAAAATAACCAAGGAAAATAACAATACAGGGCGCGTTGGATGCATTATGAATAAGATCATTAGGCTGCTAGATGCTACAGAGAAATAACATCAGCGTGCTGGATACTACTCTACCCTTTATCTTATACACGACAACAACCATTTCCAATATGATCTGTTCCTCCCACAATACATCGGCATCCTAACACGCTTAGTAATCCCACTGCATTTCTTGACAAGCCAAATAAGAAAGGCCAACAAGATGTATCCAGCAACTAGTGCAAACAAGGATAGCCAAATCCAATCCACTATTCGGAGCATTTTATTAGTTGAATGCCACAGTTTGTCTGGGGACATCATATATAAGGCATTAAAGTATGCAAATCCCATTTCAGAGAGAGTGATACACATGCCTATAGATAACACCCACATCACACAACCTTATTCTTTAGAGGAAGTCCACTTATAAGCAACATCGTTATCCCAATAGAAGTTTCGAAAGCATAATCTTGCTCCATCTCCAACCAATCTAAGGGTGAAGAAGAAGTAGTGTTGGGATTGTTTGGAGCGCCGTTTGAATAATTAGATATACTTTGCTGAATGAAGCCGCCGGGAGGGTTGATGACACATTGAAACGCCATGGTTGTGATTACGGTTGCCACCAGACTCAGATTCCCTCCCATCTCCTCCAACTTTTCTCCATTATGCTTAAACCATTTTCCCATGTACTTCACCAGGTTTCTCCAATTGTACCACTTCTTCTTTAGAGGTTTCACTGCTCCCTCCTCAACAGCATCACTAGTTGTTTCTTGTGCTTGGGGAATTATATATGTTTCTTCTTTCTTGTCACTTTTGAAGCTATTCATCATTATGACTTGTATCTCACGACTCTTCAAGTCCTTTGGAATCCCATCTTCAACAATGTCAATGGCTGTAAAACCAAACTTATTCTTCAAAATTGATGCCTCTCTTATTTTAGGAATCGACACCAGATACCTTACAGTCTGATGACCACCAACAAACAAGACAATATGTGTTAATTTGCAAGAAACATGTTGACATTCATAAATAGGCCCATAGAATAAATACATAATCCGGAAATTTAGATTTGCTAAGCTTGAAATTAATTTCATAATTTTTCCTAAAAATTACTCCCTTCATTCCTTTGTATAAGAAACAACTACCACAAATACCTTATTCCAATTTATAAGAAACATTTAAATAGTGCCTAAGTTTTTTTATATTAGTTTCTCATGCGCGCATTTAATTATTCATTTTAATATCAATGTATAATTATCACAGCCTCCAAATAAAGCATCAATTATCTTTATTATAATATTTTTTTTCTCTCTCTTTCACAATCCTCTTTGTAATAATAATTTCCTAATTCTTCTCTTATCCCCTTTGCCCCATAAATAAGGGTATTTTTTAGAAAAATGTTACAATTTTTATATATTTATTGTCTTTAACCAATTTTCTAACATATATTATATTCGGTTAAGTTTTTCTTATAAAAATTAATGGAGGGAATATAATATATTGATCTTTGGCAATAATTTTTATTCCTCCCCAACAACTTTTTTCTTAACCAACCCTTCACTACTACTTCGTCCATCTATTACAATATTCCTATGTACTGATGTTAGTTAGTTAATTAATTAATGTTATTCCTAATTAAATTAACTAAACTCGGGCAAAAAAAAAATTAAATTAACTATGCATATGTAGTTCAGGGTGTCAAACTAATAGATGTGTGTGCGTTTGGTGGGGCGCAGGAAGTGATGTTTAATTT